>JBAMBJ010000075.1:0-131006 GCA_037043495.1 Drosophila recens
TGATATAAAAATTATTTAAGGAAAATAAATTCGGCAAAAAGTATCAAATTAAATCTGCAAGAACATTTTAAGGGTATGCATCTGCGTCGTTTAGCTGGAGTCACAGTTTTATGTCCATCGCACTAATTGGCAGTCTGATAATCCTCTGTGTGTTACCTACATATGTGTGTGTACAGTGTGTAAACGTGAGTTACATATGTATTCCCTTATTTCTCATGAACTTTTAATGCGACTTTTCCAAAAACGCGTTGCCATTTGTTTATTTAATTAAGCTCATTAGATGGCCAGCGCTTTCGATATTCCTTTCTATCTTCTTCTCCCTCATGCCCTTTTTTGCTTTCTGTCCGTCCATATGCTATCAGTACTAAGGACTCTTTCACAAACACACACACATACAGGCACATCCCGACACTACATATGCATAATTAATGGCCGGCTTTTGTGTCTTTCTGTTGATTATGAGCATATTGAGCATTGTGGCCATATTGTAGCTGGAGTCGTTTACAGCAATTCTTTTTGGGGCTTTTTGACCGCTGGCAGGATGCAGCATATGTTGGCTACAAGATTTTTTAACCGGGCTGACATTTAAAACGCCTAATTAGCTGCGAGCTCCGTTGACCCCAAATGGCAGTGCCCGTTTTAAGGGTGCTCTCGTTGTCATTGTAATAAAATTATTGGAGCGTGAGACTGTCGCAGATCCATCCCACACACCATGCTCAGAAGTGCTTATTATGCCAAACTGCAGAGAAATTTAATTTATTCAAAATAACACACATTGTGCGGCATCATGTCCTTGCCAAACTTTGACCACGCACACAGACAGACGCACACACACTGCCCCAAAAATGTGTCCCCTATTCAAGTCAATCTGAATGTGAATGTGAATGCGAGTGTGAGTTTCCTCCCCATGGCCGGCTTCTAATTTTCACGCATGAGCGCACTTTTGAGTATAATGTTATTTAAAAAAGGCGCATCCCATAACAGAACAGACCAAACCAGATCCTTGACCATTCATATCAGCAGCATGCTCAATTTAATTTGAATTGTGAATCTCTCTCGTCTCCCCTCTGCCAGCACCTGGCATCAGTCACCCAGTAGGGATATGTGATATGAGTGCGATTATCTTATTTATGTCGACCACGCCTTTGCAAAAGGTTAGCCAGAATAGATAGCGGTCCAAGTAGGAGGATTTAGCCATAAATTAGTGCACTTCCTGCATGAATTTTCAACGGAGGGGCATCTCAAAATTATTGTAGCCTAACCACAAGGCTTACTCCAGAGTTTATTGAACTTGATGAGCTCGGATTACCAGAGACCCAAGCTGAATAATGACAAGCTCAGGCTTTGGCTTGGCTAATTTATGTGCCTACGTGTGACTGACAAGTTTATGTTTTCATTTTTTGACCTCATAAATTCACCAATATTTGCAGATTTGAAGCTGAATGCCACTGAACTGGGTTATAAATTTTACGTGACTGGACTTTAAGACTTTTTCGACTTATTCAGACATTTCGAATTTCCTTTTTTTAGGGTTCTTGTTGGACTTTCACTGTGTGCTAAAATAGGCGCACTTTTCAGCCTTTTTCAATGCAGAGTTATTAAGCATAAAGGCCGTCGAGCTATTGAAGTCTGGGGAAAATTAAAAATACACCCCTTTGCCTTCAAAAGGGCAACCGCAACGCCCACTTTCTGCTATTTATATGTAATCAGCGTCGAGTTAACTTCACATTTTATGCTTGTTTTTGCTCTGTCTCTTTGAAAATTGTTTGTAATGGCATTATGAACACTTGGCTGCATGTTTGCTATATGCTGTTGTGTTGGCCAAAGCCAAAGCTAACGTTAAAACCAGTGCCAAAGCCAGTTGAACCACCCGGCGTATACACAACATCGATTTTCTATGCTTCGTATATGTATTGCTAGGTATTTTACTCCTGCTTCTGTTTCTCGCTTTAATTTTTATTTATTTTAGAGCAATTTTTTGGTTTTTTGTTTACTTTGCGTTACAGCCATTAAATGAATTAATGTGTGGTTCTCTCTTACCCCGCCCGAGAATGTGAGAGTGTGTGCGTGTGTGTGTGTGTGTGTGTACATATCAAGCCAGTTCTAGTCGCAGACGGAATCAACACCGGAACGTGGCGAAATGGTCGCGTCAGAAATAGCTGCAGCATCTCTCTCTTTCTCTTTCTATCACTCATGGATTTGTGTTTAAAAAAGTTTCTTCTGTTTCTTTTTTTTTTGTATAAATTTGCAGACAACCGGAAAAAACAGGCAGAGTTAAGTAAAAAGTGCGAGTGTGTTTTGCTTAGCCAACTTTACTTAACTTAACTTCAATTTACTTCACTCACCCTTTTACCCTTTTTAGCTCTCTGCCCCTGTCTGTCTCTCCGTCTCTCTGTCTGTGGCAAAGTGAAAGGCTTTCAATGGTGGAATTGAATTTGTCGGAGTTTGTTTTTGTTTTTTGTGTTTCCTGCCATGCACTTTGGTAACATTTATCGTTGCCGGCTGCCAAGTTGCTCTGCTCATTGTGCCGGAATGACCAATTTTTGTGATTTTCAATTAAGTTAACTGAACAAGTGCGCAGAGTGAGTCAAAGGGAGAGAGACGAAGCGTCTGTCTTCTGCTCTATTTTTGCAACAGTTTAAACAGCTGCTATGTGCAACATGCACGAGCCCTGCTCCTCTCCCAAATCCAAATCCCAATTACAGCCATAGTCAGTAGCCTTAGCCACGTTGCTTTGCGGCTAACCAAGAGCTCGGCACCATTAGCTTGGAAATTTATCTACATGCACTTGACAGGTGGCCAGCAGCTAGAGCGAAGGACTTGATTTAGCTGGATGTAGTTGAAGCTGGCCAGCCAACGCTGCCACATTAAATGGGAGCGCAACAAACGTCGGCACCACTTGACGTGCCACAGAGGCGATTCGAGTAGAGTCCAGTTAAGTCCAGCTTCAGACGTGCAACATATCCATAGCTCACGGGCTCACGGGTAATTGTGCCTGAACTCTTTTGCTCTCCACATCCACATCAATCTCCCTCTCTCTCTCTCTCTCTCTATGGCTGTTTGATCAGCTAAGTGTGCTAGCTGGTAAATTGGCTAAAATTCAATAAGTTAATGCCCGGGCATGGCCATCATCCGATTGACAGCTGCAAGCTGGGTCAAAACGTGACACCGCTGTCAATTGCAGTTAATTTGATTTTGCATCGCCCATCAGCATTGATTACATTAACCATTAAAATGTGCGCCTTTTCAGTTAGTTTTTTTCCATTTTCATTTGCCAGTGCACGTTGTGGTAATAATTTCACTGTTGGACTGTCGTAAAAAACAGGTTCCACTTCATTTGCCACAATCGGCAGCAAATAAAATCGACTTCAAATGCCATTTGTCCTTGTCAGCACACAATTTACGATTGACAAACGATGTGCGGCAGTTGCCTCCCTCTTTTAAGTGGGACAATGCTCGTACTCGTACTTGTATTCGTATTCGTATTCGTAGTAATTCAATGCCAGCTGGAACATAACAAATAAGGGCTGCAGCAGCAACAGTCGGCTGGCATCAAAAATAATACAAATTATGCGCGTGTCATAGCAACAGGGGTCTCCTTGTGGCTTTCAAGAGTCGGCTAAGGCCACGAGACTTACAAGCTGACAGACAGACTGAGACTGCGAGAGACATACGAGAAAAGAGACTGAGAATTAGACTGGGAGACACTTATGCATCAATTCATCAGCTCGTACGTTTGGTTACGCGTAAGTTGCGATGACACACGTGCAATTCAGAGGGCGGCGGGCAACGAAACCCTTTTAAGCTGTCAAGTGGAGTTTTTGTTTCCGGCCGCGTCTAATGAACGATGACACTGATTCAAGCAGAGACAGAAAGAGAGAGAGAGAGATAGAAAAGAGAGAAAGAGAGCGAGAACTCGTCATGAAGTCATGCTTCTTTTCTGCAGTCGCTCTTCTGCTTGTTTTCATACTCAATTAGCCTTGACAGTGATTAATATTGACTGTAATTTCATTAAATCGCCTTTTGATATGCCCCAAACAGCAACATGACTGCCAGGCAGCCAGGCTACTACTGCCACTGCTGTTGACCACGGTCGAGATCGTCGGTTCAAGCCATGACATAATTTCGTTACGATTTCGGCCTTTTGTAGTTCAGTGTGTATGCATGTAAGTGTGTGTAAGTGCGTGTGTATATGTTCATGAGATATACGAGCTTCGCAGACACTTTGGGTTAAAAACCACTTGGTCCTGTGCCTGCGGTCATCATTAATTCGGATTGCATGCGCCTTAATTGAGCTCACTTTAAATCCTTATTAATGAAACTGCTTAATTGCTCAAACAGCGGTCTTCAAAACTTAATTTAACTCTATATTTTCCCATATTAAATTTTATCTGCATTCAAAATGCTTTTAATAAGCTCATTTCTTGTTGTCGAGCTGTGCCTTTTTCACATTCATCAGAAGGTATTTTAATTGGGCCAACAGTCTGATCTGCCTTTAATAGACGCACTGAGTGTGATGTTATAACTGCGAACTGGCTAAGTATTTGCGCTTGTTAGCTGTCAAAATAATTGACATAAAGTGGCATGTTTCTACGCAGTGGTTATTTACGACCAGCCAACAAATACATACGAAGGATAACAACAAGCAAATGCCACGAACACTCCGAGTTTATCGGTGGAAGGAGGAGAGAAAGTGACACGCCTACAACTATAAATAAATGACAAAGGTGCTGATGGCTGCCCTCACTCTCCTTCAAAACTGAAGGTGGGCATCTTTTTGTGGCACCCTCTTCACTCACACACACTTTCACACACTCGCACACAATTTATTTGGGGCTTCTTTTAATGCCAGCAATTGAAATATGTTGTATACTTTGGGGCGCATGCATAATAAAGCACAGGCATAATATATAGACTAATTTGCCAGATATTTGCGCGCTGTCTCCGACTCTGTCTCTATGAGTGAAAAATACTGAAATTTGTGGGCCGAATAAACTGCTTGAATTATGCAGTGAATTTAACCCAATCCAATACGTATTTTATTTCATAAATTATGAAGCACGCGACTGAAATATTTATTAATGAAATTGCTTGAAGCTGTTAAATATTTAGCTTTGGCAAGCAACGTAAACATGTTGGAAATATTTGCGAGTGTCGTGTAGTCTCCTTAATTTTCATTATCCTAATACAAAAATCGAAGGCAAGGAGAAAGCAACGGCAACCTCTCTGGCTGTTATGAAATTCGCACAGTTCAATGTCATCGGCAATTTTGAGTTCATCAAAAATTTACGCGGTAGACGCAACGCCAAAGATGCCTTAAATTCCAGAGCACAAAACTCCGTTAATGGGCATAAATGTGGCAACAGACGCTGACAACGACAGAAGAATGAAGTTAAATGGGCAACCAGCACAGCGGCGGTCCTCTCTATGCCAAGTACTGATATATATACATATACGTATACATATATGAGGAGCAAGGACATGTGCGTATTTCCTGAAACTCAATGCACTCAAGGAAAAAGTGGGGATATACTAATGTAATTTCAGTTTTAAATCGGGGGAAGCAATTTAGCAAAAGTTGAAGCTGAAATTTTAAGAATTTTTTATTGAGAAGTTAATGAAAAATACATTTAGTTAATATTACTATTTAGTAATTGGTTGCTTAAATAATTTTCAACAATCAAAAATGTAAATTTGGCTTATATGTATCATACAAATAATGTTGTCCCTAAACTGACTGAACGATAAATATAGATTTTTCACAATCTTTAAAAAGGCGTAGTAGGTTGATTTATTAAAATGTATCTTATATTAGGTTGATATGAAGAAAATGGTATCATGTCACTCAGAAGCTAATGAATATTTGCGCATAACAAGTAAAGGATCTGTTACTGATTGACACTAGTGGCTAAATGGCGAGTATCTCAGCCTAAGCTTTGACTTATCCTCTTGAGATTAATTCTATACTACTACTACTGCAACTGTTTCTCCAAGTGTACCCTTCTTTAGTTGCTCTTGGATGCTTTCACTTGGACTCCAACCTTTAAGGCCAGATACATGTATAGTTGGCTGTTCAGTGCTTCTCGCGCAGCTCTCCGACGGCATTAATAATAAGTACAGCGAAGCAACGTTGCGTATACGTGACATTTACGGAAATTTGATTGAAAAATATCGAAAATACTTTTCGCCACTTTCTCTCCAAGCCAATTTTTTTTTTTTGGCGAGGCATAACATTTTTATTTGATGCGTATAAAATGCTTCGCGAGATATGCCAATTTCTGTCTCAAAATAAGAAGGGAGCCAAGGGATTCCCCTCACTTCCCAGTCACGTAATGCCCGTGTGTGTGTGTGTGTGTTTTTCCAGCTTGTCATATTTCAAGGCGCACCTTTTGTGCTTGTCTTAACAGATGCCATTGATATGTGCGTGAGTGTGTGCGTGTGTGAAATTACGTGTTTCTAAAGGGGTAACCTACCTGTCGCCCCACTCCGTCTCTATCCCAGTGCAGAGCAGAGACATCAATGTCAGTTTGGCAGCGACAGTGGCTTTTGTTTCGGCAACAGGAGGCAGCTTGACCCAACGTCCCCCCATCTGCCCCGTGAAGCGTGCTGACAGTTCACAGATTTGCAGCAGTAGTTGACATTGATTCATCAAAAATTAATCGAATTCCCAATGGCAGCTGGAAGCTGAAGCGTGCCTCCAACTACCTGTCAATTGTCACGCACGGCACTCAGCATGTGTGTATGGGTGTGAGTATTGCTGTGTCTGTGTGTGTGCCAGCTCCCTTTTACATAATCCGTTTAAACAACAATTCGTAATGGAATTGACAGGCAGAGGCACGAATTCATTGGCGTGCCAATAGACCCAATAAAGCCCTGCATCACCACCAAACACCACCACCGTCAACCAGCTCGAGGTTTAAGCTGCTCCTGCTGTTGCTTTGGCCAACGCATTATTATGTGACCTGCGGTGCAAGGGCGTGGCAGGCATGGCAGATTTGGCATTCAGCCGCAGTTACATATATGACCTTTGATGCCCCCTGGACAAACCACTTGTATGTGATGCATTTGCTGGTTGATCCTGCAGTCAGCGTATGCAATTAATTGCATGTCCTTTGTGCCACATTCCAATGCTGGCCGGCACAGCCTGTTGCCCGACATTGTGACAGCGGCTTTTATATTATGCCATTTTTAAATGTGGCTTTGTAATTTCACTTTTAGAAAAATGAAAGCTTTCCATGTCCCTGGCCCGTTGCCAGGCAACTGACACCACAGCGCCCAGAGCATCACTTGCACTACTCAGTCACCCACCCATTCCCCATCCATTCACCCACCCATTCATCCGCCATTTACTCACTCATTTATCATCATTTAAAGCCCAAGTGATGCAGTTTATTGTACTCGAACATCAATAAAACTATCTGCTTTTTTCTGCCCATCAAAATGAGGTTTTAAAACACTTTGAACGATATCTCAGAGCATCTGCTGTCGACAGGCGAAAAGTTATTAAAACCGCAAACTGAAGTATACAATGAGCACATCATCAGGCGGATTTCAGTTGATTTCGGTTGATTTTAAGCAACCACTAAGCTGAGCAGCCACCTCACAAATTGGCCAGCCATGGCAAATGGATTTTATGCTCTATTTATTGGTGAATTTCAGAAGTTTGCACCTCGGCCCTATTAGTTTCAAAGCGAAGGATAAGGAAAAGGAAAGTGTGTGCTTGTGTGTGAGTGTGAGTGTGGCTGCCGTTTGATAAGGTGTGTCCTTGAGCTCGTAAATATTTGTCAAGCTCATTCGCGGCTGGCAGCTATGGCCCACATGGCGTATGAATGTCGGCATTGCTGCTGACGCTCATAAATTTTTGTCATAAATCGTTCACACTTTTTGGACTGCCACACTTTCTCTTTCCACAGGTGAGAGAGCAAGATAGGGCAGGTGAGCAGCTGGTTATCCAGAGATAGAGTGAGAGGCACCGCAGCACCGCAAATGAGCTGTCAGGTCTAACAGTCCGTGTCTGCCTCTCAGTCTCAATGTCGCTCCGTCTCTGTCGGATTTATGCATGCAAAACTTTTGCCACCATTTGACCAAGAGAGAACCAAATGCGCAGCCTGTGCCTGTGTTTGTATCTGTATTTGTGGGCTCGTGTTCTTCGGCTAGGCCCATCATCCTTTGTGCGTGTCAATAAATGAAGCGTGATTGATTACGTGGTAAAGTTTTTGGGCAAATTCCATTCCATGTTTATGACAAGCCAGTCGAAGCGGCAAAAAAATACAACAGCCAAGGCACTGGAAGCCATCCAACTGACAGTCTAACTTCCAGGTGTGCGATGGGTTGAGAAGTGTGTAGGGAAAAGACAGGGAGGGAGGAGAGAAGACGGAGACGGAGTGGGTTGAGGCATTCTGTTAAGGTTTATTGTTTGAATTCCGTGTATCTTTTTTTGTGTGCTTGTTCTGGCTCTGTGGCTATTGTTGGGCATAGTGCCCCGTTTGCCGCACCACCTGACTGACGGTGGTGGTGGTGGTGCTGCTGCTGTTGTTACTGGCCGTGCCTGTCAAAATATTTTGTCAGCCATTTTTATGCAAATGAAATAAATTTTGCATAAAAAGTCAAACATCAACAGAGATTTATGACTTGTTGAAACTTTGGCATAATTTCATAAATATTTAAACCTTTTCATGGGCCGCATTTCAGCAAACGGAAAAAAGTGTATGCACGAGTGTGTAAAAAAGGATGATTATGATTATGATTATGTGCAAATATTTGCGCTTATTACGCAGCCTGTCAGGACGTCAGATTGTAATGCAACAACGCAGTGGCAAAACGCAAACAGGCAAAAGGAGTTGGCTTATTTATGTATTATGTTACCCCAGCCTAATTAATGGTCAACAAAACCGGGGTTATCAGCTAACAATTTCCGCTACATGAGCAAGCATGCACAATGACCTCTTCATCCCCTTCTAATTAGCCCTTTAACTCAATGGAACCGTCATTTAAATTAGCAAACCAGAAATCCGATGCATTCATTAATTCAACGTTAGAATTATGGAAACAGAGACATTCGCTCTTAACAGGCCGTTGCAATTAAATGGAGCGCGTCGGTCACACCTGGTTACAATTATTAATTATTTGTAAAAAGGTATTTCAATTGAACTTTCTTTACTTAACTTTGATTGATTAAATTAACTTAATCTAAGAAATTATCGATTGAAAGTACATAAATATATTCTCGATTTTTCGATATTCTTTAACAGAGATGTTAACTATTTTTATATTACAAACAAACGGCTCATTTTTTTGCAAAGGAAAATAATTTGTTTATAGAAAGATCGATTAATACCTCGAATTCTACATTTTGCTATAGCTAATCGACTTCTGGGAATTCAAAAGTAGGCTTGTAATAATAAATTAAATCATAAAATATTACCATATCAGACCTCGGCCAGCAATAACCATTTTCATATCAAAGTAATTGAATCTTGCCAACATTTGTTTTACCAACTTTTGTTCCCAAGAACAAAGCGATTAAGAAGAAACAGCGAAAATAAACTATTGGCCTGGCTCAATAGTTGAACTGTAGTTGGCATGTCGACATGGCTCATTATCGCAATTAAAAATGTGTTTGCTAAAGGAAAAACAAAAAGAAAATAAAGTTTTTCCGACAGTTTGCCTTAATGCCATAAATTCTATGAAAACAAACTGATTGTCGTTGTCGTTCATACGAGCGAGTATATACGTATTGGCACGAATTGCTCGATTTGATTTAAATATTAAGTATCCGACATTTCGGAGTATGTGCAATGTGTGTGGTGTGTGTTAGTGTTAGTCACTTCAATTAATGAGCGAGTCACTAAATGCAGACGAGTTGCCAGATGGCATTGGCGTGCAATAATTCAAATGCAGTCAAGAAAGGACTCAAGAACTGGCAAGACCTGTGCTTTGACCTAACTTATGTTCAAGAACGAGGATTATGCATTCGCTGGTCTGCAATTAGGACACGCCAAGGACATGCCACCGAGAGCAATTGCGACACGCATTTAAGCTGCCAAAGCTGTTGTTCCGAGCTCGCCCGATAACAACCACGAAAGTTGCCATGAAGCGTCGCTTATCGGTCGTTAATTTATTTTGCTACTTTGATCCTGGCTAAAGGGAAGACAGCAAGCAGGCAGCAGGCAGGCAAACAAAACGGAACCAGTAGGGAACTAACTTTTCATATAAATTTCACATTTTGAGCGACAGTCAAGAAGACAAAGAAATTTATCTGCTCAATAAATTGCGCAACTTGTGATTCAAAATATTTTCCAAAACCTGTCAGGTTCAGCTGAAGGAAGCATTTGCTTTCAGTGTATGTCCTTGTTCGAGTATTTGTGTTTAGCGACTAAGCAATAACTGTCGAGTGTTTACAAATAAACAAAACTCGCTTAGTTTGTGCCACGGCCAGAGGAATAATGCGGGTGTAGAGGCTGGTCAGAGCTTAGCTGGATGACAAGTGATTACATGATTGCCGCTCAACTCCCTGGCAAAGTAAAGTTACTCCATGTCCATGGCCACAATCTGGCAAATTCAAAGTCGTTTTTGTTCTTCTTGTTGTTTTGCTGGCTCTGCCGCCTGACATCAGATGCTGAGATAAGTATTCTGGGAAACTACGACAACATGGATAATTTGAGAACAAAGCAACGACTATGAGAAAGTTATTTGAAATAAGCTTAGCAGCAACTTGTATTCAAAATGAAAATTAATGAATTTATGACTTAGACGCACAGTTTATTATAAAGAGATAACATAAATAAATGAATCAAATGATTATAAAATACGTTGACTTAAACTCAAAAAATGTTGGGAACATTTTTAAGTCTAGTAGCAATTAAATTTGCACCAAGTGCTGTTGATCTTTGATGGAAAAAAGAGGTCAGTAATATATTATTCTCTTAGGCTTTTCATCATTTTGATTAAATTCTAAGAATTTGTATCTAAATATGCATCGAGCAAGTCATTGAGATGGGGATAACATCTTGAAGCTAACACTTCGTAGTATTTTTTTACCCGTTTCTAAAAAAAATAAGTAAAAGGGGATATTATATTCGTTGATCCGGGCCGAGTCGATATAGCCATGTTCGTCTGTCTGTCCCACCGTCCGTGTGAGGGCCAAGCCAACAAAATTTTGCACACATACTTCTAAAAACCCCACGCAGATCCCGTCTGATTTAAATTTTTGCCACGCCCCTTTCCGCAAATCGCGAAATGCTACCAAATGCATCGCCTTTAGAATATTACGTATTTTTTGGTAATTAACGTTAGCTATTATCTTACTTTAACACAACAAGATCGGACAAACAGAAAGGTGGTAATGGATAAAAAAAATAACAAAATTTCTTTTATTTGGTAAGTGTGGAATCCGTACATACAAATTAGCAACATAATCAAAACAGATTTAGTATTTAAAATTAGGACCAAACCTCTGGCTTAACGCAAAGCACTTTAATGTGGTAATGGCTGATTTAAGTTTCAAGCAATGAACGTGCCTAAAAGCATGCAATAATAACACTTTAAAATTATTTATCGACTATAGCCTTACCCGCTTGTTGCTCTTTAATTTGGCTTACAATAGAAATTAAATTTCAGACAAATATTCTTGATTTCAGATATCGATCTTTTTATCAGTGCAGGAATGGAAGCAAAGTGTAATTCGAACTTTTGTTGACACATCTCATTAATCATATTTAGTTATTTTATGTAAGTTTTGCTTTCCATAAGTTGCACTCAATAATTTCGCATTTCAACTTAGTAATTTGCGAGGCATCGAATTTGCTCTCGGAAATGTTTCCGAGTAGCACCATGAAAATGTTTGCACAGCTTAACTGCGTGTGCGAGTGTGTGAGTATGTGTGTGTGTGTATGTTTGCACCATTTGCCATTGGCAGCCATTGCTCTGCTTATGCTACAAACACAAATAAGCAGCCTGGCAGTCCTTTGGTTGTGCTTCACCCCTCGACATTCCTTGGGGCCATTGGCATTACGCTTTGTAGCTGTTGAGATTTTATAGCTTGCATTTGTTTCACGCTCACTCGACGTCAACGGCATTGACACACATACAAACAAACACACAAATGCCAACATTTGTGTTACTCACACTCACACACACTAACACACACTTATGCTCACATGTGCATTCAATTTACGATGCGCTGCAAATGAAATTTTGTTTGTTCGTTTGTCGACAATTTGAACTTTCGTTTTGGCCCTGTTTCAGTCGTTTCAGCCACGTTAGCTGCCGCTGCTGCTACGAATTGTGCTGCACTTTGTTGGGTACTCGCAATCTTATGCATTATTGTTATGATGGCCCAAACAGAGCTAATGCAATTTTATGGCTTACCAGCAAACTTAGAAATTATTGCAAATTGTTTATGCCAGAGATTGGTTCATTAATTTGCACTTAACTCTGCAACTAAATAGCAAAAGCTACAATGTGAATGTGTTGCTTACAGTTCAGTTCAGCTACTATAGTGAAGTGAAGTGAAGTGAAGCGAGAAGCGAATAGAAAAGTTCTCACAAAGCTTCTATGCGGGAAAGCCAAGAGGGAAACGTTGATGGGGACAACTGCTATTTATGAAACAATCTAAATTAATTATATTTCATAGCTCTTATAATACTAAACCATACAATTGCCTAAAATATTTGTGGCTTGCACATCTTGACGGATAAATTCTTGTCACCCCAAATTTAAATATAAAACTACAAGTGAGAATTGTTTTAAGAAAAAAATTAAATTTAATCGGTATGAGACTTATTTATAGTTCTCATTATTTACATTTTTTTATATTAAATTTAGTCTAGTTTATAAGGTGTGTATCAAGCTATTCTGTAAATATCCGGAAAACTAATAAAATTTTTGCGATAAATTAATAAATAAATGAAAGTCCCCGTGGAAAACTAAAGCTTTTGCTTGCTTTATAGCTTTGCTTATCGTTAAGCTTTCTGGTTAACTTCTCTTTTTTATCACAGCAACTTTTGCGGTATGCGATAATGAATTTCCTAATGGAGCAGTGTTACACACGGCCTTTAAAGAAGTTCGAGTATCAGAGATCTTGACCAACTGCAAGTGCAAAAGTCATGAATAAATTTCAATAATATGCATAAATAAATTGTCTCTCTCTGTCACTCTCTTTATCTTTGTCTTCTCTCACTTGTGCCTTAGCATTTTATTTATCATATTTTATGCGCTGGGCTGCCACTTTATGCCATCTTTGGTGGCACTTTAACGGCCAGAGCGCTTTAATTTATTGCTGCACGTCTTCACGTTGGCCCTGAGTGTCGTTCGCCATCATTTTTAGTGCCGACAAAATGCTGACGATGCCAGGCAACAGCATAATTGATGCCAATGCCAAATCCCATGCCCCTCAATACCAGAGAGTTACCAGAGACAGAGCCCAGTCCCTGCCTAACTCTGGCTTGTTCTGCAGTTGATATATGTGGCATAATTGAGAGATGAGGCCACCTTCCCTTCCAATTACTATTTTCTGGCGGATGGCTGGTGCCTAGGGTGGTGCTTGTCTTTCCCCAGCGGAAGTATCTCATTGCCATTTGCATGGCCTCGCGTACGCATTAATCGCATAATTTACGGAAAGTGTTTGTCGCTGTTTAACCCGCTAACTGGAAAATTGCGAAACGCAAAATTCAATTAAAGCTCTGCGATGCTGTTGGTGTTGTTGATTGGTGTTGTTGTTGCTTGCTGGTACATGTCAGTGTCAACCGCAAAGATCTTGATAAATAAGGCGCGGTGCAACGAAAGTCATTAGCAAATCCGAAGGCCTTTTTCGCTGCCTCCATCGCACTGATGATAACTTTTCCCCTATTTTCTCCCCTCCATTTTTCCTTGCCACCTGCTGTGTGTGTACGAAGGTATGTGTATGTGTGGGCCTGCATTTGAGTTTTTTTTGGGGTTTGGCCAAAAATAAACCTACCAACTGAAAGCAAAAATAATTGCCTGAATACTTTTCTTGGGGCAAAAGTCATCACGTGAGCCTCAAAGACAAATGCCAAGCCACATGCAATGTTTATGTGCTACTGTGTGAGGGTGTGTGTGAGTTGTCAGTTGTCAGCTGGCATGTCCTTGATGTCCTGGTTGTGGCGCATCAAAACAATAAGAATAATGACAACAATCATGAGAGACAAACAGCAGTCACGGCCAGCACAAATATTTGTTAACATTTTAGAAGCAAAACTTTGACTTTTCCCCGCATAAACGCACAATTTATTTATTTATGGCAAGGGAAAAAAAACTTTATCAAATATGCAAATGGCACATTTGGTGAGGCGGAGAGTCGGGAGGGGAAGTCGGTGACAGAAATTAAGCATCATAAAAACAACACAATGAAAAGGCAAGAAAGGTGGGGAAGGCAGGCACGCGGAAAAATTATAAGAAAAATTTGACATGCGAGGGGAAGGAGGACTGAGGCAGCGGCACGCCATCTAGCGGACATTCTGTGCGGCATGCGTGCCACAACGTAAAGCACAACAACAAAAACAACAACTATTCCATCCACACACCTTCACATAATTGCCGTCGGTTAAAGCCCTCGTCTTCCCCGGGCCCGAAGTTGATCAAAGGAATGCGAAAGGAACGTGGTTTCTTCCCTCAGCTATGCAGCATACTCTCAGCTTTCATGTGGCCCATGTGGCCATGAGGCTGTGAGGACGTATGTGCCTGTGGCATCTCTTGAATTAGACATACTCGAAGAGGACACATAACTTAAAGCCAACTTTAAAACTCGCCGAACACGTGCCACACGTGGTTCGATTTACCAATAAACCTACTCGGTATCCCCGTGGGCGCTACACACGGCTTTCCTTCTGCTCAGTATAATCAATGGCACACAAATAATTTCCGCCCCAGTTCAAACGCAAAGCGGCAGTAAAATTTTCCAAATCACAACAAAAACACGTTGCTCCAACTCCAATGGAAAATGTAGGAGACGTAGCCACAACGTGGCTTTTCTTAATGTTGTTGTTGTGTTTTGTGGGCCTGTGGCTATTTTTATTGAAAATTTTGGACTCTGGATGCGGACAAGTATTTTATAAAAAAAATGTGAGTTCTTTCTAATGAAAGTGCTCGACCACAAGATACCTACAAATTAAATCTGCGATTTTTCTATTCGTAACTTCTCAAACAAATTTAACTTTTAAAGTAAGTTCACTGAAATTTATTGTAAAAAATAAAATAGAAGATATATTGATGTTTAGTTATATGACATATTAGAAAATCCAATAACCACGATTTTTGATAAAGTTTGTTAACAAGTATTCTATGCTTAATATGATATTTATTTTTAGCTATAACTTAATTTTAAATTCAAATAGGTGGCGGAAGATAATTCTTTCATTTTAAATTATTTTTATACACTTCTCTACACATTGTCTATAGATTACAGGGTATACAAAAAAGAAGGAGCTGCTGATGCCAGGAATTCAATTTTGGCTGTGCAATATTTCCAGATATTTTTGTGCTCTTCTCGTGCCTTGGCACATTTTCAATATTTAAGCTGTCAAAGTCATGCAAAGAAATAAACAAACTGTGAAGCTTCGCTCTAGCTTCAAGACAATGTTCAGTATAAAGCAGAGAGAGAGAGAGAGACACAGAGAGAAAGTGAGAGAGTGTATAACTTTGTGCGGTTGCATTGTGAATTAATATCTGATTCGGTTTAATGGAACCACTCAAACGTACAACAATTGCTGTTAAATCAAAGGCCGTTTCAGCGTTCTTTTTATGCCTGCATTCGCATAAAATCGTGTTGCGGAATATCAATAAATAATACTTTATGCAACCTGTAAAAAGCAAAGAATAAAAAAATCGAGTAAAGGCAAAAAATGCGGAAATTGCTTAATAAGCAGCGCGGCTGTCGGCACATTGACAGCCACCAAAAATGGCCGCCAAGTGGTGCGTGGGCTTGGACGGTTTCGGTGGTCATCAAAAGTAATGGCCAACATGCAGCGCTATCAACTTCTAGTTGAGTGATCTAAGCAGCCGAAAGTGCTCGCCAAATGGCAAATGCTATAAACAATAAAAATGGCCGAGAAATGGAAAAATAAAGCGCAGCTGTAGGAGCACCTCCAAGAGCACCACTTAAAATGACCAAAAATCAAGGTAAAACGAATTCATTTCATTTCAGCTGCAGGCAGGCAGCAAATTAATTCCGAGCTGCCTCCAAAATGCTGCCCCAGGCAGCCGTCCCGTCGTCCAAGATCTTGATGGCAACGGACTTTTGTATTATCGCCAACGCAATTTGCGCCTCATGGAAATTGAATGGCAGCCGCCACGCAACACGGCCAACAACGCACGCTCCCCTTCCCCCTTCCATCGCCCTTCCATTGGCATGTCGACTTGGTCGTTTATGTGTCCGCAAATTGCAGCTGCTGCCTCGGGTTTTTGACAATAATCAAAACACAAACAGCAATGCCAGCAACAACAGCCACAGTCACAACAAGTACATAAGCTTATCGTCCACACGCCGAATATTTAATACACTGGCTGAGCCAAGTAATCAATTTTAAATTGTTCATTCTGATGGTAACCAAACTTCATTAGAATAAAAAAGACAAAATCATGCGCAAAAAAAATAATAAAAAGTGAAAAAAAAAATTAAACTGGTTTAAAAATTTAGATGACAGTTATAGTATGTATGTGATGATGTTATATGATATATTTTCTGCATATATCGGACTTTTACGATTACGATTTAAGTCAAATATTTGCCGAAATTAAAAGACAATACCAAACAGAATATGCGAGAAATGTTGAGATATCTTAGAAGATCTGAGTCAGAACCAGAGCTCGCAAATAACAGTTAAGACTTATTTATTTTCGATCTGTTCACTGAAAAAACAGAAAAAAACTAAAACCCAGAAGATTTCTCACTGAGATAAACACTTACTTCTTTTCCTTTGTGCTCTCTGCTCAGTATTTTCTATTTAGAAGGCACTTTCGGTGTTTTCTCCAGACGAAACAGTTTTTGAATGACAAAACCATAAGGAAACAAAATTTAATGTTATTTCTTGACTGATAAACCTACTGAGAAAAAAACAACAATCCTGGGTAAATTATAATACGTATCTTTTCAGTCTATAACTTAAAGTTATAAATTTATAATTTTAGCTTTAGTTTAATTGTCAATATCTAATTTACTTTTTAACGAATATATAAAAAATTAACTAAAAACAATAGTAAAATACAGTAGTTACACATTTCGTGACAATATTCAAATACTCTCATGTAGGGTATGCCATCGACAAGGGGGCAATATGCGACGACAGCAACAGCTATTGCTGGTTTTGAGGCTTGGAGAACGTAACGTAACTGGAGCCATGTCAGCTTGGTGCTGATGCTGATGCCGTTCCCTGGGTCTCATACTAATTGCTTTCAATTTAATGAAAATTTTAATAGAAAAGCGCTTTGGCTGCCAAAAATGGTCGCCATCGTCGGCGTTGCACGCTCGTCTGCCCCATGTGCACCACTTGCCCCGCCTGCCAAGTTGTGCCTTAAGCTGTTGTCGTCTCCATCGCCATAGCGTGCATAAAATATATAAAAGACGCCACCTCACAAACACACACACACAAATACAAATGCTGAAGTAGAGATGGAGATAGAGACATAGAAAGTGTCAGAGAAAGACAACAATTGCGGCAAAACAATTTGCACTTAATATTGTTCAAGGAATTTATTTGGTGCACACACACACACTCGCACACACATGAGTTGATAATCAAAAAGTTTACATTTTCTGGCATGTGAAACTGCATTTCATTTAAGTTTCGTATTTGCATTTTGTGCACAAAGTTTTGGGCCCTGCCAAATGCCTTAAAGCAGGACAAAAGACAACGACAAGAGCAACTAGAACGACAACAACAACTGCGACAATAGCGGCAACACTACAGACAACGACAACAATTGTGTTTCGGGGCTTATGTCTCGCTTGAGTGTCACAGTGTCTGCTTTTAGGCGCTTAAACGTGATTGAAGGCAACGCTTTTTACAGATCCCTCTGCAGATGCTTCACTGTACTTCAGCAAAATGCCAAAGCGTTGAAAAATTGCTTTCAAATTGATTCCAATTGCTGCCAAAAACGACTCAGGTGGTGTTCCGCTTTCCTTTCCTCTTCCTCTTCCAATCCCCCTCCCCTTGGGGCTTCTTCTATTTCGCTGCTTTCATGTGTGCGAGTTTTGAATTACATTGCGAGAGTTTTCACACCTCTGGCAACGCCTTGAAAGTAGTCAACAACCAGCAATCTGGCTGCCCACTCAGTTAATGAAATGACAACAACAACTGGAACAGGAGTGGAGGGATTGATACCCTGCAATGGCCATTGTGATTTGTTATTGTTGATTTTCGAGTGAGGCGAGCCAAATTGTCAGCCATAATTCTTTGGCATGGCTCATTCGCGCTTCGATGAAGCCAATAAACAATGACGAATCACTTATAAATTGTTGCCATATTTCTGAAATGACGCAAGATATTTACTTTACAAAGAGACGGACAGAGACAGAGGGAGAGAGAGAGAGAGAAAGAGAGAGCCACCCTCTCGAGTCTCATTCTCGTAAGTGTGAAAATTGAAATTGATGTTGTTGCCGCTGCTGCTTCGATTGCTTTTGACTTGTCGCAGCTAACGCTAAATGGGCAAGCTCCTTACGCCCCCTCGCGGTTGTTTATTTACGAACATTAACAAAATAAATGACATGCAAATAACAAAATATACAACAAAAGCGAATGCAAAATGCCAAAGGAAAAGTTTAAATGGACAAATTATTGTGCTTCCAAGAAAAGGAGGGGAGAAGAGAAGGGGAAAAGAAAAGCGGGTGGCTAGTGGATGACTAAATTGCTAATGGTATTGGAGCCCCGGGCCCACAATTGACAAACGCTTAACGCAATTCATTGTCAAGTTTTGTTCGTGGCAATGCCAACAAATTGGCAGCTGAGGTATTTTTAATTTTGCAGCCAAATGAGTTGAGATTCTTGTTTAATTTTCTGCTGATTGCTTTTCCAGTTCTCTTTCACTTGGTCAGCCAGTCAATGGGTCAACCAGTCTGTCATTGAGTCAGTGTCAGTGTTCAGCTTGATTGGATATTGGCCAAATGTTGATGTTGGTCACGTAATTAACGACAAGTTTATTAATCGCAGCTCGCCGATGCTTTTGCTGATATTGCAAGCTGCCTAATTAAGTCAAATTAGCCGCACAATTCGAAATGTTATTAAACGAGTTTTTCTTCAGTTTGTCGTTTTCTTTTGTTATTTTTTTACTGGTATTTTTAAATATTCACTTTGGGTTGGCTGACTCTGAAGCACGTGCAAATGAGGCAATGCCAAAACTGAACCCAAGCCGAAAGTCAAACCTCTTTCCATTTCCCATACCTTCGACACTCAAAGTGAGAATGTGGCAAGTGACGATGGCGCTCAGGGGTTGGGGCTAGAAAGGAGAGGGGCTTGGGGTTGGGGTTTTGATGGCTTGAAGCGAGTTTGCTCCTCTCAATGTTGCCGTTTGGCATTTGGCTTTGTGGTAAAAGTGTTGAGGACCTGCCGCTGCCGTTGACAGCCAGCCACGTTCTATGTGGCCCAAGCATTTTCCAAAATTTCATAATAATTATAATTTTGTGTGTATATTTGCATGTTTAGCTGATAGCTCAGACCAGAAAGAGAGAGAGAGAAAGGGAGAGAAGAGAATGAAGAGTTGAGACGTGGTTGCGGGTTGACTGTGGCAGCTGTGCAAAAGTTCTGTCAGGCAAAAAGTTTGTGCCAGCGAGCTTTATGAAATATTTGTGGCAGGATGCGTGGCAGGTACCGTTTACCGTTACCACCCCGCCTGTTCCATCTAACTCTCTCTCTGTCTCACTCTCTCTCCTTCTATCTCCATCTCCTGATCATTTGCTGTGCTTTTCTTTTGGTAACATCATTAAGCTACATGTTCAACAATTTTAATGAAAATTATAACAATTTTAAGTGCGTGTGGTGTGCATTTTCTGCTTGACAAGCTCAATAATTGTACATACATACGCATACACACACATAAACTCACACACACACACTTATTTGCTTATTTGTGCATTATTTATGTTCAGGTTGGCAGCTGATATAATTAAAGTTACAAGAATATCGACTTTCACAAGCATATTTATTTCATATTCATGCTCGCCTAATCACCCAAAGTCTTTTTCCAATTAAATTAGAGTTTCCTACATCGTGTGTTAATTTATGTATGTGTTTTACTTTGACTTTATGCCAAATTATATGCAATATGCACTTCCAAACACACACATGAGTAGCAGTAGTTAAGCCACATTAAAACAATCTGGATAAAACAGTATAAATTATGTTTTAATAATATATGACACAAAAATACCTTAAAATACTGGCAACAACATAGATTTATTGTTGTAAAATATGTTGTAGAAACTTTTGCAACACATTTGGGTACTTTGGACATTTTGGACATTTTGGCCAGGCAAGCTTGTGCTTAAGATAAAAATTAATCTCAGCTTGAAGTTTGCACTGGCTTAATTCAGGAATAACAGATTTAAGCTGTTAAAAGTAGATGCAAATTAATTCTCTGTTTTATAATCGCAGTGCAAACAAAAGAGCTTCTGTCGTAGTTTAATCAATAGCTAAGTTGCAATAAATCAATTACATTTACTTTGACAATAATACAACCAGATTTAAAATTCATATTTGATTCATTGCACAAGCAATTGTATCTTTCATTTTGGCTTTAAGAACTACTCGTATTCCATTTGGCAAATCGCAAGTGTAGCTTTTAATGCTCTGACACTGCAATTGACGTTGTGTCAAAGGGCACAGAGCACAATGAGGGCTTTTTGCCATGGCATCATGCGAGTTCTATGTGCTCTGTTGTTATTGTTTTAATGCTGAGCAATAAATTAAAAAGTAAGCAAGCGTAAAACACAAACTAAAAATAAAAACAACAATACAAATTCGAGCACAACACAATAGAGTAAAAGACTATTATATAGTAGTATAACAAGAGTACAACATTGTAGGCAATGCCAAGGCGACTATCAGTTGCAGACAGTCGTAAATGGGTAAGTTTACAGTGCCGTCTTGTGAAATACAACGAGAGCTCGTATAGTACAATACCAATGCCAATGGCAATGGCAAATCCTTGTCGCGCATTTGGCCTGGCTTTATGTGGGCAGCTGCGATTGAAAAATTCACTCGCTTTGTTTCGTTTCGTTTCGCATCGTTTCATTTCGTTTGGTTTTTTATATTTCACAGACTCGTAACCCGGGCGCACTCACAAGCTCAAACAATGTCACAATACTCTCGTATTCGCAGTACTTTTCATTCAATTTTCAACATGCTTACGATTTGTTAGTTGCCAGTCAGTCACCGCCCTGCCCAACCCGCCCTACGCCTCCACTTTTCAGTTGGCCGTGTTTAATGTCACGTATTTGATCAGAAAATTAAGGATCAAAAAGGCATTTGTGTAAGCATCTGAAAATGTTGTGATTTATTGCTCTAAAGCGTTTGCAAGTAACTCTCCTGGCCAGCAACTTCACATATGTGTGTCAGTGTGTGTGTGCCTTATGTTCTTATGATGTACGACTCAGAGCAGCTGCTGACTTGAGCTCTTCTCTGTTGCCGCCTGTTTAGTTTAAAACTGGGACGTGTACAATTTAATTTAATCTTTGGATTTTCTTTTGTGCATGTTCCCTACTTCTTATTCTTCCTCCTACTCCCTGCTGCTGAGTTTTTTTCTACTTAGACGGCACACATAAATTTTGCACATGACTTGAGCGCAACTACAAAGAATGACAGCAACAATAACAATGAGAGCTAAAAATATGACAAGGACAGTGAAATTTTTTATTTGAAGCAACAAACAAACTTGGCTTTTACTTGATATTAAAATTGAATTTGCTAGTATTCATACTTTAAGTTGATTAATTCAATTACTTACTGCAATTTTCGCTTGACACTGCACTGTCGAAGCCAATTAACTAGTTAAGTAAGCTAACTTACCTGCAAAAATGGATATTGAATAATTTATTTTGTTGAGTTGAGCATTTGATATTAGTTAAGCTATTGTCAAAATTTTAATTAGGAAATTAATTTTACAAAACACATAAATACTCATGCTCGTATGTACATGATCGGTGGCAAACGCTTTTAACGATGAAAGTCAATTTAATTTGCTGAAAGCTATTACTTTCCCTGGCACGTACAACAATTTGAAATGAGACACGTTAATACAGCAACGGCAACGGCAACAACAACTGTAACTGATGGATAAATTTAATAAATTTTCCACGTATCTCACATGAATCATACGCACATATATATGTAAATATTTATTTAAAGAAATATGCTCATATTTAATTTAATATTGAACTAGCTTTATGGCGAGCGGGCTTATTAAAATCGTCTGTCAACGCGTATACGCCACATGGACCTGTCAGCCAGCTCTCAATGCACTTTGATGGCGCACATTTTATATGGCACTTGGGTAGTTTTTAATGAATTTTGTTAAATTCGATTGCAAAATCAGCACAATTCTGATTGAAACAGGGACTGAAAATAACTGTTATTGATCAACATTTTATCTAAAAAAATCGCATATGAGGACTAATGCGATTTTTCTTTAAATTAGATCAAATTGTTTGTAAAAACAGAATCTTTTCAAACTACCAATTAACTTTTAATTAAGACGTCAAACATAATGATTAAATTTTTATCAAATTAGTCTTAAATAATAATTAATTTTGATTTTTATTTTATCAGCTTTTTAAAGAGTTACTCAAAACTTTGTTTTAAAATTATTATACAGGGGTGACACAGATATCGCAGCGATTTAGAGTTTTGCGTTTTCAGTAACCTTTTCCAATTAGAATAAGGGTTGACACCTTCTCAAATTATATTATCCAGGGGTTTGTTTAGCAACTTTTTTAGGTTTGTTGTTGCAGAACAATAAGAATTTAATTTTTTTTTGTTTTAATTTATATAATTTAATTTATTTATATAATAATTGATTTTATTTAGTTAAAAAAAATTTAAACGTAATTGGCGCGAGAAAATATATATTACTCGACAACTCTAGCAACTGTCTGCCTTTGTCTGTCAACACTTCGTGAAAAATGTTTTCACAAATTGCACAACAATTCAAAGATTTTTTTTTGGTAAAACTCTAAAGAGCTTTATTTATTGCTTAATTTGAAGAAAACTGAAGTTGTTTCATAAAAATGTTGCTTAAATTTCATACCGCTGTGCCACAGGCCAATCCGCATAACAATTTTTTGCGATATGAAATACCACAAAAGCAGCTGGCGTCCGATGCAGCCACTTAGTCCGACATAGATCACGGTCAGCGATGCTACATTTTTAGTCAGAATTCGATGTAAGTATTTGAAAAAAATATATGTAACCACTTCAGTTTTCTTTAAATTTAGCATTAAAAAAATAGGTCTTTTGAGGCAAATCAAGTTTTACCGAAAAAGAACTTTTATTTATTATACAATTTGTGAAAAAAGTGTTGCGAAGAGTTGCCAGACTAATGGCAGAAAATTGCTAGAGCTGTCAAGTAATATTTATTTTCTCGCGCCAGTTATTTTTAAATTATTTTTAACTAAATAAAATAAATATTTGTATAAATAAATTAAATTATATAAATTAAAACGAAAAAAAATTAAATTCTTATTGTTCTGCAATAACAAACCTAAAAAAGTTGCTAAACAAACCCCTGGATAATTTAATCTGAGAAGGTGTCAACTCTTAGCAGCCATGTTATTGAAAACGCAAAACTCTAAATCGCTGCGATATCTGTGTCACCCCGTATAGACTTTTTTTTCGATTAAAAAAAAAATAAACGTCCCGAAAGACTTTGATTTGTGAACAAAAAAATTATAAAATTCTTAAGTAACTATTATTTTGGAATTGAAAACATGATATTAGTCTTTAAAGACTTTTATAATTTAAAATCTTTTATAAAAGTCTTTTAAAATATCTTTGTTACTACTAAAGAAAAATATTCTTAATTTTCAACATATGTAAATTAGGTTATCATCTCCCTATTCAAAATAGCCCTGATCAGATAATAAACATCCAAAGAATTCCATAAACATAAATGCTTTAAAAATTATTATTAAAAATAATAATGATATTAAAAAAGAAAAAAATTCGAATAACAGTTGAACTCACATCGTCAGGTTAGCGCCCCCTTCCCCACCATTTGTTTTTGCATTTTTCTACATACCAATTGCACTCAACTTTGTAATTTTTGTTTTGTTTTCGCAATAATCATATGTGGTCTCTTTCACAAACAAAAAAAAACTGTTTGGTAAAACCGTTATGTTTTATTTTTTACTTTGTTTTATTTCGACGAAAAAGCTTGCACTTATTTTGCGTCATTAGGTTAGCGCCTGCATATTAAATATTAGTTATCTCGTATGTTCCAGCAATCAGAGTTACCAAATTATTTGTGAGTTTCAAGCAAGTAAATATCTACAAATAAACGCACAATATGGGAAGAGAAACTGTTTTATTTTTGAAAGAAAAATCGAAAATTGAAGCATACTATGATTCTGGGCTATCCTTTTATAAAATTGCTGAACTAACAGGAAGACTCAGGAAGGCGGCAACTATCAAGTGATTTCCCAAGCTGTTGGGAGAGCAATACTGAGGCAAGCTTCAAACTCGCAAGACTCTTCTACGATCAAGGAAAAAAGCTGCTGTTAGGGCAAACTTATCAAAAGTGCAACGTGTTATTTTGGTCGCGCCCACATGACATGGTCTATCCAGTGGCAACACGTTGTCTTTTCTGATGAGAAGAAATTTAATTAGGAAGGACCCGATCAATATCATTATAATTTTCATAACCTACCGCTTGACCGCTTGCACAGCCGGGTGGGTGACGTAATGTTGTGGGGAGCCATATCGTACTTTGACACCTGCGAGCTGCAGTTTTTAACATCGCGCATGAACGCGCACAACAATAACAGCGTGCTAAAAACGGCTTTTCCCCATTTTCAAAATGTGCTCCATAATCTCCAATGGCATTTCCAGTATGATAATGCTCCAGTCCACACTACCCGATCTGTGAAATAATGGATTGAAGACCAAATAGTTGATCTCCTCGATTGGCCACCATATTCGCCCGACCTCAATATTATCGAGAACGCCTGGGGGTAGATGGTCAGAAAAGTTTACGAGTCCGGAAAACAATACAGTAATAAAACCGAGTTAATGGAAGGCATCAAACACGCTTGGCCCACGATGGCATTAAATTACATTAAACAGCTTTAACATTCAATTCTCAATCGAACTTACGAAGTAATTGCAAACATAGGTGGGACCACGCATTACTAATTTTACTTAAAAACTACTTAAATATAATATACTAGTAAATAAATAAATGGAAATTATCGCAGGTGGCGCTATTCAGATGACCAACTTTTTGGTCCTAAAAAATTAGTCAGAATTTAAGCTATTTTTTGGCCCAACAAATTTTTTCCTTAACCTGTATTTTTTATTGACTGAAAATGTACAACATATTTTATTAGGGCATGTTCTATATCAACTGGGTTATTGAATAAGAAAATGCATTTAACAAGTATGTTATTCAAAAATACTTTGGGGCAAAATATAGCTTTAATTCTGACTACTTTTTTAGGATAGAAACAAATCACAAGATCGTCCTTCCAAGGATGAAAATAATGCTTAAGGGACACATGGTCCTTTGGTTCTGTGTAATTTTAAAAGTCCAAGATATAACAATTCCTTTATTAGCGTTATTATTATCGCGCACTTCGTGCGGACTGCCGTCCGCAGTGATTGTGTTAGACGCTTTAAAATAAATGTAATAAATATTATTTATTTTGTTTATTTACCTAAAAAAAAAGCACAACTATTCGATTTTTTTCTTTGCTAAAACCATTATTAAACATACTTTAAATGCTTCGTTATTATTTTTGTTTTACTTTAGCATTATGCACATTATGAGCTCTGACCACAATTCAGCGCACAAATAAAATGCGAGCATTCCGCATTAATATGTATATACATACAAAACAAATACAGGGCGTATACTTAATCTGCGCAACGGCCTCGGCTATGGTCAACTGCCGCACAATAACGCTGGCGGTTATTTTTGCTCTTTATGTCAAATGAAGCGTGCAAATGCCAAGAACGCCCCCAAAAACCGAGCGTCCATTAAATGCGCAGCCGAAAAACATGCGCTGCAGGCGCCTGCCAAGGATCACGACAGGACAGGACAGGAGAGGATGAGGACAGGACAGAAGAGAATCGGATATAAGTATATTTGTGTGCTTGTGACGCTTAACAAGTGACCAGGACAAACATTTCTTGATAAAGTCATCGGCAGCGCGGGAAATCGATGAAACGATTTGAAAGCGGAAAATGATAATAGATATATGTACTCGTAATTTTACCAGACACACAAATCGTGAGAGCTCGCATCCCAAAAATGGCAAAGAACAAACAACAAACGGGGTCTTTTATAGGTCAGTAATGCGATTTCCGACTCATTTGCCAACATTTCTGTAAACGCGAAATTCATTTACGTTCCTTTGCATAAATAAATATCTGCCGTTGCCAGGGGAGCAGCTGCCTATCGCCGATTGCTCGCCCGACTCCTTCTTTGGCTTCCCGCTTTGATTGTGGTTAATTAATTAGACGCACGTGACGTCACTTTCAACGTTTATGGATTTCAATTTGAACTTAATTTCAGTGCCCTGTGCAGTCATTAAATGTGGGCGGCTCTAAAAATTGATGGGGCTCAAAGTTTCATAATAAAGGCATAAATCAAATTGGGGCTCAGTGTTTAATAACAAATAATGCGCCAGAAGTATAAATTTTTTATTTGTGCAACGCCAAATAAATTATGCACAATAAATGCCAGGCTGCAAAAACAAAGCCTACACTCATGCAATTTAACAATGCGCAAAGGACACGTGTTTGTTGTTGTTGTTGTTGTTTTGGTTGTTGTTTTTATGCATGTTTAGCTTGAACTGTGGGCGGTCGCTCATAATCGAATTAGTTGCAATAAAGCACAAAATTAATTTCCGCACTGCGGGCTGCTAAACAACAAAATGTGAGCCAATAGTGCCAGCTGAAAAATATGCTACGCTCCAAATGATTTATGCGTTATGCACAATGGCTGCTATTTGCTGTTGTTGCTATAGATACTGTTGTTTTTGTTGTAGTTGTGTTTGTTTATGAGCTAGAAGACTGGCCATTCAACTATTTAGTGTACAGTGTGTAGTTGTAGTAGACAATTTATCTGCGTGCCTTTTTTCCAGTACATAAAATCAGGCCTAGGGACAACGTAGAGAGTCCACTCTAATGGCAATCAGTTTACGTAGAAAGTGAAAAAGAGATAATAAAATGAGAGCATAAAGAATGCAGCATAAAAGGATAACGGCATAAGCACATGATATACGCTTTTATCTTGAATGAAGTTATTCCTCGGCAAATATGACGACGACTGCGAGAATGTAGAAACAGACGGTCGACAGTAGACGGCAGACCGAATTCCCCCTGTTTCCCTTGACTGTCCCTCGACTGCCCCTCGACTGCCTTGACTGCCACGACAGGCAACCAAACAAACAGACCGCCGGATCAGATAAAAGCGATTGCCTGGCGATACGCACACAAATACGTTGTCGTCTTGTGGTCTAATGCCAGACCAAAACAATGCTGAATACTCGTACTTGTATGGTGCCTGGTGCCTGGTAACTAGGGAGCAGCTGCAGGACGCATGCAACATACACACATACATACATAAGCACTCGTGCCTACTCTTCGCACTTCACAAATTCAATTTTCTTGGCCCAGTGGCTGACTTTCTATGCGTGGAAAGCAAACTCATGTGGCAAAGCTTTTGTTTAAGTGCACACGTGTGTGTGCGTCTGTGGGTGAGTGTGTGTGGGTGTGTGTTTGAAATACTCTGTGCATTATATGGCTGCGTATTTATGCCAAAAAGCTTTGGCATACCTCGCATACGCTCAATAGCATCTTTATGCCAACACCAACACTAAAACCAACGCCAACGCTTCTCAGGCACAGTTCGCATATTTGCAAAGTTCCATTGCATACTTTCAGGCAGCAGTCGAAATTGAAGTAGAACTAAGAATGGCAGTGGAAAAAGGAATGGAGGGCGATGGGAAATGGCGAAATGGGGAAATGGAGGGACATGGCAAATCCGGCAAAAGATATCAACATCAGCACTTGGTAACTGGATAACTCGACTCGCCAAGTCGCCTGCCTGTTTTGTTGAATTTTGCAAACTTTTGCCGATTGCATGAAATGTACTTTATGCTCGTACACTTAAAAAACTTATGCTTCTACTATTTACAAAATGGACATGATGTTTTCAATTTTCTATTTTTCTAAAATTGAGAAACAATTCTTTGAATATTGAGAAAATTTAAAGTACAATCTTTTAAAATTTAGGAGAAGCTTTTCTATATTTGTGAAAATTCGTCATTAGTTTATGAAAAATACTTTATATATTTTTAAAAATAGAGAGCATTCGCCCATTTTTTTCTGGTGGTGTTTAAACGTTTAAGGTGAAAGTCGATTATGTTTGGGTGATTTTAGAATACGTTTATTTGAGTGTACTATGAGATTTCACCTACAGTTTATTTTGGTGCATAACGAAGCTGGAGCTCTTGTGTTGATGTGTTGATATTACCCCCACCCATATAAGTCCCTCTGCCTTAGTGTGTACACTGCACACATGCCAAAGGCACTCAAATGTATTGCCAACAGTGGCCGTAATGTTTTCTATTGCTTCAGCTTAATAGCCAAAGCCCCAGCGGGCAGCCATTTGCCATATTTCTTAAGCCTTTTGCTTTTGTGCATACATATATAGCATAGTATGACTGTCTGTCTATCAGCACCATAGTTGATCAGACACTCAGTCAGTTGTGTTGAGTTGAGTTCCGTTACGTTCCATTCCATTCCGTTCAGTTTAGTCATTCAAACAGACACCCAGTGCCTGAGGCTGTAACACACTTTAAAATCCACCAGGCAGCAGTTAAAAACTTTGGGCCAAAGGGGTCTCTTTTAAGCTCCCCATGCAAATCCCACATGCCCCAAAGTGCTATTACTGAAATTGAAGACATCTATAAGTTTCCAGCCAGCTCTCATTTCTGTCTTCCTTTTCTTTCTCATTTTTTTTTGTCTTTTATCCTTCTTTTTTCTTGTTTCCATTCTTTCAGCTTCTTTTGCCGTTCATATGTGCGTGCTGTCGCTCTCAGCAACGCTTTTATGGTAATGAGCTCACATTACAAGCGGCAACAGCAGCAACACCAGAAATGGCAAAGAGCGAAGATACATTTTGACATGACGCCTTTTTGATAGACGCAAAAAATGTCACCGAGAGTCGCTTGAGTCATTGGTCCAAAATAATTACAATACCGATGAGGTACACTAAAATAAATAAAAACAAATTACGTAAAAATGTTTGCAAGCAATTCCAACTTTACTTTTAAAAAATATGATCCAGAATTCCGGGACAAAATCTATCCCAAAATGTATCAAAAGTTTGGTACAAAATACTTGATTCAAATATGATTTTTCAATTCCTTCATTGCGATTATTATTGGGGCTCTCTATAACTTTTCAGTATAATCATATCTTCTATGCTGTTTGGCTATTCTTATGCTAAGTTGTTGTCATTTCATCCGCAAAAGTAACTTTCTTTTTTGTATACCGTTTGCCTGCCAAACTGAACAAACAACCCTCGCTCGGTTGGCAGGCTTGTTGGTAAAGTTTTTTAACCTTATCGCAAAACAGCAAATGAATCGCACTCTGAGCTAAGGCAGGAATCATCCATATTAAAGGCGCTGCAGCGAGTAAAATGCTTATTTCCGTAATTTAACTTAAACATGCCTCTCCTTCTCTCGCTCTCGCTCCCTCTTTCCCCCTGCACTCGTTGTTAAATGAAAAGACGAAGCGACTGAAAACACATCTTCAGCTTGAATGCGTCTTACACACACACACTCACACACACTCGTGGCCCTTGTCCATGTATGTGTCTAGCTTGTCCCTGAGTTTGCAAACAGCCACGCCCCCTACGCCCAGTCACACCTGCCTGATTGTCAAGTGCTTTAGGCACGAGTACCCGCTTCTTATTCTTTTTTTTGTTTGTTTTTGTTTCTGTTTCTGTTTCTAGTTTCACTTCTATGCATTTCATTTGTGCCACTTCATGTGGCAACTTTCGCTATGTTTTATTTTATGTTTTTTTTGTGTTGCGTCGCGTCGCGCCTCCTCGCTGAATGGAGAGGGTGCAGGGGGAAGGCTAGGAATTTAAAATCTTGATGTTGTGCTCATTTTGGCTCGGCATTGTTTTTGTTATTGTTGGCACTTACATGTTTTTATTTGTGCGCCACTCGCACAACTTGATCTTTGCGGCAAAGGACCTTGAACTCGCTCTGGCGCTAACGAGTTACAACAATAACAAAAACAACAACAACAACAGCAACAACAAGATGTAGAGACATAAAAGCGTGGGCTGCAAATATTTCATATTTATTTTACGTACTTTTGTGAGTGCTCATAAAAATGTGTGAGCAAGACGAACTGACTGTCTCTGTATTCGTATGCACGTATCTATGTGCGTGTGTGTGTGTGTGTGTCTTAAATTACGCCTGATTTACTTTGTAAGTTTTAATTGAATTTGGCATAACTTTAAATGCCAGCAATTGCTGCCATTCGATACGCAGAGAGTTCATTGAAATGCTCTCAACAATTATTGCTGAGTGTTCGTCCAGTTTTTCGGTCAGCTCGTTGTGCCGCAAACTTCAATTGAAAATTCAAATTCATGTTTTCTATTTATATTTGTATCTGCAGAGTGGCAAAAACTAACGCAAAAACTCGATTACGCACGAGTGAACAGGCAAAGCCATAAGCCATGTTACACGAGCCAGGATCAGCTCGATGTACCGATGTGTATGGCCATTATGAGTGTTCGCTTCGCAGGATAAAATTATAAAAAATATATGCAAATAGTATATGTAATAAAAACAAAATCAGTGTCAATCAGAATATAAGAATATGTGTTATATATATCTTTATAAGTATCTGCTTCACTGAACTGGACGCTGAAAACAAAATCCAAGACGCATTTCCATGTAAAACGTTGTCAGACAACAAAAGAAAAAAAATATGGAAGAAATATAAGCTAAAAGAAAATAGAAGTGAAAAAGAGACAGTTTCAGTTGTTGGGCTGTCGTTCGTTCTGCTTTTCCCCCAAAATGGCTTCAATAAAAACACAAAGTAAACGAAATGCAAAAGACACCGAAGGCAAAGTGTTTCGGCCAGGAGTCAGGTCGAAAAACAAAACACAAAAATAAAATACAACGAGTGTGCATATAGATGTGTGCTACATGGGGTAATTCTTAGTTAACGAGCAAGCAGAACGTATTCACGCTTTGCTTAATTCTCCAGGGGTTGGCATCCTTCTGCCACTCCCCCCTCTTTCTTTCCTTCCTTTTTCTACGACTTTGTTGCTGTGTGCTTAGGACAACGGCAATGCAGTTAGCTGTCGCTCTATGGCCATACAATTTAAGCCCTAATTGTGGGCAATTACTTTTTGCTCGGCTAATAAAAACGTTAGAGATATTTGCGTATTTTAACTAATGATTTTCTGCTTAAGCGCAAGGCTCAACACCAACACTTCTTTTTCCCCTCTTTCTAATACTTTAGCGCCTAAATAAACAAACCTTAAGTTTTAGTGCCACTGCCATGTATGTGTTTGTGTGTGTTAAAGGTAAGCCCTAAGTTGTCCTGTTGTTTCTATTTTCGTGTCTGTCACAGGTTTTAATGACTTTGCACAGTCTGCACACAAGCTAGTATATTACGTATACGCCCCTTTATGTGCGTAGTCGTTTGATATACACAAACATACAAACACAGCTTGTAAGCTCAGACCGCACTGGCACACTTATTAATAATTCATTTTGTGCTAATAGAATGTTCGGATTTCAAGGTAAAACACAGACATACTCGAACATACAAATAAATCACAAGCATATATTGTCGACTTGCAACACGCTCTTAGCATAATTAGCTGATATTCAATAATTAAGCTGAATCGAAACAAAACCTGTCTGTCAAACAAGCCTTACATAAATGGAAAATGTTAAATGGATTACAACAACATCAGCTGCTGTAGCCTCGGCGACCCATTCAACCTGATCGTGATTGATTACCTGCGTTTGGGGGCACGACATTCGATATTGATGCCAAGGCAAACAGGACAGGACTAAGACAGGACTCGTCCATCGATTAGTTGTCATCTGCTGTACTGTGTGGTACATCTGTATCTAGTTCTAGGTTAGCTGGTTAGCACAACTTGGATATGCAAAGTCCTCATTAGGAGCTTAATTTGTTAAGCGTGATGTAAATTTAATTGCCTCATTATTCTATAAATGTTTATGGCATAGTTGAAATGCTGAAATGAGTTTCATTTTCAAGCTGGAATACGACGAGTCATAAAACTCAGACAGCCTTCTTACGCCTTGTAAGCCGCCGCACTTTTAATTGACTGCGACTGCTCGGCTGGTGCTAAGTGCGCATTAAGTATACGCCCTGTTTAAACTGTGGACTACATGATTATGCTCTCAATTGTATATAAAATAAATTATTGTATGAACACTTAAAGTTTGCAAATTTTCATGGCAACTTTAGCATTTTATGCTCAATAACTTTCCCAAAAAAGAGGAGAATAAAATAGAGGGATAACTGCAACCAATCAAATGGAAAGCATTAAAGGCTGCGATATATATCCGAAAAGAGCCGGGCACAATGCGGGCAGCAAGTGTAAGCGTCAGCTGCAGCACACGATGCCACACTGCCACATTGGCAGTTGGCAACTGGCGAATGGATGCAACCCAGCAGATAAGTCCGGCATCAGCAAGCCAAAAGTCACCAAAAATAAATGGAAATTAAAAGTTGGCAAGCGGAATAAAAAGCTGCAACAGTGGCCAATTCATGCATAGGGAATTCGAATTGAAATGAAAATGGAAATCGAAATCGCAGTGGTAAATGAAATGATGATGGAGCGCGTCTAAAAGTATGCTAAGCCAATCAAGGCATGCGATTGAATAAAATATGATACGATTATATTATGAGATTCATGTGTGATCTCAGGCTGATTCTAAGGCCAAGATGTCTGGCAATGTTGAGACCCATATGCTTAGCATAATAACTGGTTGTACGTGCAGGACGAAACGCGTTGTTAACATGACATCATCTCGTGCAATAGTCTAATGAATAAAAATGAATTTAAAAAACAACAGCAAAACAGAAACAAAGACTGAGCAGCAGCTCGAGAGAGGGAGAATAAAATATGCGGCGACATAGACAGACAGGACACAGCAGGCTGCCAGCCAGTCTACGCACTACCAATGATACTGTGAGACAGAACGAGAAAGAGGAAGGGAGAGGGAGAGAGCGTCCTGACAGGCAGCTAGCCAAGCCAAGTCAGGCCAAGAACAAGCGACACACAGTCATAAGCAATGTTCCAACCGCTTTTCCATTTTCATGTTTTCCTTGAGTTGTTGCCGTTGCCGATGCTCTGTGGATGCTTTTGCTGCAGGCAAAGTTAGTTGGCCTGTCTTGATAATCCTTTATTTAAATATTGTTTGCTTTTTATTTGCCATTGTTATTATGCTTGTAGATATTTTGCATAAATAACTAGACAGGGCAAAAAATGTCAACTGTCCTAGGCACACACACACACAGCCATGCTATCAAATCAAGACAACAATCTGTGCAGAAATTCAGCAAAAAGTGCTTCATGTTTATTTTGTTTTTACTGTAGTCAGTAGTTAAATTTAAATAGTTATCCAAAGATGTTTAGTCAGCAAAGTTGACTTTTTTAGCTTTTTATCTATGACGTCGTTTAAGGCAATGGAACGCATATTGCGCATACGCCTAGTGACCCACACTCATTAGCAATTACAACATACGCCAATGGGAATGCGACTAGAAATTTGTGTCAACGTCCAGACAGCAACAGAACCCACAGCCAGGCACAAAAGCAACTGACATGACCCAAAGGCGTCGCCATATTTAGCATGTTAACGTGTGGAGCGCTCAAGGTGCTGAAGCACTCTGACTCTGAGATGGTGAGTTGGGAGCCCATTTTCATTGAAAGGCTACCACACGGCCTCGTTAAATGGCTGACAGCCAAGCGTTGACATAGCCAGGCATCTTGTCAGCCAGCCACGCCCGGACGTGTCCCAATCCAACCTGTTATTGTCCCCTACTCCTCTACTTCCTCTTCTTCCTCTCCACTTTCCCTTCTCATCGATGTGCGTGTCCCTGTGCGTGCACGCTTTCAAATATCAAATTCACATTAATTTTGACATCGAAGCGGAAATATATTTAATTGCTTTCTTGCCACACAGCGTTGCCTTGCCGCATTCACCTCACATATTCACACTCGCATACACCCACACACCCAAGCACACACACATTCTATATTCTACTTGGATGATTTGCTCATCGCAACTGTCGCTTTGCCAGCGACCATCTCAATGTCTCACGTAGTCGCCGTCTTTTGCCACGACGACTTTTGCCATTAGCGCGCTGTGTCTCCTGGGCAAACGCAAATATTTGGCTTTTCCCAGCGATTTTCCCGTGTTTTCATTTTGTCATTTCATTAAGAAGCCGTCGCTATAGTCGTGTATGCCATCTGCATATTTCTGCCCCTCTTCCCGATCGTCTCCTTGCCACAACCTTTGCCCCTAAATAGCGTTAAGTCGTGCGGCTGTCTCTGCGTTAAGTTGCCATAATCGCATTGGCCTTGTTTATGTCACGTTTCGACCAAAATAATTAAACGCCAAAGCAAACGTTGCTGATTTTGATTAACTTGAATTATTCCGATTTACATTAACACAATGCACTCAAAACTGAAGCAAAAAATATCCAAATTGATGCTTCTCTCAGGCCCAACAAGTTAATGCAAATCATGTGAGCATGAGATTGTCGGGTAACCATAGAGATTCAAGATAAAATATCCATAATAAATGGGCTTATAAATTTGCAAATAATTGCCAAATTCGAGTATGTATAAAATCGCATGATAAAGTTATACCTCAAATACATTATATACATTAATGGAATAAAAAAAACCTATTATTTCAACATTTTTTAAATTAAGTTCAAGACTTTGCTAAAAATATGTATTTAATATATTAATAATTTATATAAATATTCTTTAAAATGGAAAAGGTATTTTACAGAATTTGCGTTAACAGAATTCAAATAAAATGCCATGAAAAAAAACTGAAAAGAGGCTTAAAAGAATGTATCTAAATAGCTGAGTGTCCCAAATTGATTTTAAATTAAATATAGACAAAAAGGAAAATGTCAAAGAAAATCAATGAAAAAAGGATACAGTATGTACTGAAAGTATATCATTTATATCCCTTTAATTTAATCCTAATTTGATTTCGATACAGTATTAAAATAATTGAAAGTTTCAATAATATTATAAGAAAATATAAAATGTATAAAATGTTATTTATGTCCTTTAATTTAATACTCAAAGTTTATAATCTTATTTCGATACAGTAGTAAAATAATTACACGTTTAAATAAAATAATAATATAAATAAAATGTATTTGTATCTTTCAATTTAATTCTCAGAGATTTTATTTGTATTTTGATAGTACAAACAATTTATCTAGCAAGTGCTATCCCAGTATTTATGTCCTGAACTGTTAGGCGTATAATTTTCGTGGCAACAAAAATAAATGATAAGATACACGGACGGTGACGTCTGTCACACATATTTATGTTGCCATAAATGTAAAATGTGAAATGTTTGTGCCTCTGACAGGTAAGCCAAGTTAACATTCTGCCACTGGCCATAAACTAACGAATGTCAAACTTTCAAATCTCTCATAAAAATGCTAACAGATGAGAGCTCTGAGGATATGGCTGCAAGATAAAAGTCATACATTTTACAGGTGTCAAACTCACATGTGAGAAGCGTGGAGAGGGGGAATTTGGCGACTCTTCGAGCTGAAATGTGGCAGCTGCTTCTTCGTCCTGCTAGAGAGATGCACCTAAGCCTCGTCAGCAGAACACAACTTTGGACACACGCAGTGACAGTACGCGAGTACGATAGTAGATATAACAGATTTTTGTTTATCTACGTAGTATCCTTTAATCCTTCTTCTTTTTCTTTCCGCTTTCTTTCGCGAATTTTCTCTGCTTGTTTTTTGTTTTTGCTGTTCCGCTTTATGTTTACGCGCTTGGAGCGACTTTTATCTGGTGTTCACACGGAACTTTGTTACGGCAATGACACCTGCGCTTATCGGTCATGCATTTTACTTTTGCACACACACTTCTACACACACACACACAGATACTAGCACAGATGCAAAACTAACACTAACTGCGAGACACGCGCGTTGCATGCGATTTGGGTCAAAGTGTTAGCAAAACAACAATGCCGTGTCAGTTGCCGTTTTAGTTGCCGTTTTAGTTGCCGTTGCAGTTGCAGTTGCCGCTTGTGATGCGGCTCGTGCCTTGCGCCTGGTGCCAAATGCCGCTGCCTTCTGGTCCCTTTTGGCTTCCTTCCTTCCGTTTCCGGTAATGCGTTTCGCTTTCGCTTTTACTTTTATATCGCTGCTGCCAACTTTTTAGTTGCTTTCACAGTTGCTCTGACAATTTCTGTAGCGGCAACATTTGAAGCTGACGCTGTTGCTGTTGCAGTTACTGAATGTGGCAGCAGCAGCGACAGGAGACAATAGGAGGAGCTACACACATACACATTGAGAATACACTCGACGCGTTCACGAATTTTCCGCCTTGTTGCTGCCGTTTTTACTTGCACAGTAATTTTTCAACGCGCACAAATGCGTTTTCAAGGATAAACAAGGATATATACGCGCGCACACACACACGTACGCACGCACACTGAGACACACGCGCGCCGCCTTTTGTTTTGAACTTGGGGCATGAACTTTTGGCGGCTCTATTGAAATTTATTTTCAGCTTTTCTTTTCTTCTCTTTCTTTTACTTTATTTTTTTTGTTGCTCTCTCAAAATAATTTTAAACGCGCCACACAGAGAAATAAGTATTTGCCGGCGGCAAAGGCGCTTGTTATTGTGTTGTGGCAAGTGCTTATTGTTTTTTCAATTGTTGCCGTTGTTGTTGTTGTTATTGTTGTTGCTGTTGTCTGTCTTAATGGCAAACGTTTTTCTTGTTTGGATAAAAATACACAGTGACTTCCGTAGCGTGTACAGCTTTCAACGAATTTACGAAGTGAACTGAAAAGGACACTGGCGTTGTGGCCACAGCCTGACGATGGCTCTAAGGATAACGAAGATGATGACAACCACGAGGACGACGACAACAATGAGGCAACGACGAGGCAGCAACAAACGGTGCACGCCCGTGTGGCAAGTCAAGTTTCGTGTCTCTCTCTCTGACAGCTGGAAGCGAGCGAAACGCATGCGCCCTCTCTCTCATACGTTCTCTCTTAGTCTTCTTCTCAGACTGAGCTCGAGAGAGAAGCAGGGAGAGAGCAGTGAAAGCTTTGCTTGCGAGCTTCGCAGGTCAGTTTCGTTTTCGTTTTCATTTTCATTTGACAGCTGATGCGCGCCACAAAGTAGGCTACATTTTCCAGTGCGCACTTAGTTCCAGTTCTCTTCGCTTTCTCTTCAGCCAATTTGCGCTCTCTTTCCGTTTTGAGATGCGTTTAAACCACACGTTGAAGTCGCTCGAAGTGTGTCACAATTCTAAATTGCGTTTACTTCACTAATGTCACGTGCTTATTGCGTTACCCATTTAATTAAGCCAACAGACTCAGACAGCCTGGCGACAAACTCAGGCTGCAGTGACATCAAAGGCTCACCGATTGTGTCACACAATTTAAAGATGCACATTAATGGCAATTTTCGATCCGCAGCAACAGAGGGCAATGGGGCGGGAAATGGGGGTTCTGAAACTATGGCAGGGACAGAAAATCAGTGCTCAAAAGAAATTGATCCTGTAATGCTGCAGGCAGGACAAGCAGAGGCACGCACAGGCAGGCAGGCAGGCTGACAGGGGGCGGGAGGCAGGACGCAGGACAAGGGAATGACAGGGCATTGCCGCAACTAGCAGCTAAACTTTTGCGGTGACCAAACCCAAACGTGAAGTAAACTTGCAACACAGTTCGCACGGCCCACAGAGCTGACAACGACAACGACAACTATCGCTCGGCAACATCCGGCTACGTGCGTGGTATGGAAACTCAGGAGATTGCAACCACTGCGATGCTAAGTCGTACGATGAGGGGGAAGGGTGTACAGGGGAAGAAGGAAAGAAGAAGGTCGGAAAAACGTTTGCCCACATGCCGCTTGTCGTTTTCCATTAGTGTGGCGACCAACCTCAATGATTTCTTACTTACAGCGCGCAATTTGTAAGTTTGAGTATGTGCGCAGGACGCGCCACATCATCCACACACACACATGCACGCACACGTACACTCACAGAGCCGCATAATCGCAGTCGTATTGGTTTTCGAATGCCGTCGAGTGTCGTGCAGTCAACGCCAACCAAGTTGGCCAATGCGTTTCAACTGAAGTCGCGTCCTGCGTGCGTACGTTTCTCTGTCTGTCTATCTGTCTGTGTGTATGTGTGTGTGCCTGTGTGTGTGTGGTGAGTAAAAACTTCAGGAAAATGCTTTTGCATGAGCGCTTTGGCGGACGGCGCAGAAAGACCACAGACGAAGGCGGCATGCAACAAAGTAGTCGCAAGAAGGAAGCTGCGGCGATTGCAAAAGAATTGGCCAAAGACGTAAAATGTATTAAAAACTTGCAACATTTATAGTTCAATAGACCGAGCATGGAGCACGGAGGAAGTCATGACTGAAAATGGGTGAAAATTATAAAAGGGCATGCAATTTGTCAGTCACTCAGAATGCATTTTCATTTCGTTTTATTGAAATTTAATCATTGCTGCTGCTGCTCAATAAATAATAAAAATATACAATCAAACTTCAACAAATACACAGATACAAATCTCGCACACACACACACACTTACAGACAGGGAGCTGTGTTCTTTTTTCGATGTCGTTGTAGTTGTTGTTGTTTTTGACGATTGTTGGCTAGCATGTTTGCCAGCCATTCAGTCAACGGTCAATATGCTCGAATCGGATTCATACACTTTGACCTCGTTTAACTTTTGTCGTCAGCCACGTTCGAAATGATTTCGTGTCTGGCGCTTTCCCTCTCCCTCTCCCTCCCCTATTCCCATCCCTATCCTCATCTTCATCCCTATCGCTATCCCAATCGTTTTTTCCCTGCCTTTGCCTTTACCTCGACTCCCTCGCCAAAAGAACCCATTCAACACTATCAGTGTAATGTTTTGTTGTAACTGAATGTAGTTTTTCTTTTCAATTGAAAAATGTTGCCTACTTTTTTGCAGCCAGGCTATAACTACAACTACAACACAAACACAAATACCAGTGCCAAAGACCAAAAGCAATTGTGTACACACGTGTTAGTGGACAGGAAACAAACTTTGGAGCTTTAAGCAAGCACTGCCTAGACACATGCACATACTAACATATAAATGTACATGTTTGTGATTATGTGCATTTGAGCATAATTGAAATTAACCAATGAATTATGTGATGTACTCAACTCTCTGTCTGACTGCTCTTATATTAACTGCGAAATTAAATTCAAAGAATATTTCAATAATAAAATGAAGATATATGAACTTATGAATGATCTTCACATTTAGTTAAGTATGAATTTAATATTAATTTCAATTTATTCTGTATATAACATTGAACTAAATATTTAAATGTATTACGGGTAATGTAGCTTAAATTCCTGCTGGGCTAATGTCTGTCTGTCATGTGTGACGACATTAGGGTATATAAACTATAGTTACCTTTATAAAATCACTCCTGTATAGTTTGACATATGTTTTCCAAACTAAAGTAGTATTTCATACTTTTTGTGGCAATGTAAATTTATAGTTCATCAGGGTATTAACTTCGCTTCCAGTTATGGTTTTGGCTATGTTCGATTCGGTTACTATTCCTTTTTTTTGGTTTGAATACATTTTCTTTATCGATTTTTGTTTTGGTTACGGTATCAGTTACGATTACTGATTTCAATCTTTCAATAATAATTATTTTCATTTTATATATATTTTATAATAACGCATAGATCGCAAGCTAGATTCTTAAATTTTAAGCTGAGATTCTGTTGAATTCTATACATGCTAACTGATAATTTGAATACAGGGTATTTTATATTGTACCAACTTCAAACATATATAAAATGCGTATACGTAATATGTGATGGAAATTAAAGGGCAGTTGGCAATCAAATGAAATCAAATTCATATGCCAATGATTGAATATAATTGCATGAGCTAGAAATCAATCGTGGAATCAAAGTCGTTGATATGGAAATGGAGAAACAGATAAAACAATTGTGAAATAAAATTTGGGCCAGTTTGTTGAAAATTTGTTGGTACTATTCACTTTGTGGGTTAATAAGGCCGATGTGGTTCATTTTTATAATAAATTACATTTTATTTATAAAAATTGTCCTCCTACGCGTTTCGGCGACATTTTTCGCCTTCCTCAGGGAGTCTGGATTAAAAAAATAATTTATACGTGTTTACATTACACGAAACAATTATACAAAGAAACACTTAAAATACATACATTTCAAACTTAGTGGTTAACATTTATTCTGTGTGGTGTTGTCCAATCCTATCCTATTATTGCACTGTCCTTTCTGGTTCATCGTCAATTGTTTATTTAATTTTGTTTTAGTTTTAGTTTTGTCACCTTCAATTATGCGTTTGTCCACTGTAAGAGCTGCCGCGTATATGAAATTTGTTTGTTCCACGTCTTCCTTATGGTTTATGGTTCTGTCTCCTTGTTGTTGTATCCGCAAGCTTTCTAGCGTCATTCTCGTTCTCTCTCTTCTCTCTACGTCCAAAATTCTAACATCATCAAAATCAGCTGTGTGGTTTGTTGTTGTTAGATGCTGCGCTAGAGCTGTTGTCATCTTTTTGTTTCTCGCATCTCCTTTATGTTCCGCTATTCGCGTTCCCAACGCTCTCTTCGTTGTTCCTATGTATATTCCGTTGCATGTCTCTCCTTCTTTGCCCTTGCATTTGATTTCGTAAATTACATCTTGTTGTTTCTCCCTGCATATCTTGTCTTTCGAATTCGTAAACAGTCTTCTTGTGTTTGTGTGTGCTTTGTAGGCGTAGGTTAAATGCTTATTGTGTGTGTCTGGAATTATTCTTGTTATTGTTTCTCTATTGGTCAGCTGTTCTACATATGGTATGCTGATATATTGTTTATCTGCATTGTTTTCCTCGACTTTCTTATTTTTGGTTATTGTTTTGTGTGTAGTGACATTTTTGATTAGGTTGTCAATTAATTTCTCCGGGAAGCTATTTTTTAATAATATTGTTTTTAATTTTATATATATTTCGGGTCTATAGGTTTCGTCACTAATTGCATACGCTTTCTGTATCATGTTTTTTGCTGTGTTGATTTTTTGGCTTTGTGGTTGGTGTGATAAAAAATTCATAATTCGTCCTGAGGCTATATTTTTCGTATACCATTTGAATTTTAGTTTTCCGTCCTTTGATCTCTGAATTTCAGTGTCCAGATATGCTATTTTTCCTTCTTTTTCCGCTTCGTACGTGAATTGTATTCTCGGGTGTTGATTGTTTAGTGTTTTTAGTATTTCTTCTAAGTCTTGTTTTTTAATTATGCATAATATGTCGTCCACGTACTTCACCATAAGTTTGATCCTTATATTCTTTTTATCCAGTGCTTCAGTCGTGTCGTCAAGAATTTTGTCTAATATTATGTTGGCTATGGTCGGTGAAAGTGGGTTGCCCATGGGCATACCAAACACTTGGTGGTATATTGTATTATTATAAGTTAGGTAGTTATTGTCAATTAATATAAATTCCATTATTTCTTTGACTGTTGCCTTAGGTATATTGGTGTGTTCAATTAGATCCGTCCATTTCTCCATTATTATTTGTCTGGCAAGATTAGTTGGTATGTTGGTAAACAAAGATACTACATCGAATGATATTAGTATTTCGTCATCGTCCAATTTTATGTTTTCAATTCTCGTCTTCAATTGTAGTGCGTTGTCTATATTGTACTTGTCCGAGATTATGTTTTTGAGGATGTTCCCCATGTATTTAGCTAGCTTATAACAAGGGACGTTTGTCGATGCTGCTATTGGCCTTAGTGGTGTGTTTTGTTTATGTATTTTTGGTAGTCCATATATCCTCGGGGCATGTCCTCCTGAGCAGTACATTGTTGTTTTCTGTCTCCAGTCTATGTAGTTTTGTACAGGACATTTTTTTTGGTACAATATTGTACCAGGACATTTGAAAGGGAAAACGGACGCTTTTAAACATAATTTTACTCTAGATGACTCTAAAAAAGAACTACAGAAATTGGAGACCAAGTTCTTATTGAAAATAGTTCAACTAGAGATAAAAGAAACTCAAAAACAGATTAATATGATCAAGAAAATGCAAACACACACCGTAGAAGACAACATAAAAATGTTTCTGAGCAACACTGAAGTATTAGAGCTACAACAAAATCAAAAGTTAGCATACCAAAGGATAAGAACGAACACAGACCAAGTAATAGACCAAAAACTAAACAACCAAAAAGCAATAGCAATACAAAATCACAACCTAATATTGAACAAAGACTGGTTTACAAATTTAACGGACGTATATTTCCCAGAGGAGAGTCAATGGCTTCTTTCGCTTGGGCCAAAATTTGCTCTCCCGATCAACAATCAAAATCTGGAACCGATTCATATAATTGCCGACATAGAACAAGGGATACAAACGATAGAAGATGAAAAAGTTAAGGACACAGCGAGAGGACACCTAGCATCCAGATTAAACAACTTCAAGCACAACAGGAAGCTGAATCAAAGGGACAAAATGATTCTAACAATTTCGAAAAATACTGAAAAGCTTGTCAAGGAACATCAAGACAAAGTCATCATTACTCAGGCGGATAAAGGAAACAAAACAGTAGTAATGTACAAAAAGGAGTATCATGACAAAATGACGGCTTTACTGGAGGATAGGAAAACGTACAAGACCATGAGGAAGGACCCAACGCAACAACTTATTAAGAAGAATAATGCCATAGTGAACGATCTGTGCAAACAAAACTACATAGACTGGAGACAGAAAACAACAATGTACTGCTCAGGAGGACATGCCCCGAGGATATATGGACTACCAAAAATACATAAACAAAACACACCACTAAGGCCAATAGCAGCATCGACAAACGTCCCTTGTTATAAGCTAGCTAAATACATGGGGAACATCCTCAAAAACATAATCTCGGACAAGTACAATATAGACAACGCACTACAATTGAAGACGAGAATTGAAAACATAAAATTGGACGATGACGAAATACTAATATCATTCGATGTAGTATCTTTGTTTACCAACATACCAACTAATCTTGCCAGACAAATAATAATGGAGAAATGGACGGATCTAATTGAACACACCAATATACCTAAGGCAACAGTCAAAGAAATAATGGAATTTATATTAATTGACAATAACTACCTAACTTATAATAATACAATATACCACCAAGTGTTTGGTATGCCCATGGGCAACCCACTTTCACCGACCATAGCCAACATAATATTAGACAAAATTCTTGACGACACGACTGAAGCACTGGATAAAAAGAATATAAGGATCAAACTTATGGTGAAGTACGTGGACGACATATTATGCATAATTAAAAAACAAGACTTAGAAGAAATACTAAAAACACTAAACAATCAACACCCGAGAATACAATTCACGTACGAAGCGGAAAAAGAAGGAAAAATAGCATATCTGGACACTGAAATTCAGAGATCAAAGGACGGAAAACTAAAATTCAAATGGTATACGAAAAATATAGCCTCAGGACGAATTATGAATTTTTTATCACACCAACCACAAAGCCAAAAAATCAACACAGCAAAAAACATGATACAGAAAGCGTATGCAATTAGTGACGAAACCTATAGACCCGAAATATATATAAAATTAAAAACAATATTATTAAAAAATAGCTTCCCGGAGAAATTAATTGACAACCTAATCAAAAATGTCACTACACACAAAACAATAACCAAAAATAAGAAAGTCGAGGAAAACAATGCAGATAAACAATATATCAGCATACCATATGTAGAACAGCTGACCAATAGAGAAACAATAACAAGAATAATTCCAGACACACACAATAAGCATTTAACCTACGCCTACAAAGCACACACAAACACAAGAAGACTGTTTACGAATTCGAAAGACAAGATATGCAGGGAGAAACAACAAGATGTAATTTACGAAATCAAATGCAAGGGCAAAGAAGGAGAGACATGCAACGGAATATACATAGGAACAACGAAGAGAGCGTTGGGAACGCGAATAGCGGAACATAAAGGAGATGCGAGAAACAAAAAGATGACAACAGCTCTAGCGCAGCATCTAACAACAACAAACCACACAGCTGATTTTGATGATGTTAGAATTTTGGACGTAGAGAGAAGAGAGAGAACGAGAATGACGCTAGAAAGCTTGCGGATACAACAACAAGGAGACAGAACCATAAACCATAAGGAAGACGTGGAACAAACAAATTTCATATACGCGGCAGCTCTTACAGTGGACAAACGCATAATTGAAGGTGACAAAACTAAAACTAAAACAAAATTAAATAAACAATTGACGATGAACCAGAAAGGACAGTGCAATAATAGGATAGGATTGGACAACACCACACAGAATAAATGTTAACCACTAAGTTTGAAATGTATGTATTTTAAGTGTTTCTTTGTATAATTGTTTCGTGTAATGTAAACACGTATAAATTATTTTTTTAATCCAGACTCCCTGAGGAAGGCGAAAAATGTCGCCGAAACGCGTAGGAGGACAATTTTTATAAATAAAATGTAATTTATTATAAAAATGAACCACATCGGCCTTATTAACCCACAAAGTGAATAGTACCGATAAAACAATTGTACGAATTTGTATGTGAATGTGTTTATTGTAATAAGTGTATACAAATATGTTTATTTGTTGTGCAGAAGAGTCAATTAATACGATTTAAATGTAATTTATAATTGTAGAGTTATCATTGTAAGCTGGCGCTTTGTATTTGATTTAGTTCAACAAGCAGAAACATATTGACAGGTCGAACAATGAGTTTGAAAAGCTTTTTCCCAGAATCATACGTATGTGTTAGCATTGTGCATGTGGCATGTGGCATGAGATATAAGGCATGAGGCATGTGGCATGAGACATGTGGCATGTCTATACATGGGGTAGGCATGTTGCCCGCATAATGTAGGTCTATTAAATCAATTTTGTTTGTTGCTCTTTTGTACTACTTTCACTGCTGTCTAAAGCCCGTTGACTGACTGACTGACAAATGGACGGACTGACTCACTGATTGAGCAAGTGAGACAGTACGTGTAAGAGTGAGAAAGTTGCGAGCCTGGCTGGCAGATTGGCAGCCAGAATTGAGGCTCAGTCAAAGCATGCGATATTTGCGAAGCAGTCAATGCCCCCCAAGGCAAATCACTGTCAGGCTAAGGTGTGCTGAGTGTGTGTGTGCGTCGTGTGTATGTGTGTATTTGATAACTTACAAAATGATTGTGAACTTCAAATATGAGAGAGAGTGAGAGCGAGTCTGCTGTGTAAATATTGACAGTGCCGAACAAATTACCTGATTACATTTGGGTCAAGCAATTTTTGGCACCACAGCGACACTAAATGTTCGTTCATGTTGTTATTTGTTTATGTATGTCAAAGGGGAGACATATACTAACACACACACGCACACACACTCATACGTACACTCGCGGGCCACACAGACGCAGAAATAATTAAAAGTTCTGTATGTTGTCTAGCATAATGTTTCATATGTTTGTTTGTGTGTGTGTAGATTTTTATGCGCCACTGTTTTTTTTTTGTATTTGTTTGTTGTTGTTTGTTGTTATACGCGACCTTGTAGCCAAGTTAACAATTTGGGGCACTCGCTGTCGCAATGTTTACAAATAATAATGGCATTTATGACCCTGGTCTACACTTGCACTCGCACTTCTCCTACATCTACATACATATGTTCTGCTGTGCCTGTGCGTGTGTCTGTATGTGTGTGTGTGTGTGTGTACTTCAGGGTCGCCTGCTGCTTTGGGGAATTTTGTTCATCATCATTTTATTCGCACACACACAGACACACAGTTGCCAAGAGCACCAGCCCACCAAAGTGCATTTATGTTTTTATTTTATTTCAGTTCATATTATTTTTTGTACATTTTTTTCTGACGTTTAGTTGAAAAAATACAAAAATTAATTTAATGCTTGGCTGCGAAATTATTCTAAGCATTTTATACTTACGCCTTGCATTATGTAACATGTTATTTTAAGTTTTGCGTTGTTTTTTTCTTGTTTTATATTTTTAATAGTCCCTCTTAGCATACATATTTCAGTTGCACGCTTATGATTTTGAATAATTTGCAAAAGCAGCAACAGCAGCAGCAGGGGCAGCAGAGGCACCATCTGAGCCTTGCCACAGACATATGGATGAGCTCTTTAGACGTGTATGCAAATGCAAGCAACTTGTTATCTTTTTACAAACAAAAATAAAAATAAAATGTAGCTTAGACGTACAACTTTTTTCGGCTACGAACTTACGCTTTAGGCAAGTATTAGCAGAATAATTTTAAAGGTTAAACAAGAGAGAAATATTATATAAGCATTAACTAATGATAAACAAATTGGTTGTTTGTTCAGTCAGATGATAAAAATGAATTCCCCAGTCGAGGGAAGTACATATGTACGATTCTAAGCCACTCGATGTTAACTCCATTAATTTGCAACATATCAAAAACAGATTGACACTTCTTCCCCTGTGAGCGAAATACGAGATGGGTATCCTTTTAGACCCAAAGTGTTGTTGTGCATTCATCTGTGTGTCTGTTTATTCGTCTGTCTATCCGTCTTTATGTCTGTCTGCCAGCCTGTCGTCAGGTGTTTGAGAGTAGGAGCATGTCCTTGCCTCCGAAATGAGTGTAAGCAAGTGCAAACATGTTCGCACAGCTGCGCAGTGTGGCATTAATTTCCGTTAATTAAAATAAATACGTCAAGCGATAATAAATGACTCGCTGATGATATTAAATGCACGCAGAACGTTCGCATCTCTCTCTCCCTCTCTCTACATGAAGCGTATAAAAAGACACACGCCAACTGCAATTAGGCAGACAACTGCGAGCTGAGAATGGAGAGTGGAAAATGGAGAGTCAAAAGCCAAGAGCTGGTGACACATATTTAAATTGAAGGAGACAACAGATTTTTTGCTTTGGGGCTAAAATAGGCAAATGCCATTTGCGCTACAATAAATGACTTAATTGATTCGCCTCAACTGGATTCGAGTCCTAAATTAATTTTTGGCCCGGGCACACTGCTGCTGGCCAATGCCATTGGCCGAAAGCCCACTTGGTTTATTGCACTGCATAAATTCTGTTCAAATTCTATAACACGTCAGCACGTAAGCTGTGCTGTCAGACATAATGTGTACTGTGTGTGTGTGTGTCTGTGAGCAAATATGTGAAGCAAAACAGAAATATGTGTGTTGTACCCGAAATGGCAGCAGCTTCAGCATCAGCTTCAGTTGGAGCTTCAGCATATGCTTACCTGAGGTAGAATGCGAAAAACGAACTGAAGTGTGAGCTGTACAATGGCAAACAAAAGATTATCCTTGCCCTTGCTTCCTGCGCTGCTTTGGTCACAACACAATTTCATTGTACATGATATACACACACACACACATACATACAGGCAGCTGGTTGCTGTTGCTTCTATTGAAACGTTGAAGTAATGAAAAAAAATGTCAACTTGTATAAGAAGACAGCAGGAGTAGAAACAGGAGCAACAGCAGGAGCAGGATCAACAGCAGCCGGCACAGTGGCAACACAAGGGGTATGAGTAGCAACAATAACAACAACGGGAACAGCGACAGCGACAAGAACAACAAAACATGTGTCAAACGCCAGACATTCTGAGGAATATTAATAACACTCTGCGAACATATTTTTCATTAAAGCTGCACAGAAATGTCAAGCAGCAGATACAAAGATACTACACACAACACATGCCACTAACACACAAACACATCTACACACTTGTATTTGTTAGCTTTAAAACTGATTATGCTAAATGCTTGTTCGTTATCAGTACAGCAAATTTAATAACTGCAGCACATAAAAAATTCAAACTTGAAAGCCGAATGCGACATGCGAATTTGACTTGGGAGCGATTAGCGGCCATTTCATCGTGTTGTATTGTTGGCAGCATTCCCCGAAGACAACGGCAGCCTTGAATATTAGATGCCTGCTAATGATATCAACAATATAGTCCTTGGGACGGGCCACGCCTTAAAAGTTTATTGGCCGCACATGCAAATGAAATTTTGGCCCGAAAGCAAAAGTGATGACAAAAGTCAGTCATGTTTAAAAAATAAAAGACCTGAAAAATGTTTGGTAAAGTTTGGATCATACCTTTGATAATAATAAAACATATATAATTTAACAAATTTAATAATTTTTAAAGCTTATAAAATTCGGAATCTAAATAATGTTAACATTTATGAGACCCACATATCACATACTATTAAGCAATTTAAGTCTGTTCTAAGGTTTTAAACAACTCGTGCGCCTCAAATTAATTTGTATTTATACGAAAGTTTTTCAAAATTCACAGATAAAATTAATTTATATTTAAATTGTGCAACGGGTATCTCAAAATCGAAGTGTTGTCTATAGCCTTTCCCGGTCATTTAAGAATGATATTTGCCACAATTTAGATGCATATCAACGCAGTCGGCGTACGCTGCGTATGAGTATTTTTTTGTTTCTTGTCTTTTTTTTCTTGTAGAAAATGTGTCGTAGTTTAGGCAAGTTTTGCAACTATCTGCTGATGTATCATTAATGCAGGCCGGAAAATCAACATGTGGAAATAGGCGACTTGGAAAATACTCAAATTAGTCGCATTCTCAGTGCAACATTAACCGAGTCGGGCCTGCACTTGCTCTGTTAATTAAACATAACAGGACCACGCGAAGCATTTCTCAAGTAAATAATTCAACAACGTGCAACTGCTTCAAAACTTGATGGAACTAACTTTTCCACTGAATCAAAAACTTACCTTAGCCAAAAAATTGGACTCGGCCTGACCCAAGTCTATATAAATAGCAGGCAGTTACTGGGATGCGTCACAAACGGATTGAATTCTGCTTAAGATGGTCTTCAAGCTCATTAAACCGGCGCCATTAACGGAGCAAGTGCGCTCCCAGGATGGCTGCATCTACTTGTATCGTGCCATGAAGTTCATTGGATGGATACCGCCAAAAAAGGGCATTTGGCGTTATGTCTACCTCAGCTGGACATTGACAACCTTCGTATGGTGCACCACATATCTACCGCTGGGATTTCTAGGCAGCTACATGACGCAAATCAAGCTGTTCACACCTGGGGAATTTCTCACATCGCTTCAGGTATGCATCAATGCCTACGGATCCTCTGTTAAGGTGGTCATCACCTACTCGCAGCTGTGGCGTCTGATCAAAGCCAGGGAGTTGCTAGACAAGCTCGATCTGCGCTGCACAAGTCGCGAGGAGCGAGAGAAGATTCACCAAATTGTGGCACGCAGCAATTATGCTTTCCTCATCTTCACCTTTGTCTATTGCGGCTACGCGGGCTCCACATACTTAAGCTCTGTGCTTAGCGGTCGTCCTCCATGGCAGCTCTACAATCCTTTTATAGACTGGCACGATGGCACCCTGAGGCTGTGGATTGCCTCAACGCTGGAGTATATGGTCATGTCGGGCGCTGTGCTGCAAGATCAGCTCTCGGACACTTATCCCCTGGTCTACACTCTCATCCTGCGTACCCACCTGGACATACTCAAGGAACGCATTCACAAACTTCGCACAGATGACAACATGTCCGAGAACGAGAACTACGAGGAGCTGGTCAACTGTGTTCTTGATCACAAACTAATATTGAAGTAAGCAAGTCAAATTCATCTACCAATAATATATCTAAAACAAGAAAAAAAATATATGATGGGTGCATCTTTTTTATTTTGGATACTTAATACACAAGCTGCGAGTCTTGTTGAGATATCTCAAAACAAAACTAAAATTTTTAAACTAAACCTTAATTTTCAACCGATCGTTTCTAAAGCAGCTACTTGGTATAGTAGTCGAAAGTGACAGTACCAAATATTTAATCTACAAGTTTGGTTGATATATCTAAAAAAAAAACAAAATCTGAGAAACTTGTTTGCACATGAATAGAAGGACGGAGAGGCACACAGAATAACTCGACTCAGTTCGTAGTCCTGTTTAAGGATATACATATGTACATACATATATGCTTTATGGGGTCTAGGGTCATTTCGTAAAAAATCTATCATACCCTCTACAATAATTCTTCCTTTGCGTTCCTATAGATACTGCGCATTGATTAGACCTGTAATCTCGGGCACAATTTTCACACAGTTCCTGCTAATTGGCGTTGTCCTGGGCCTCACATTGATCAATGTGTTCTTCTTTTCGGATCTTTGGACTGGCATTGCGTCGTTTATGTTTGTCATCACAATTCTGTTGCAAACATTTCCCTTCTGTTACACATGCAACCTCATTATGGAAGACTGTGCCGCCCTGGCACACGCCATTTTTCAGAGTAATTGGATAGATTCCGGCTCTCGATACCAGTCGACTCTGTTGTATTTTCTACACAATGTGCAGCAGCCCATCGTTTTCATAGCCGGCGGCATCTTTCCGATCTCAATGAGCAGCAACATAAGCGTAAGTCACTCACCAAGTCAGCCTTAATATAACGAGTAATATTATCTGCATTTTAATTTAGGTTGCCAAATTTGCCTTCTCGGTTATCACCATCACCAAGCAAATGAATATTGCCGATAAATTTAAAGCTGATTGAATTATTAATTGATTCCAAATTTAAAAGTAAAAGAAACGTAATTCTGTGCACGTTGTATAATAAGTACTGTATTTGTTAATTCTAAATTTAATATTTTGCCCACAGCAACCAAACTTATATTTGTGACTTTCACAAAATAAATCGAATAATGGTTATTATTTATTTTTTAATATCCATCAACAAAAATGTGTTTTTCAACCTTTTCTAATAGTAATTGGTTTTTGTTTAATAAAGTCCACGAAAACTATTATTTGTGACACAAAAAAAAGAAAAGTTTTTGGAGTTTTATTCAAGCGGAATGCATTTCAGTAATATTAATTTCCATCAAATTTTTTTCGCCAGAATGCCATTTTGAGACAACGCACAGTGGGGCCATTGCTCATTTTACTTTGCAAAAATCATAACTTTTGAACCAAATGAGATAGTTAAAAAATTTTAACGGCATATGATAGAAAACTCTTCAACCTATGAAATAAGTGTTTAAGAAAAGTGCCACGCCCCCTAGATACTTAATCAGGGGCTATCAAAGTTGAAACTTGTGAAATTTGTGAATAAAAATAAATTTTATGGCACCTAAAAAAAAATATTTTTTAAAATTTCTAATTTGCTTTGTTTTATTTTTAAGGTTTTTATATCTACAAATTATTTTCAAAAAGTTAAAAAAAAAAAAAAAAAATTTTAATTTTTGTTGAAAAAATGCGCGTTGCGGCATTTACCTCTTTTATTACCAGGCCGCGTGTTTTTGTGGTGAGGTTGCATTAGTTTTTATGACTTTACGTAAAAAGTTGGATCCAGCCGGGTACATACCCATATACATTTATTTAGAGAAATGAATACTGAGGCGTTTTTAAGTGAGTGTTCTGCTATCCATTTCGATCCATGAGAGTTTTCGTCTACCAAAGTACAAAAATGGGCAAAATCTTGTGTTTTGCAGGGCCGCAGGCCGAACAACTTGGCAAAATATTTTTTTTGGCAAAAGCTTTCAAAAAAAGAAATATACGCATTCGATAGAGAATTCTTTAATGATTAAGAATCCAGAAAAGAATTTCACATCAAGTAAAAATTGTGGGTAGTACAACCTTTCAAGGTTGACCAATTTAAATTTAAAAATCACTAGATTTGGAATATTTTTGAACTTTGGTAGACAAAAACTCTAATGGATCGAAATGGATAGCAGAACACTAACTTAAAATCGCCTCAGTATTCATTTCTCTAAATAAATACATATGGTTATATACCCGGCTGGATCCAATCTTTTACGTTAAATCAAAAAAACTAATTCAACCTCACAATAAAAACACGCGGCATAATTCCATAGTTCGATCGATTGTTGCTATGGCAGGTATATGATTTAGTGGTCCGATTTGAACCAAATTTGGTCTAGATATATAAGACTACCCCAGATTTGTAATATGTCAAATTGGTTGAAATCGGACTACTATATCATATAGATGTCATAGGAATTAGGTCGACATATAAAATTCTGATAATTCACACCAGAAAACAAAAATTTTTTTTTGAAAAAAAAAAAATTGTTTTTAAATTTTTTGAAAGTAATTTTTAAGTATAAAATCCTTAAGAATAAAACAAAAAAAATCAAAAATATTTAAAAATATTTATTTTTAGGTGCCATAAAATTTTGTTTTTTCACAAAGTTCACAAATTTAAACTTTGATAGCCCATAAGTAAGTATATAGGGGCGTGGCACTTTTCTTGAATATTTATTTCATAGCTTGAAGAGTTTTCTAATATATGCCATTTAAATTATTCGATTGCCTCATTTGGTTCAAAAGTTACGATTTTTGCAAAATAAAATGAGCAATGGCCCACTGTGCAACGGCTCAACCCAAATCCAAATTTTAAGTCTCTTGAAAACAACTTCCTATGCCATTCTAATTATCGTTTGAACGAAAATCTAGTTGTAGTATTTTTACCTCTTTTTTTGTTTATTTCTCAAAACAGTTATAGTCCATAGTCTAAGAAGTTTACATACTGTTGAGACCAAATAATATTGAAAAATTACACAGTTTGAATATTATGTACTTGTTTTCTACATATTTACTACAATTGAAGGACCCAAAGAAAATTCTTACCTTTCAATAAATTGATTTTGAATGCAGTTGAAACCGACAAAAAGTTAAGTTAATATATTTTTTTTATTATTTGTAGATTGACATTGAGCAGAAATTTAACTGTCATCGTATAAGTTGAGTTGACTTGCTGGTGCGTAATTTTTAATTTATATTTTTCACATCATACATTTATTTTTTACTATTCCGTGTCATGCGGTTTTGATAACTTTGCCAACTTTTCCGTTATATCCATGTTTTGTACCAGAGTAAAAACGGAGAATGAAAATTTGCTGGCCTACAAAAAATTAAATGAATGAAAAGAGAGAACAATTGCCAATGAGTTAATTCAAATCATTGTAGAATATTATCATTAAATTTTCAAGGTCTTTTCGAAATAAATAGCTTACCGTTAGGTTAGTTGCTACGGAAATGGTAAGCACATTTCCGGCCATGAAAACAATTGGTTTCTGCAGATTATGCAAAAAGTGTGCTAGCGTCTTTTTATAACGTTTATTCTGATCAATCCAATTAGATTCGAAAAGGGCATCCGCTAGTTTCAGGCCGTCATCCGTGAGAAAGTTGCAAAGTGTACAGAAGGGCGTCGTCTCCAGTAGCACAGCAACCATAAATGATAAAGAAGAAATGCCAGAGCCGAAATTGGCGAACTTGACAATGTTGATGAGAGTGAAGCCCAAGACGATACCGAGTACCAAAAACTGCACAAATATAGTGCCACCGATCATAGGACGCAATGTATCGCAATAGCTGCAAATAAAATTATATCTGTTATTAAGACCTTAATAAATCTTTTAAGCTGAGCTTAACAATTTTCTCTTATCAACTATACATTTAAAATTGTATGTAATCACGAGTGTAAGAAAAGTCCTTTCGAGCCAAAACTAACTTCGGTGTCACAGGTAAAAATGGTTTTGTGTGGTTACAATCAAGCATTTGCAAAAATCAAATGGCTTCATATCCTTATGGAGTCAAATGACCGAAATATTAAATCATAACTTTTTCTCAGATTTTGAACTAGGGTTTCAAACCAACCAAACCAAGTTTCATGTTGTGTTTGTTGTGACACTCCAGACTAAAATGCTAATTTTATTAATAAGTTTTCTAATAATATTTTAGATTCCAGTCTAATTTCTATCTGTAAACCGAATTCAGTTGTCGCAAAATAAATATGTTTCAGGGGGTTTCCCTGGCAGTATTCTTTAATAAACTACTCTTACACACGCTAAGACATAATCAATCTCGATTATTCGACATTTGTTAACTCAGACAACCCGAATTTTTTTTGTTTAATTAATCTTAATGTGGACACCAGAAAATTTTTGGTTACTTTTAAACTATATTGCTCGGTTTATAAGTATTTGATGCAAGATGTAAAACAGTCTTTATTTTATTAGCCAGTTTTTTTTAAGTCGGTATGTGCATACAATCGATAATTCCCCTGTTTGGTCTATAAATGTACGCTTTATCAGTTAATCTGTGAGTTTAGTTGGGATATCTCATACAACAAAGTTTTTCATACTAAAGGTTAATTTGCATCCGATTGGCAGCCATAAATATTTGGTGAGGATGTTAAAGTAATCCGATTTTGACCAAATTCGGTCAGGATACAACAAGCAGTAAAAAATATAATATCGTGAGTTTGGTTGAGATATCTTTATTAACAAAAAATGTTTTTGAAATAAGTAATTCCCTGAATCTAAAAGGTTTTCATAATAAGTAATTCCCTGAATTTTGAGGTCGAATTTCGCAAAACGCTGTCCTATCGCACGATAAATTCGCTACTTATGGTGTGTGAAAATTTGAGCTTTCTAGACTTAACCGTTTGGTGTACACAGTGATACGTCAGTCAGACAGTCAATCAGTCAGGACAAAGAGTTTTTTTATATATAGATATGCTCACCTCAGGATGATTTTGTGATCTTTTATGCATTCGACGAGTTTTTCATAGCTTTGCTCGGGAGTCTCGTCTGGATTGTTGCCCAACTGACGCAAACGATTCGTAAAGATGGCCATGTGAGCTCGCAGCGGCAGGATAAAGTTAATGGGATAACAATCGACACAAACGTCTTGGAAACAGGCGCCCAGCATGGCAAAGTACTCGAGGCTTGCCTGTAGCCAAAACTGCCATTTGCCGGCTCGCCAATTCAAAAGGGGATAATAATTCTGATACGGTGGTCTGCCCATTACAATGGCGCTGAGGAACGTGCTCGTTGCGTAGGCCATATAGACCGTCATGTAGAAGAAGAATATGCGATTGCTGAGGGCGACAGCTCGATGAACGATTCTACGCTCGCTGGGCTGGATCAGTAACTTGTCCATTTCATCGAGTATCTCAGTGGCCATATCGAAGCGCTTGACAAGTATCCAGACAATGACGACTTTGATAGAGCAGGACCAGGCATTGAAAGACACCTGCAACGAGGTGAGAAACTCACCCGGCGTAAGCTCAGACAGATGGATAAGGTAACCAGTCATAAAGCTAATCGGCTGATAAAAAGTTGAGCTCAGATTCAGTGCAAAGGACCACAAGCAGTAGACCACAAAGAATCTGTGAGGAGGCGTCCTAATGCCCATCAAAAACACGCACCGCAGTAGATACAATGTTGCATTCCGAGACCTGCCCGGCTCACTATCTTCGACCGTGTACATACTCGGAAAAACTTCACGTAAAGCCATTGAGCAACAGAACCTATCAGTTTGATATTGACAACCGTTTTGGCCAACTCGGGCCCTTTATATCAGTGAAAACGCTCAAAATGTGTGATTATAAACTCATCAACGCCTACAAATTATTGATGCCTCTACAAGCTGTCTTTGTTCTCAATGTACACTTACCCTGTTTCACTATTCATTTATTATCTGAGCCATCAAAATGAAATTTTCAATTAATTACGTATACGAAGCGTATTACATAACCTTCATTCAGCAGCTCAAATTGCAAATAAACATCATTTAAAATTACAATAAAAACAAGAATGAGTTAAAGCATTGATTAAAATGTGCGCAATGTGAAATGTTAAATAATAAAAGCTGTTTAATTGATAAAAAAAAAGAAAAAATATACGATTAATGCGCATTAACCACACCTCTGATTATTGTTGTCAATTTAAATGGCTAACACTGTAAGCTGATATTTTAAATAGTTTGATTGTTCTAGGAAATTTCTCTTTGATTTATTAATCGCTTGCCATCATACTCTTTTAAGTGGTCTTTTTAGTGCTAGTGGGCGAGATTTCACACAGGAAGTAATAGTTTAAGCAGCAGCATGTCCTTGACAGTTGTTAATTAAAGCATGTTTCTTTAAACAATTTTGCAAATTATTATACTGTCATCTGCAGACTAATTACCTAATTCCTTGAGGCGCACAAATTGTATTTTACATTAAACCTTTAATTGTATTGTTTGCAAGCATATTTATTGTTATTATTAACTATCTGCTCAAATATATAATTTGATTTCTCTTACATTATTTTGAAAATCTATCCTTGTCTTAAAACTGAAGTTTCATTAAATAATTATCAATTTAGTTTGTTACAGTCTGTTGTAATGTTTGGCACTTTAATTGCCAAATACGTATGTAGCTATAAATTTCTGAAAATTGTTGCCTGGCACAAGCACCTGTATCAGGTGTATCAGGTCTATTGTCATTGAGTGAATGGGCTCAGCTGCAATTTGTTTTTTCTCTAAATTAAGGAGAAATGACAGACCTTTACTTTTACTAGTCGAAAAAGGTGACAGACTTAAACGAAAAACTTTTTAATGAGCCACTTTAAATGCTTGGCCTCGTTTTCAAGTTATATATTTTATATTTTTTGAAAATAAAGAATTTTAACTGTAACTTTAAGAGATTGTATGTAATGAATCTATATTTATATATATAATTTTCGGTTAAGTGGTACAGCCTAGCTAGAAAAGTTCAAATAAACATTTCTTCTGAGAATGCAATAAATAAGTATAAATTAAATATTGCCTACTCTTTGGAGTTACCTTCCTTTAATACTATTGCAAAGGATTCCAATGAATAAATTTAAATACGCTCTCTTAGTTTACTGTCAAGCTAGCTTGTCACGCGCAAATAGCTGAAATGATTTCCTGGGAACTCGAATTATGAATGGAATAATACTAGGAATAATCACCGTTAAATTTAAACACCTCTTAAATATGCTCATAAATAAGTGCGTCAACTGATTCGCTTATCAGATGACGTCCTTTGACAAGGGTTCAAGTTGTGGCAATAAATGTCCAACAATAAAGTTGGATATGTCGATTCAGCTTAATCAGCAGCGATAATTAAGTTGTTTGTCTACGTGTGTGTGCGTGTGTGCAAAAGAGATTAAGTAACAAGAATATATACAGTGCGTATGCATATTATCCTTGGCAACTCGATACAGGGTATCGTGTTGACAAACAAACACGTCTGCTCGCACTTGTTTTCGCTTTTCTTTTCATTTTAACATTTTTATTTTATTTTTTATTTTTAGAAGTTGAGCATGAGCAATCAACATCAAGTTGGGATGTCAGACGCGCAAATATTTAATTTCAGTTGACTGTTTTTTTTAGCTGTGGCTGTGTTTTTTTCTGCAGCTTGCTGGGTTACCCCCTCTCGCGGGGTACGTCGGGCTGTGGTGGCAACAGGTGGCGCATTTTATTGCCAAAAGCAAACTCATTTACACTTGAAACCACGGCAACAAGTTCCAGAGTAGGCGAGAGGCGTGAGAGTAGACGACCAGACCGACACCAGCAGCTAGCCAAATGTTGATATTAGCCAAACCCGAGTTGACTCAAATCAACAGTTGGCTTTGGGGTCAACTTCAAAACAGGCAGCGGCTGTCTCTCTCGAGTATTTGACTTCAAAGTAAATAAACATTGAATCGCATTTCAGTGCTCGCTCCTACTTCGAGAGAGAGGGAGAGAGATATAGATATAGGACGAACAGGAAGAACAGGACGAAGAAATGGCCCATTGCTATCGCTGGTGCAACATTTCCTCAAGCTTTCTGCTAGAGGCCAACGTAATTATAATTGCACTGGGCTGTGTCTTTTTGTGGGACCTCTACAACCATTTCAACTTGAAGCGAACCACATTGGAGTACATTAACACAGCGCTTTATATGTGTCTGAGTAGTCGACTCTTCATTATTCGCACACTCACCATATTGGGTTATCTTTCGAGTGGCATAATGGGCATAATTATATCAAGATCTCTGACGCTTTTCAGATTTGCCGGCTATCTCCTGCTGACTTCCATGACGCTGATCTTCACATTCGCCATCGGACTATCGCAATATATATACAAGGAGAATGGCAGATACTACTCAAACATGATGTTGCATGATCTGTGGATGAAAAATCGCATTGAGCCGCTGGAGGCACGCTTTGATTGCTGTGGCAAGCATGGCGCCATCGACTATGAGATTGCCAACCGCACATGGTCAAAAGCATCCTGCTGTGAGTTGCCCAATTGTGAAGGCTGTGAGAAAATGTTTTATGAGTTTTTAAAGTCCTTTGAGATGGAAATTGCACGTGATAATATCATTTTGTTTGTGTTTCTCTTTATCGCCGTGCTCCTGATTATAGTGCACTATAAGAATTCAGAGCTGGAATTCGATCCTTATCTATCTGAGGACGAAGATGAAATTCAATTGGAGATGGAGGCATCCGCCAGCAATCCTCGTTGAAGCGGAAGCCATGATACGCATAATAAACTCTGATCCGCAACTAAATAAAATTGCTTGTTTGTACTTACTTTCCTTCAGGACTCGGACTCCTGCTTCTCCTTAGTGAGTCCTGATATGGCGGCTATTAGAAGCTTTATTAACGACCCTTGGCATGCTTTGGCCAATTGAACTTTAATTCAATGTTGATGCCACGCCTCAGGATGGTTGTGTGTGGGTGTGTGTGTGTGTGTGCCTCTGCTTGTTGCGCCTCATTAATCGAAGCTAGGAAGGGAAACCAACCAGTCAGTTGGCAATGGCAACGCTGATGCCACGTCTAATGGCCGCACTTAATTAGCTTTCAAAATAAAATGCCCTCGAAATATATTTTAATGGCTTCGATCTGAGCGTGTTTATTGACTGCGAGTGGATTAAGTCGAGTCTAAACAAACGATTATGACTTTCTTGGATTGTAGTAAGATTTATTTCTAATTATCCTTTTTAATTTCGAACTCTGTCATACATGGCGTATGATTAATGTGCGCTCAAGCTGCAGCCAGCAAAAAAAAAACAAACCAAAAAAGAACAGTAAACGCTTCATTTGACACGACCATTAGGAGGAAAGTTTAATAGACTTGTTATGCCATAAACACTCGAAACTTTTAAATGCCATCACATTTGAGCCACGTCTGACTCAGCCAGCAGCTACTAAAAATACAAGTGGAAGTACGAGTATTTTCATCAAATGAAAATTTCATGAACTTCTTATTTCCTCTCTTTCTACCTCCATATTTCTCTCCCTCGTTGTCTGTTTATCTGTGTGTGCTTGTGTGTGTGTGTGCGTGTCTCTTTAAGGAAAATAGTTTTTGCAAGTTGTTTTGTCATTTCGCTGACTCAGTTTGTGGTGGAATGGTGGATTCTGGCCTGTTGAGGCTGCTGCATCCGCAGCGGTTTGTCTAAAGGAAACGCCGCCAAAAAAATAAACAGCCAAAAGGATGCGAAATGTAACGGAAGTGCGCGAAATTTTTGCACATTTTAGCAAACTGCTCTCCTTTCCCTATCCCTCTCTCTCTCTTTCTCTTTCTCTATCTCTCTCTCTTTCTTTGTGTCTCTCTCTCTCTCTCAGTCTCTTTCTGGTTATGCGCCGCCCTCACAACTTTATGACATTTTAATGATGTCGACATTTATGACAGTTGGCTTGAAGATTTTGCAATGCTTTGACAGTTGGCTTGGCCTTTTGGTAACTGAGAATGCTTCAAATGCAGTCACAAAGTGCACCACCGCAAATCAAATTTCTTACTTTTGTGACAATTGACAAGCTCAAAGTTTAATAATAACTGAATCCGATGGAAAACCAATTGGCCAATAAATTTGGAAATATTTTCCACAGGCCGTAGAGTATACTGAAATTATTTTCGTACAGTTTGTAAATCACACAGTTACACACACACAGAGACACACATAAAGAGAATGAATTGTTACCTGTTTGCTTACCCCAAAGTCAGAGATAGAGAAAGCACATTTATTGCATTGGCTTTTCCAGCAAATATTGTGACATAAATCAATCACTTTGCCAGCAAACAGCGTGCAGAGCATGACATTTATTAAATTTCGTGTGAATTTGTGTACCAATCCGAGATAAAATTTATCTCCACGTACATTTTGCGAGACGCTTTGAATGAATTTTGAGTGAGCACAAAACAAACAAATTGGTAAATTCGCAGATTTAATTAAATAGCACCTGAAGGAATATTACAGAAATATCAATCAGAAAGCTGCAATTTAATGTATGCAACAGACATACAACAGTTTAAGGGCACTTGTTTGACTTGCCAAGGTCGGTCAAAGGCTAATATTGTCCTTGACAAATGCCAAGCGATTGCTGTCCTCTCCTTTGTGCCTTTAAGTAAGTTTTGTCACGACAATTGGACAACATGCAGCATTGACACACAACAACAACTGCAACAAACAATAAAGTTCCGCAGCCTTTTGCATTTGCATTTCAGTTTTTCCCATTTGTTTTCCCTGCTCTGGTTGAATTATGTACCCCACAAGGCTAAAATTATTACAGTGCCCCCAAACAACTTGAAATAATTATTTTCATTTTGCAGTAAAATATTATACAACTTGATTGTGCAACTTTACGCATAAATAAAATAGCTCACAATGTGGAATGATAAGAGTTGGAGAAAAAAGGTCATAGAAAGACAACTTTCCGTAAGGTCTGCAAAATACTTTGTAGGCCTTTACCTGGTAGGGTGAGGCGCGCATATCGTTTTTCAAGTAAAAAAATAAAATCACCTACATTTTTTTTATTTTTCGACCAAGCGAGTAGTTTATTAAAATACATAAATCAAAAGATGGTTTGTTTTTGTAATACAAATAATGTGAAAATTTAACTTTATCAAACCAATTACTTGTCTAAATATGTAAAAGTTATTTGAACAAAACAAGCGCAAGGCAATATATGTTAACATAAGTTCAGTTTCTCGTACTCAAAACAGTTCGAATCGCTCAAAAATTTACACATTTTTAGATACTCAGCAGTATGTACTTTCAACAAAATCATTTGCAATTTTGTCGCCTAAAGTCTGACAGAAAGTGAAGCACTTTGGCAGTTCGTTTTGGCTCAAAGCGGAAACTGAAACTCAGCCCAAAACGCGTAAAAGCAAAGTTGAACGTAGAATTCTTGTTGACATAAGGATGTTTGAGGCGAAAGTCGATTAGATGATAAGATTTGTTTGCGCGTCATGTCAAACGTATTAGCAGCTGAGAGAAGACATACACACGTGAGTCACAGACACGCACAAAACACAACCAAATATATCAGGTGTTGGATGTAGCCAGAATCGAAATGACATTCAATCTTTGACAGCTTAAGATATTGCACAATGTATCACAGATCAAGACTGATTAGAAGGGTGCGTTCACCAGAACACATCGATGACAGAAAGCCGACGAAGCTATTTTGACTACACAGCTGAAGGGCAGTGATGTACAATCCCATAAAAAAACCTCTTTACGAGGTAAAAGTCTAGTGACGAAAACATTTTCATGCCCCAAAATTTCTGATATCAAATTTTGTGACGAATAATATTAAGTTTTACACATAAATTATTTTAAACAAAATTTTGGCACTCGGCACATAGCGCTAAAATGTCTCAATTCTTCAGACCAAATAAAACTCACTGTTTTGCGCAGTGCCGAATGCAAAAATTTTGTTTAAAATAATTTATGTGTAAAACTTAATATTATTCGTCACAAAATTTGATATCAGAAATTTTGGGGCATGAAAATGTTTTCGTCACTAGACTTTTACCTCGTAAAGAGGTTTTTTTTATGGGATATCAGAAATTTTTGAACAAGACATGAGAAATTTTAAAATTGCACTATTTGATTTTCAAAATGTGGGAAAAAATACCTTATTTAACCTGTAACTGTTTACCCTTATAATTAAAAATAAAAATTTTAAGGTATGCCTAAGAGCTCTTCGAAATACCTTTTCAACGATCGCATCTGTAGCTTCTATCATTTGGATGCTATGGGGGCTTAAATTTTATCGGTTTTTAGCGATTTCCCGCTAAACTAGCGATTTTTCGAAAAAGTCGTAGAATAAACGATTCTATATTTTGGATTATAAAATGATTTATCTGCCGCAAAAAGAATTCACCACTTGCAAGCAGTTTATTTCCGCATTACGCTGCAAGCAGTGTACATACTGCATATGTACATGCAGTAGTGTGAAGGTAAAAGGTATATTCAGTTAATAGGTTATATCTTGCCCAAACGAATTTTGACAGATATGTGTTGTATGTCAAAAAACGCGGAATGGAATTGTCTTTAGCATATATCATATTTAAAAGCGATTTGAAACACAGATTTTCCTTAAATCGCCAAAATATGAGAAAAAATACCTTTTTTTACCTGTAGATTTTTACCTGTGCTTTTCAGCAAAAAAGTTTACAGCTATGCTTAAAAGCCCTTCGCAATACCTTTTCAACGATATATAGATCACATCTGTAGCTTCTATCGTTTGCTATGGGGGTTTTAATTTTAGCGTTTTTTAGCGATTTCCCGCTAAACTAGCGATTTTTCGAAAAAGTCGTAGAACAAACGTTTCTAGATTTTTGATCGGGAACAAGTCCTCATTCAAACTTTTAAGCTAAATCAACGATTTGATCCAAACAAACAAACTGGCTGCTATGACACTTTGTTGCTGCTGCCCTATTCCAATTCAAAGTAAAACGTATATATTCAGTTAATAGGTTATATCTTCCAAACCTAACGGTAAAATTTTTTATGTCATATATCAAACAACGCGAAATTTTACAAACTGAAACATATTGAAATTTAAAAAAAATCGTTAGCGGCGTTTTCTCAAAAACCGCCAAAATGTGGAGGAAAATACCTTATGTCACCTGTAGCAATTTACCTATGTACTTTAGAGAAAAAGTTTAAAGGTATGCATAACAGCCCTTCAAAATACCTTTTCAACGATATATAGATCGAATCTGTAGCTTCTATCGTTTGGATGCTATGGGGTTTTAATTTTAGCGGTTTTTAGCGATTTCCCGCTAAACTAGCGATTTTTCGAAAAAGTCGTAGAACAAACGTTTCTAGATTTTTGAGCGGGAACAAGTCCTCATTCAAGCTTTTAAGCTAAATCAACGATTTGATCCAAACAAACAAACAGACAAACAGACAAACAGACAAACAGACAAACAGACAAACTGACTTTTCATCTCATTTTCGGAAGGCAACTAAAAATTTCAAAATTAATTATCTTTTGAACCAGCGGACGGATTTTGATGATCGAGGTGTCATTCAACGCATAATTTTGATTAGAATAGTTAAAAATTAAAAAAAAAATCAGAAAGGCTCCAACGGCCCCATTAGCTCCAATCATTTAAATTTTGCCCCTCCCACTTACACCTGTTTATCTCACGAACCAGGTGAGTTTTCAAAAGTCTTAGTATGCACATTTGTAAGTTAAGTTGATACCTTTCGATCGGTATATAGCTCGACCTGATCGGACAGTCATAGCAAATTTTCCATTCTTCCTGTGTATATATGCTAGTCGCCTTCGCACCCTTCGTGCTGCTTTCGTCACTAGCGCGGACTGCCGTCCGCAGTGATGAAATAATGTCAAGTAATTATAATTTATATAGATATGATCGTCCGATTCGTCGAGGAGGTGGTGTGTTAATCGCCATTAAATCGTCACTTCAATCGGAACGTGTCTCTTTTATTATGCCTACTGATGTTGAAATTGTTGCTGTTAAAGTAGCATTTCCTAATAAATCAATTTTTATCACTTGTTCATACAGACGTGTGCGAAATAATAAGAACAGCATAGGTGAACAATTAATTTGGTAAAAAAAAGTGTTAAGAAAACATAATTATAATAAACACTTATATAATTTGAATAGTACACACTTTAAGCTACGTATATCCTAAAAGAATTCAAATTCTGCTGTGTCTATGTCTTTTATAATGGCAATGTTGTTGGGTTAAGTCGAAATCAGGTGTGCGAAAGAATAAGAACAAAGGGACAAAATAACGGATTGTCGTTTTTTAGATAAGTTACAACAATTTATAAGTATACACTTTGTTGCCTACATTTAGTATAAGTGTGCTCCACCCCTTTTCCGGATCATTTAGACACATCGGGACTTTATTGAAGCAATGAGAACAGGGCATCTGGAGATATGAGTATTCTTCCAAGTATTCTCTTCTTCTTGTCACAACTGTCCAAAATTTTTTGTCCATAGCATCTCTCACTTCTATCGCTATATTATTTATTGACGATGCACTGGGTTATGGCTCGGCGAAAGAGTCAACCCCTCCTTAACATCAATATTGTAGGATCCTAAGCACTACCTCGCTTGACTTGTGATGAGATTTGGATAATTTATGTGCGGATAAATCTGACGTGGAGCATCTTTTTTTAAGCATAACACTTGCCACTATTATTCTATATTAGAAGTTGAGATCCATGATACCCACAATTCTTTTTAAGGCTTATCCGCAAAAAAGCCCCACAATTCTCTATAGCATCGGTCTTAGACCACCATTCTTAATGGTCTTTTCATCATAATTTCTGCTATGGAGAGCTTTTAACCTACTGTTGCTTATTATCTTAAGCGAACTTTACCACATTTGGCTCAACTGTTCATAACAAACGGTGTCAGGATCAATTCATAATTTTTCGGATGTCGAGAATTTATATGTCCCATGGGGTTTTTTTGCGGATAAGCCTTAAAAAGAATTGTGGGTATCATGGATCTCAACTTCTAATATAGAATAATAGTGGCAAGTGTTATGCTTAAAAAAAGATGCTCCACGTCAGATTTATCCGCACATAAATTATCCAAATCTCATCACAAGTCAAGCGAAGTAATGCTTAGGATCCTACAATATAGATGTTAAGGAGGGATTGACTCTTTCGCCGAGCCATAACCCAGTGCATCGTCAATAAATAATATAGCGATAGAAGTGAGAGATGCTATGGACAAAAAATTTTTGACAGTTGTGACAAGAAGAAGAGAATACTTGGAAGAATACTCATATCTCCAGATGCCCTGTTCTCATTGCTTCAATAAAGTCCCGATGTGTCTAAATGATCCGGAAAAGGGGTGGAGCACACTTATACTAAATGTAGGCAACAAAGTGTATACTTATAAATTGTTGTAACTTATCTAAAAAACGACAATCCGTTATTTTGTCCCTTTGTTCTTATTCTTTCGCACACCTGATTTCGACTTAACCCAACAAAATTGCCATTATAAAAGACATAGACACAGCAGAATTTGAATTCTTTTAGGATATACGTAGCTTAAAGTGTGTACTATTCAAATTATATAAGGGTTTATTATAATTATGTTTTCTTAACACTTTTTTTTACCAAATTAGTTGTTCACATATGCTGTTCTTATTATTTCGCACACGTCTGTATATACCTCCGACTTCTCATATTGAAGTTTATATGAAGCATATAGCTTGTTTCAATAAAGTTTCTCTTCAAATGAGGGATAGTGACCTTTTTGTTGCGCTAGGTGATTTCAATTTACCTAATATTTCTTGGTCCCTCTTCAGTAGTGCCAATTATCTGGTCCCTTCAAATCAACATGATTTTTTAGATTGTATTTTTGATTTTTCATTGTTTAACTTTATTCCAGCGTCTTGTTCAACAAAGCCCCTTGGTTTACACCTAGACTTTCTTATTTGAAGAATATTAAGTCTAAATTTTTCAAAAAATTTAAGATTTCAGGTTCCAGTCTCGACTGGTCTAAATACTCAGTAGCCAGATCGAACTTTGCCCTTTTCAACTCGGTTTGCTACGAGAATTATCTTTCTCGATGTAAAAGGCAGTTTAGACGCGACCCTAAACAGTTTTATAAATTTGTTAACTTGAAGCGTAAATCTAATAGTTTACCTTCCTCTTTTTTTCTTGGGTTAGATAAAGCCTGTAATAATTCTGCTGCCGCTGAACTATTTGCTAACTTTTTCCAATCAACTTACTCTCCTATCTCTTCCTCCAACTCTTCTTATCCTTACACTATAATTTCATCTAACTCTACGTTTGCTCCCTATTTTTCTTATAACACCGTAGTTTCTTCGATTAATTCTTTAAAATCTTCCTTCTCTCCTGGGCCTGACAACATTCCTAGTTGTGTCCTTAAGGAGTGCTGTTCTTCTTTAGCTGCACCATTGCTACAGCTTTTCAACCTATCCCTTGCTTCTTCAACATTTCCACTTCTCTGGAAGGATTCTTACATCATTCCCCTCCACAAAAAAGGAGGTAAGTCTGATATTTCGAACTACAGAGGAATTGCAAAGCTATCAGCCATCCCCAAATTGTTAGAAAAAATCCTTGTTTCGTCTTTGCAGCATCTCTGTAAGTCAATTATTTCCCCTGCACAACATGGCTTTGTAAAGGGTCGGTCAACTACGACCAATTTACTTGAATTTACTTCCTTGGTAAATGACGCATTTTTAGAAAAAAAGCAAACTGATGTGATTTATACTGACCTCAGTAAAGCCTTTGACTCTGTGAACCATGACCTTTTGTTATTTAAGCTCGATCGTATAGGTTTTCCACCCTCCTTTTTAAGCTGGATTTCCAGTTACTTAAAAGGTAGGACTCAAAAAGTGATTCTTAGATCATCCATTTCGAGTTCGGTTCACGTAACTTCTGGTGTACCACAAGGAAGTCACTTGGGACCATTATTTTTCATTCTTTTCATTAACGATCTACCTACTGCTCTGTCCCATTCTTCTATTCTAATGTATGCGGATGATGTTAAGCTTATATTCTCTTATACTGATCCCCTTCTTCATAATTGTCTGCAAGATGATTTAAACGCTATGCATCTTTGGTGCTCGGCCAATCAGTTACAGCTCAATTGTTCGAAGTGTATGTTTATGACTTTTAGTCGTAATAGGCCATACTTAGGTTCTTATACGATTGACAGTACTCTGCTGCAACGTGTCACGTCTTTAAAAGATCTTGGAGTTTTATTTGATTGTAAATTGAACTTCAATTTGCACATCTCCACTATCGTTAATGAAGCCAAAGGAGTGCTTCGTTTTATTAAACGTTGGTCGAAAGAATTTAACGATCCTTTCACCACTAAGCTCCTTGTCTCCTTAGTTCGTCCTATCTTGGAATACTGTTCATGCATTTGGTCCCCTCAGTATCTTATAAATCAAGCTCGAATTGAATCAGTTCAAAAGCAATTTTTGCTTTTTGCCTTACGTGGTTTAAACTGGGATCCCAATCTTTGTTTACCATCGTACTCCAGCAGGCTTCTTCTTCTCAATCTTCCATCTTTAATCAATCGTAGAAAAACTCTTGGTGTTGTTTTTCTCATAAATTAATTAATGGCAATATTGACTCTAGTTTTCTTTTAGAACGCCTTACCTTTTCCAGGAATTATCAGCCTTTATCTTTACCTACATGCACAACTGATTACGCTTTGCACAGTTCATTTCGTGTTTTGTGCACATACTATAATAGTCTTTATAACGTTATCTCTTCAGAACTCTCTCTCCCCTCCTTGAAATCCTCCCTTTTCCTCTTCCTTTCTAGAAATCCCTAAGCTTACTAATTTCTAATATTTGTAATATTATTAACTATTACTACTAATATTTTTGATCTGATTGGGTTTTTCTGGGTTTTTCCCAATCCTTGCAACGAATGTTGGATCATTTATAATTTTTAATACCCCCAGATTTTAATTTTAATTTTCAATTTGCTATTTTATACTTTAAATTAATTTTTATCTTTTCAGTTTAATATTAAATTTAACTATAAATATTTAACTTAATTTTTATATTTATTATACTTTATACCTTAATTTTTACTTTATTGGTCAACTGCTCTTAGTTGACATTAAATAAATAAATAAATAAATAAATTTGAAATATAAAATAATAGGTAAGCGCTCTTTTTCTAATGAATTTAGTCAGCGGAGGGCGTGGTCGTGGAAAAGAAAATGACTTAAATTTGGCTTTCCGCTTTCGAGTTGCCATCTAATCTGTTATTTTGGCTAGTTGGCTCCAAATTGTTTTGATATTAAAAAAATAAGAAGAGCTGTGACATTAAAAGAAATAACAACTTTGATTTTGCCTAAAAATTGCATCGTTCACTAACAGCATTTCAAATTTTTAATTTGTGAAAGATAATTAATGTGTTATGGTAAACGCGGCCATAAAGAATGCATTAAGTAGAATTTACAATATGAGAATCTTTAAAAACTTTAAATTGTTATCGTTCGATTTATGAAATGAGTTCGTGTCAATGAATTGCCCCGCAGTCAATTCATTTAAATTCTGGGAATCTTGTTTTTAATAAAGTCTCCAATGGCAATTTGACAGTGAATGTATAAGGTAAATGTTAAAACTCTCTCAAGTCGCAACGTTTCACTGACTTTCACCTGGGGCGTCAAACGTGGCGTATGCGCAACATTTGCATACGCAAACGTTTAAGCGTTTTCGCTGCTCTTTTTGCAATCTTCGACGTTCGCTCGGCTTATGGCAGCTTTTATGTATATAATTTACAAAGTTTAACTCAAAGTTTATTTGAACCGAGACCACATAAAGTTAAATTAATGTTTGGTCTGAGGCTGGCACACATACAAACACACACTCACATGCTTTGATGCGTTTGGAAGCAATTCCTTCACTGAGTTTTTTGTCGTTTTCAATTACACTTAAACTTTAAGTGCTTAGCTGCTGTTGGTATTGTTTTTTTTTATTTTTATTTTTTTTGTTAGGTTTTGTTTTTGTCAAAATCATCAACTTTCTTGGAGTGCTTCATAATTTTATTAAGCAACATTTTGTCTTCTACTTGCTGCTGGGATTCTTGCCACATGTTGCAAATATTTCGTTGTGGTATTTAGCATGATGTGTTGCGGCTTTTGGTCTTTTCTTTGTTCCCCCTATAACTGACAGTGTGGGCCGCATTCAAACGAATAGGCCCACTTTTCACATCGTTCGAAACGTGGCTGGCATTTAAATGGCGTATTACTTTATTCTTTTTCATGGGTTTATTTTCTTTACTTCGTTTTCATCTCTTGTTGCGACTTTTGTGCAAAGTTTTGCATTTGCTTTGCTTCGTTTTCGGCTTGGGTTCATACACTGGTTAATTTAGTTTTCGGCAGAGTTCAGAGTTTTTCTTGACTGTGTCTGTGTCTGGCTCCGTAATTTATCAACAGACGTGCTAGTTTACCTCTTTTTTCTTCTTACCATTCTCCTACTTTTTTTTCATTTTGCTTCTAACTAGTTTTTAATTTGAGCAGCATTTGGCAAAGTTCTAATCCACTTAACTTGTCTGAGTTGTAAGCTAAGCTCGTCGCAACTGTAAGCTATTAGGTGCAAATCAATTTCAGTTCACTCATCCACTCAACCACTCAGCCACTCAAATTGTTTGTGGTTTTTGCGCTAATTTATGCCCTGCTCAGCCTTGTTCTGACCAAGGCAAACGCATCAAGTTTGTCAGCTGCGGATTTGTGCACAAATCTCACACAAATCACAATTTGAGCACTTGATTAAACGGCGAGCATTGGACTTAAATGGCCACAGATCGTCATATGAGTGTGGCTGACATTAATTTTCCGCACGCCACTTTGCATTGATTGATTGATTGATTGACCAGCCGTCCGACTGACTGAGCCTAAGCAGCTCTCTCAACCTTACCTTTGGGCCATATTTCTTACTCACAAAATAATGTAGAATTCCTGCCAAAAGGCCACAATCGCATGCAAAAATGCGCTTATTTATAATACAAGCATATATTATTTTTGCCCGTCTCTAGCTCCGGTTCCGGCTCTAGGTCCGGGTACGGCATCGGCATAGCAAACATTTACATTGTCAGGCAACAATTGAGGCGGTGGACGGGTACGGGGGCAGGTGGATGGGTTGCCTGCTGGTTGTGTTGACATCGCAACCAAAAGCGAGCGTAACGAGCATAATAATAAAGAAAAATATCTGCTGCACCGTGAAATGCAATAAATGATAACAGTCCACTGGGAATTCACAATTTCCATGCACATTCCATGCAGCGGGAAAGAGAGAGACAGAGATAGGGAGCGGAGAGCCCCAAAACTGAATATCAACTGTCACCAGAAAAACGAAAATGATATAAATCTATGCAGGTATGAGTATAAATACATAGATATTCGTATGCATCTCAAATATGTGCTTTTATTCATAGTTTGGTGCAAGTATTTTACAAATTGTAATACCAGAAAATAGCAAAGCTAATTTTTGAATTCGCATTGGCAGCAATTTAATATGGCATCTAATAAGAAGCTGCATTTGGCAAACACATTATTAGCGGCATTGGATTTGCTTCGTAACTAAATAATTAAATAATTATAATGGTAAAATTGATACATAAAGAACAAATTATAATGGGGATTAAGAAATATTTATGAATATGATAAAGAATCTTTAATATCATTCTACGCTAGTGATATAAATTGAAACAGTTAATTGAGTTTATTATCTAAATCTAAAAATCCACTAGAATGAATCGAGTTGTCATTTTAGTTAGTTTTTAGTCTTATAACTTTTATTGATCAACAAATTTTATAGTCTTAAATTCTTAGTTTTTTATAAAATTTATGTACAAAAACTTAAGAAAAAGAATTAGTTACCTGATAAATAATTTACCAAAGCAGACCAACTCCTGCTTTAACTGAATGAATTCACATGCGTAAGCCACGGAAGAAAAAAAAACACATTGCTTTGGTGTTAGACCTGTTGTCCTTCTATTCTACCGTCCTTTATTCCTTCTGTCAGGCAACTTGACTGTCAACAAATAGCAAACAAATCGACAAGCAATTTCAAGTGTTCAAATGCTAGACACAAAATGCTTAACTTGACCAATAAAAAGTAAATGGCTAACACGCATACACAAACACACTCACACACCTAGACACACCACAAGCTGGCCGCAAGTTAAACACAGGCATATATATATCTCGAACACAGCAGCTGTAATAGAAATGGCTCGAATGAATGGCAATGGCTTCTGGTGAAAGCGTTTCGACAAAGGAATAAAAGGCGAAATCAGTCGAAAGCAAGCAGCAGCTTTGGTCGAGCCAAGCTACTCGTATTTGCATAGCACTTAAAATAGAAATAGAAAGACACATTCGAAGCAAAGAAGAGACGAAGAAAAAAAACGAATTCAAAGGTAAAAAGAATGTGCAAATCTGCTGCAGAGGCAGATGCTGAGTGATAATTCGACATGAGAGGCTCGTGTACAGACGCTGGTAATTGACATTGTTGGTCGACAGGCCAGAGTAATGCTGTTTATCAGCAAATAGTAGTCGTTGTTCTGTCGTCTGTCGTTATTCGTCCGTCGTCAGTCTCGTCATCAGCAATGCAGCATGTGAAATGGCTTTGCCAAAGGACGCCCTAATAACGTGCATGTCAACGCAACAGCAGCACGAGCTGAAAAAGTGGCTAAGAAGTGTGTGTGTGTGTGTGTGACAATGACATTTGGCAGCCAAAGTGTTAGTCAGATCCGACAGACTGTTTGTCAATGTGGCAGCAGCAGAGACGGCGCCCATATATCTACTGTCGTTGAGAGACCGAGAGCGAAAATGCTCCACCTCAGTTGTAAAGCACAATGAGCAGCAGCATCATCATCACTGACCTAATTGCCCGAGGGACATACCAGCATCAGCATCGGCATCAGCGCACACCTGACGTATGCGTAATTTGTCTGCGCTGCATTGCATGCCCTTAGGCAGTAACCTTATACTGTAATTTAACAGCTGTGACAACAACTAATTAACTTTAACAACAATACTGAAATACTGACATGTCGTCTGGTTGTAAATCAACTTAAACTCTTACAACTCATTTCAATGCCAGATTTGAATTACATTTCTCTTTAAATTTATCGCCTAATGCAGCTGTTGCAGCCAGGGACAATAAAAATTTAAATGTAGATATCAAAAAAGATTTTTATTGAATTTAAAAAAGAAGTTAAAATGAGTTTGTATGATTATTGAAATATGAAAGATATGATTAAATTTCAATTTAAATTTTAAGATTATAGTAAAATAAAAATAAAGTTCATATTAGTTATTTTAGAGTATATAAAACTATCCCTTTTTCATAATAAAAATTTGAAATAAGAGTATGTAGTGTTAATAGTATTAGTAATTTATTTATTTTTGAATTGAAATTTATTCAAAATCTTTTTAATTGGTACAAAAATACAAATTAAAGTACATTTTTACAGTTAAAATAAAACTTTTCAATATATCCAGCTTCTACGATACTCCATTCAAAAACAAATTATATAAAGTTTGCTCATTCACTCGGATATCTTTTTATGGATTGACCTATTTAAATCTAAGGTGCTAGGTTGCAGCAACTGTTGTACTTCTCACAAGCGCTTATCTGGAGAGTATCTCAACTGCAGTCTTCAGGTAGTGTCACGAGATTACTATGCGCTTTGTGTATTGCACTAAGATGCTAATGATGATGAGTGTTAAAGCTGCTGTCGCCTTGAGGCGCGGGGCGCAGTAATTAGCGGTTTTCAAATAAGCCAGCACACAAAGGACGTAATCACAACCAGCTTGTCATTTCCCATGCACAGAGCAACACTCACACTTACAAACACAAATAATCGAGGAAACTGCATTGAATTTGTAATTGGCCCTGCGGCCTTTAAGAAGCTCAAGCCAGTTTATTACAATTAAACAATTAACTAACCATAATTTATTTGTTAAGCTAAATTGGTCGAGGTATTTAACTTTTTTTGGGAATTTTTCAACAATTACAAAAAGTGGAATCGAAACGAAAAACGCTGAGCTGGCGCTTTATTTTTATTGTTTACTTTTTTGTTGTTATTTTCGTTGCACACTTATTTATTTGCGCGTTGCGCAAACGACGTGTGTGTTTGATGTGTGTGCGTGTGTGTGTGTGTGAGTTAGAGCTGATGATTCTCGTTTTGTGTCTGTTTGTGTGAAATGAAAACAACGCGTGCTGTGGCCATGCTGTATATTATTTTGTCTGCACACATTTGCTTTCGGTTTCTTCTTCTTTTATTTTTTTTCTGCTTTTTTTTATTTGTTTCATTTTGCGTAAAATACGCGCCACGCCTTGATGTACGATGTACAGAAGAGAGCCAAGGGGAAAGGGGGAGAGCAGCAGTGCAATATCTGCATTTTATACTTGCTGATGATGGTAGTGGTCGTGGTGGTGCTTCTTCTTCTTTTTACTCTTTCGTCAGTTTCCGCTCGTCGTCGTCGTCGTCGGCGGCGGCATCCGCCGTCATCATTGCTGCCATTTTGTGCGCACTGACCCGCTTTTTGCGCTTTTTCCCATTACATTTGGTTTGCAATTTCGTTTTATTTTGTTTGTCTTCGTTTCTCTTTCCTCTCTGCTCTCTCTCTCTTTCTCTGCATGCCACTTGTATTTTTTTTTTTCGCCCGCTTACTTACTTATTTATAGTATAACTGTTTCATTGTTGGCTAGCGGGCATGAACTATCTGCCTGGTGTGTGAGTGTCTCTCTGTTGGTATGTGTTTCTGTGTGTGTGTGTTTGTGTGTGTGGACAGTGTTTGTACAGGGTGCACGAAATCAGTTGTGCCATGTAGTTTTCATGTTAAACGCGCTCAAAATTAATGGTCACACATAGATACACACACACTCTCGCACACTCACATATTCGTTGGTAGTTTGAAATAGAAATGAACGTTATCGTTACAAATGTGCTTTCCGCTGCCTGTCAGCATGGCTACAATTCGCGGCCGCATCCTGGCTGCAGTTGCCAGTTTTCAGTTGGTTTTACTGCTGTCTCTCGTTGATTTTGATGTTGTCCCTCTCTCCACTCTCAACTCTCAACTGTGAACTCTGAACTGCGAACCCGTTCCATAGCTGTTGGTTGGGGTCTCTCAGCACATGCATTTAATATTTGCCTGCAGCTAAATCAAATTGTTTTTCTGCTTCATTTTTTCACTGTTTCTGTTGCTGAGTCTGTTTCTGTTTCCCAGTTTTCCCCCACTGTGTGTGGGGTCGCATAAAAAATTGAAGATAAATGTCGGTAAATGTAATTTTTAAAAGCTCTAATATCCAGCGTCCATTTGCACGCCACACTTGTTATTTCTGCTGTGGCCTTAGAGTTTTGATTGGAAGCGGTGCCAATGCGGTCGTCAAAAACAATATTTACAACAAGCTGGCAATAAATTTATCTCAGTTATATAATAGGGCGAGGGAGAAACAATTTCAATTTCTTAAAAGTTCAAATACTTATCACTCTCCTCCTTCCACTAATAATAACTAGCTGGAAAGGTTAAACTCAGGCAAACTTGACTGTGTTAGACCGTGCTCTGATTATAAAAAAAATAGCCAAATATCAAAAATAATTTAAAAAAAACCTTTGTTCCAACACTTAGTCATCTATGAAATTCGAAGTTCGTCCAATCAATTTCGGATTGCAAAGTATTCTGCTTATGCATCTTAGAAGAATATTTGCACAAACAGCACCTTACAAACTAAGTTGGATGTGTCTACCTCTTATAGGCTCTGAGTTCTAGATGTTCATACAGACAGACGAGGAGACAGACTCGAATTTTAATGCTCTTCAATAATGTAAATAATATACTTATGCACATTTTTTTATTGACAAACTAAAAAGACACAGTGTACTTTTAAAGTACAGGGTCCAAGTATAGTATATGATAACTCAAACAAATATATCCAAGTTATTTCAGTTTGCAAACCGCCTTACAAGCGTCCAACATGGCATTAATATTTAAAAGTCAGCTTTCAAACTTGTTTGACAGGCTGTCAGGACATGTTTACCAGCAAAGGGTTGCAATGTTATCCAACTGACGTCAAATTGAAAGCATGTGCTCGCAGCTCTCAGTGCTTCTTTCCAGCAGACAGTTCTTGAAATTAGGAATCGAAAAGATAACCAAAAAAAAGAAAGTAAAAAGAAATGATGTGAAATTGAGAAAAATTCACTGAGCTACTGCCATATTAAAGATGATGGCTTTAAAGCGCTTAAAAGGACGCAAGGACATCAGGACATATTCAATATGGAATATGGAACATGTTTCGGCTATTTGTGGGACCGCAGACAATGTCAAATGAAGCACACATTTCGGGGGCTAGTCTAGGCGACAAGTCGCAGTCCTTTAGGTCCTTTTGGCTTCCTTTAGGCTCACGTGTGCGGCGCCAATATCCCAGCCAAGTGAGCGACAACCATCTCGCATCATATTTTCATATTTGGATATTTTGCATAAATACGAAATACGTTTCTCTCCTTTGTCAGCAATTTTAAATTAATTTTATTTTTTTATATATCAACCATGCTACGGGCATACCGCAAGCTCTGCCGCCAAAATCAGCTTTTACTGGAGCCAGGGGTCCCGTCAGTTAGACATCAACATCTCCCCATGTCTTGCCCAAAAGCAGGGAAAACGAAAACGAGATGAGGGAAAACCGCAATCTAGACATGCTCGGGCTTTTATATACACAATGTTTGATGTGACTTGTGATTTTTTGCTCTTTATGCAGATGGATTTGCCTGTGTTGTACACATGCAGGAGAAAAAGAGGAAGAGGACACACACACATACGCACACAAACATATACGTATATATATGTACATCTTCTAAATCACAATCTTCTTGCATGAAGCATATGAAAATTGCGTTTTGTGTAATAAAAAAGTCGAGTTTATCTGCGTTGCGTTCGTTCAGAAAACTGATTTACTTTGCAATTTTATGACTTTATTAAGAATTATGCGCTGTTTTGTATATATTTACAATAGAAACACACACAAACACACATGGACTCAGAATCAGCAGGAAGTTAAAGTAGCAGGAAACTCAACTTTGTACGCACATAAGCCAAATGCAAGTTAAGTTTCATAAATACACACACACACAACAGTGAATGCTCTGTTAGTGCATGTGCGTGTGTGAGTGTGTGTGCTTAGTAGAGTCACTTGACCTCCAGTAAATGACATGAAAATCCGTTGATAGAGTTGCACACATTCATTCATATCAAGGCGAGCTCTGGACGCAAGTTATGACTGCATATTTTTATGCAACAGAATTGCACATTGAGCGAGAGAGAGAGAGAGGGAAAAGTAGGGGAACCCCATGCAGATGTACCTCTATGGTAGCTGAAAATGCAACTGCATTTGCCGTATATGAGAGGAGTGCTCTTATTTGTACCCAAGATTTAAATACACAAGCCAAGGCAAACTCGACTTGGCATTGTGTCCAGCCAGAGGGAAAAAGAAACAGAAATATAAAGAGCGATAGAGGGAGGGAGAGAGGGGACTAACAAATGATAATGTTGTGCGATATGTTTGGCATTTTAGTTGCCGGATAATGTGTTCTATTTATGTATGTTTTTATGGCCCGTCATTGCGTAAATCAGCATTAGAAGTGTCAGCAACTGCAATTCCTTTTTGCCTTGGTTTCCCACTTGGAGCAGCTGTCCTCTTATCCTTAACCTATTCCACACCACACAACACACTCTTCACACTCCACTTTTCACTCTCCATTCTCCATTCTGATTTCCCACCTGAATTTGTCAGCTGCGTAATGGACTTTTATCGGCATTGACCCATCTACGAGAGTGTTTTGTATTGTGAAATTTTAATTAATTTGATAGAAAAGTCCCATAAATTCGCCGGGGTTATTGTGCTGTTAATTGTGAAAGGATGTCTGGGCAGGACACGCACTCGTTAACAATTGGGCCTTGGGCACTGACCACTTTAACCCGTTCAAATGAAACTCAACTTCTTCTTTTATGTTCGTTCAAATATTATCTCAATTTTTAATTCCAATCTCATTGTGTTCTCCTCCTTCCTACAACTTGGCATTGACATGGATGGCAACGACACCATCTTCCTCGGATTTGCGAATAGAGATGTTGGCACGGCCATCGGAGCCAACCACGATGGTCTTGCCAGAGCAGCTGGAGCCGTTCTTTTGGCCGGAGATGACATCGCAGTAGGAGCCGGATGGGAGACCAGTCTGCAGCGAACTGTTCAAATCGTAGTTGTCGTTGTTGAAGGCGATGAAGCCACGATTGCCACGGCTGAAGGAGATCTGGTTGTTGCCATTGTCCCACCAGTTCTGGATCTGGGCGGTGCCGACGGCATTCCTGAAGCCAACCATGTTGTAGATCTGGCGCCAACGGTGCTCACAAACCCATCCGCCGCTGCAGGACTTGTCGCTGTTGAATCTGGGCGAGGCGATGTTGTTGCCGTCAGTTGTCGGGGGTCCCTGGTCGGTGTTGGTGAAGGCGAACGAGGACATCACGCGGGGCGTGCCGAAGGGATGGGCCAACATGAAGGCGGAGGCCATCTTATACTGCTTGGGCACCTTGTAGGTGAGCACATCGGCGCCACCGGCGCCATGTCCACGCTGGTTGTCATGGTTGTCAACGAAGACCAGAGAACGATCGGAGGCAGCGAATCCCCAGGAAGTGCCCCAGTTATTCAAATACCGGAGCTTGTCCTTGCCGCGGAACACCTTGCCAATGGAGTCGGAGTGCCGGAACTCGGTTACAGCGCCCATGCCAGTATACTCGGACTTCTTGATGGTCTCGCCACCCAAATCAATGACCTCCTGGAAGATGTAGGGCTTGGAGCCGGAGCTGAAGCCATGACCGGTGTTCAGGTTCTTCAGACGTCCATAGATGGCACCCAGATCGCCGGGCCACATGTGCTTGGCGGCATCCACGCGGAAACCGGCCACTCCCAGATCCGTCAAGTGGTTGAGGAAATCGACAATCCTGTCACGCACCCAGGAGTTGCCCTGGTTCAGATCACGAAGACCGACGAGCTCGCAGTTGCGCACATTGGCGGGATCGTTGTAGTTGGTGATGGCACAGGTTGGGTTAAAGTCCAGCGACGAGAAGGGCACGGCTGGGAAGCTCTTGGAGCCAGGATCAGCAGAGCTGCCGCCAGTGCCAGAGTTGCCACCATTGGCGGCCATATGATTGAACACAACATCCACATAGGTGCGTACTCCGACATTGTTGCAACGTCTCACCATGCTGGCGAACTGTTGCTCATTTCCAGAGCGAGTGGTCAACTTGTAGGAGATGGGCTGATAACGCTCCCACCAGGGGCGACTGCTGATCACGGCGTTCTCATTGACGGGAGAGACCTGAAAGCAGCGGGAGGAGAAAAATTTATATACATGTATATTAATTTCCGATATTTAAAAATAACACTAACAATCTTATGTATGAATTGCAAGATATTTATAAGTTACATTTAATTTAATTTATGTTAGAGGCAAAAAAATATCTCTCAGTTAAAATTTAAATGGAAATTTGACTTTTTTTATTATTTAATAGTAGATTATTTTTAATATTTTCAGTTTTAGCTGTAGATTTTTTAATAGTGGATTTATTATATTTATTTATAATCTTTTGTGTTTTAATAATTGCTTATTAAAATCCAAGTCTTCAGTTTCAGTTTGAAATCTAAATATTTCCTTAATCGACTCGTTTAGTTGACGTTTAATATACAAATCTTATACTTTTTTATTTTTTGGAATGACGTTAAGTGCATTTGCGCATAATTCCAAGGAACTTAAAGGCACGTGTTTGGACGGTGATAGAACATTTATAAATGACTGTTCTTCTAATCTGTTCTTTTTCCTTTTTAACATGACAGAGTGAGAATGGAACCCAGTTAACCAGAGACCCAGGGGACCACCCCTGGATCTTATGTTATTAATCAAATAAAATCATTTCCTTTTTAGAAGACGAAAAGAATTGACTCAAAAACAACACTTAGATCATTCTATTGTCAAGCAAATGCTCAATCAAGTAAGCAATTGCAACATGACAAAGATAGGGTATTAATTTTCTAATAATTCATTTATTTATAATTTTTATGATTAGTGTAGCTTACCTGCACTCCAGCGAAGCCGTAGGGTCCCAGGAAGTTCTCACACTCGGCTGCAATGTCATCCCATTTCCACTCGAACAGATGGACCATGCCATTGCGGCCATTCACATAGTTGGGATTAAACTGCGCATTGGCCAGCGCCAAGAAGGCAATACATATGAGACCTTTGGTCAGAAACATGTTGTTGTTGAAACTACAGTTCCACACTGAGCCCACTCACGACCAGACTCGGTCTTTTATAAAAAAACAGCAGCTGGCAAAGATAGAAAACTACTGTGTAAATGATTTGTGATGCAAATTCTCTGCTTATCAAAACAACAACGGAGGGGCATGGGAGAAACAACCACCATACAGTGGGGTCTAACGAAGTGGACGATGGGTAGATTAGATATGTATGAAATGCCGTGTGTCGTGTGCTCCCCGTGCTTTTATCAGCAATCGTCTACTGATTTCGGTTTTGGACCTCTCACGACTCGTTGACACTTTCGATTATCACAAGTGGCCAATAAATGCCCCAGCAGATTATTGCCAAAGCGTCGTCATCAGTGCAGCTGCTCCGGGTGGTCTATTGAGTCGCAAATCATAGCATACAAGTCAGCGGACTTGTCAGAACTTGTTTACAACTTGCGATGCCTTCGCGCTGATTTAACAAAACTTTATAGACAGACAAATATATGTATGAGTATATCTCTACGAGTATATTCCTGCCATATATTTTCAGCAGGGAATAACAAAACATTGCCACTTATCAAAATACGTTTTGCTTGCCAATCGACTCGACTTACAGTCATTGCAAAAATACTACGTGTACGTCGAGAATCGTATTCAGACCCGGTCCTAAAAAAATGTACAGGGGTCTATTAACTTTTTCAGAAAAAAAATGTGCGTAACAGGCAGAAGGAGGCGTGGCAGACCCCATAAAGTATATATGTTCTTGATCAGCATCAATAGACGAGTCGATATGGCCATGTCCGTCCGTCTGTAAGAGCGCCTAGATCTCAGGGACTATATGAGCTAGAGACTCGGCTCGTCTAAATTGCAAGCAGATCAAGTTTGTTTTAGTCGAAAATCAAGTCTCAGTATGAAAAACTTTTTTGTTATTTAAGATATCTGACCCAAACCGACAGAATATGCATATTGGATGGTCCCATACATCCTGACCATTTAGTTGAAATCGAACCACTATACCATAGGAACGATCAGTCGAAAATAAAGGGGCGGATCCCCCTTTTTGGTCGAGATTCCATTTTAGCTCTCTCTGTGCTCAGTCGTGTTTTGCTGTGCTCCGTAAAATTTCTTGTTTAAGTGCATTCTAACACGTAATCACTCATTTATTTTTGTCTTGTTGTAATATTTACGCTTGTGGTGTCTTGTTTGTGCTTTTATTGTGATAAAACAGTGATTGTGTCAATAAATACACCACGCTTATTTGTGTTTCAACTTGTGCAAAATAGTTTCTCTTTGTTTTTATTGCTTCCTTCTCTCATTTTCTGTATATGTTATTAGATCAGCTGTACACTATTTTTGTTTGGTCATTTTAACATCTGTTAACTTGCTCTATCGCTCTTAGTTTGATAATTTGCGCTCTCCTCTAACAACAACTTAGCATTTCAAATGCATTGTTTTGTTCGTGCGTTAGCATTATTGTTCCGTTAGGCAACTTTCTCACTCTATCTGTGTGTTGCTTTAAGTTTGCATTCTGCACTTCAGCAGCGGTTTATAACACTAGTTTACAGCCAAAGTGCAAAGTGAATCAAAGTATTTTTTTCTTATGTACTTTGGCCCGCTAAACACGAAAATGAAACTTAACATTTTTTTAATGGAAGCGTTTTTGAAATACTCAAATTTTTTTCGTATTTTCGATGTTACTCCAACACTTTTGAGTATATTGCCATTTCTACTTATCCGATTTGGCCAACCAATTACTTAAAGGTAAGTTAATTTTCTTTAACTTCTTCTATACAGTATTAAGATCGGTCTAGCAGTTCAGGTGTTAGCGATTTTAATAAGTTCAAAAATTGGCGTTTTTGCGATTTTTTTAGCTCGAAAGCTAACATGTCGTCCTGGAAAAAATATAAACCACAAAGATACAATTTTTTTGATAGGTTTAAAGCTGATACTGTTCCAAAGAAAAAAAGGTATTGTCAGATGGCGAAGTAAAGCATATTTCAGTGTTTTTAGATTGTCAGGTTTTTTTCTTTATTTATGTTAGCAGCTATGTTAACAGTTATGTTACGTTAAATCTTTCAAAATCTTATCTTTGTGATTTCTTTGGGATTTCTATATTTGTGGGATTTCTATTTTTTCCAGGACGATATGTTAGCTTTCGAACTCAAAAAATCACAAAGAACGCTCATTTTCAAACTTATTAAAATCGCTAGCACCTTAACTGCTGGACTTATTATTATTATTATTAATAGGGGGGCCTGCACTTCGACCCTTTTGCTCTTTTGTGTGCCCTTCTGAGCCTATAGCTTATCCATCAATCCGATCTCTCGCACGAAGTCGAGGATTTCTTCTCAGTCCACAGTGCCCTGTCTGCAGACCGGTGAGTATTCTGAGTCTGTTCTTAACTAGTGAAATTGCCTGCTTGAACCGCTTAGGGTTGTAGCTGCCTAGAAGGTGTTTAGCTTGTCTGAGACCTGCGGTCTCAGTTCAATGCGACTGCTGAAGTCGTCTCCCTTCCTTGCGTAAGTACTCCCGAATTCTGTGTCTTCCAATTCCACAAAACGGTTCAGGACCTAATAGGGATCTGCTTTAAATTTCGCTTAGAATTTCAATTGTAAACTTTTTTTTCTATCGTCTAATAAATACCCTAGAAATATTATGGCATCTGATTTAGTCTGTTTTTTAACAAGTGTCATGGACCTGACCCTAAGCAAGAATAAAAAATATAAAATATATAAAGAATCAGGATATCCATATGATTTAATTACATGCTCTAATTTTCTTGTACTTCGCTCCCAGTGCTACAATAATTAGTGCAACAATATTCAAGCTAATACTTTTTCTAAACTACATACTCTACGAGTATGTAAGTTGTAACAATTACATCATTAAAAATAAATAATAATTTTAAAATTTTTGAGGTGTAATGCTATGGTTTCTTTAACCATTCATTTTTGGAAAAAAAAAATAAAAAGTTGGATAAGTACCTGTAACTTAAAAACGCGTGGTAAAAAATACATATTTAGATCAGATTTGAAATCAACGACCTCAAATAAGTTAAGAACAGCAGTAAAGTACCAGAAAACAAGGCTGAGAAATTTAAAGAAAAAAAAAAAAAAAAGGAAAATTACATAACAGTATATTGCGAAAAGTCGAGCTGATAGAAACCAAGAGCAAAATTGGATTCAGCGTTCCAAATAACATAAAAAACAATATTCAGTTCCCCATCAACAAAAACTTTGTTTCTTTGTTCAATTTAAGAAAATCATATAAAAGAAAAAATTTCGATTAGTAGCAGTTTTATTAAAATAACTTTTTTATTTGTGCACCGATTGCCATGAAATTAATTTTTCAAAGCTTCAACGATAACTCTGAAACTACTGCGCAAAGTTAAAAACAATGAAAGCACACCCTAAATATACATTGTTGACGATTTTTGAAGATTTTTTTTAAATGAATATTGGGAACCGTTTTTAATATATTCTAATATATGTAGTGGAAGTGCGTTATTTTTTAAGACTACGGTATATCCCAAAAAGTCGAACTGATAGAAAAAAAACCAAGTCCAGACTTGGATTCAGCGCCGCAAATAATCTTGAAAACTACTACATTATCAATTCTTAATCAATAAATACTTTGTTTCATTGTGTTATCTTCGAAACGAAGCGGTCGTATTTTCTTTCAATCCATCGGCAACAACCCCAAGAATACAGACGAACTTCCCTAACTCGAATCACCATTATCCAAGAAAAAGTTTGAGTTAGGGAGACTTCGAGTTAGGGAATTTTTTTTTTCAAATGCATTCAATCATAAAAACATTTCAAATTCCAAATTTTTCTTGTTATTTTTAACAAAAAAGGATTCCAGTTTGTTCAAGACCTTTTAATATTCTCAAAAATTGGTTTCTTCGTTCTTTTCATTCCAGAAGAAGTTTCCGATTCAAATGTCATCATAATTAATTTTCCATTTTTTAATATAATGAAAACTGTTTTTGCTGAGATACCAAATTTTTCATCAACTACAATTCATTTGGTCTACTTTCAAATTCCTTAACTAATTCGTTTGAATTTTTCTTTAAACATTTTTAAACATTTTGAACATCTTTCCTATAGCTAATTCACCAGCTTTTGTAATTGTTGATGCAATATTCTATCACATTGCATCACCATATGTTAATGTACATCAATATTACATATCCAAACGAGCCGGTAACAGAAGCATATAACAGAAACGAAAAAAAAAATCAAACTTTTTTGGAGACTTTCCCGAAAAATTCGACTTTCAGAAGTACGGGCCAATATTTTTGTTCGAGTTACGCAGAAATTTGACTTATGGAAGTTCGAGTTAGGGAAGCAGATTTGTATGAAATTTGCTCAGTAAACGCTATTGCCACTCGAATTTGTTCGAGTTAGAGAAAATTCGTGTTATGGAGGTTCGAGTTAGGGAAGTTCGAGTGTATTTCACTGCGCATTAATAGCCTCCAACATAAAATTTGTAGCAATTTATATTATTTTATTTTAAGCAGTGTTTGCTTTGCTATAACAAGTACGGGACTGTCTCCAGCAGTCGAGTATTCTCGACTGTAGCACCACCCCCTAGTTTTTTTATATTTCTATTTTTGTTTTTGATTTCCGATCAGTTATCAATGACGACAAATATTTATTGAATATAAATTAAAAATACTTGCAATCACTCGCTCGACTCGTGAACTTTACGATTGCCAATGGGATATTGAATGTTTCACGTAGAAATTTTCAACTGTTCTCGAGATAAGAATCAAATTCTAATTAATTAACTTGACAAGTGTCTCATAAAATGGATGCCAAAAGGCCAAGCTATGCTGTAAAACACTATTTGTACACGTGCTATCAACATTTATTGCCCTTAAAGGTGCAACTTACAACTGAGAAAATTACTTCAAAGAGAAAAGTGCTTCTATGTGTTCTGCCTTAAAGTGCCCGACTAAGAGATACTCTGTCAATGCCGTCGAAATTAAGAATTTGGTTTGTCTTTTATAGATGTCAAAAAATAGATTAACTCTTGAAGCAACCGAAAATCGTAAATATTTACAAATGGTCAAACATTAAAAAAATCTGTACGCAGATCAAGTTTGTTTTTAATTTCGGAATTTATCATATAGCTTCCAAAGGAACAAACAGTCGAAAATCAAGCTATAGTACGAAAAACTTTTTTGTTTTTTGAGATATCTCAACCAATCCTACATAATATGCATCGTGACCAAATTGGGTTGAAATCAGTCCACTATATCATATAACTGCCATTGGAACGATTGACCGAAAATTAAGATTTAGTATGACATTTTGTGTTGTTTTTTGAGATATTAACCGAACTCACAGATTGAAAATTGTCTCTTACATTATGATCGAATCTGGTTTAAGTTGGCTCCCAGCGAAATATATACATTTGATTTTAGATACGCAACCATTCTGCTATAAAGTTTACTCATTCATAAATATTTCTAATATTATATTTTATTCAACTTATAAAGTTTTAAATAGCTCTAAATTAAGAAAAAGGCACAATAGATCTAAGACTACTTTAAGAATTTGGTTTGTCTTTTATAACTAGATGTCAAAAAATAAACTTACTCTTGAAGCAACTTTGACTTTAAATCTCCCCAAATTGTAGAGTATTTTAACTGAACACATGGCTAGCCACTTGTAACTGTTTTCTGTTTGTAGGAGAGTGTGAGAAATGCACTCTGCCATGAACAAATGCAACAAATACTTGTATTAATTACAATTTTTATCAGCAAATTCTCAAGTAAAACGCATTGTGTCCGTAGTCATCGGAGTGGAAAATGTTCGATAAGGTTTCAATTTAAATTGCACAAAGAACAAAAAGTGTAATTGTTTTTATTTACGAAGCCAAAACAGAAGTCTGTTCTGAGTGCAAGGTAGATAAGAATTATGCAATGTTTGGTAAGAGCACATTTGTTATCTCATATGTATGTATCATATTTTACATTGTCAGCCGACGAACAATGAACTTAACTCGACTTATGCATTTGCAGCTGCACAAATTTCCAACACAAAACAATCTTTTTCTTTCCGAAAATCTAAGCCAAATTCATCCACTTCTTCTTGCTCTTTAGGCACTTGCAAAATCAAATAACGTAAACCAGTGTAAGAACGGTGCAAAAAGTGACACTTGTGCTGGGTCATATTGATTTGCATGCCAAGCAAATTTACATTTGCATACAGAAGAAGATAGAGTGTGTAAGAGAGAGAGAGTGAGCCAGACAGAGACAGACAAGCTGTCTAAAAGTCAAGTCAATGTACAAATATTTACTTTAAAGAACGTAAACGTAGCCCAAAAACTGAATGTGAGCATTTCCGCACATTACACCTGAAGTTTGTAAACTTAACTGCATTCCCAAAAGTCGGGGGCCAAGCAGATGCCATCTTGCCACACTCTCGCTCTCTCTCTATCTCGCTCTCTCACCCAGTAGATGAACTGCGAAGCCAATTTGAATGGTAAGCAAATGCCGGATATGGCAAAGTTCAAAACGGAAACGTTTGCTGCACTTTCAATGCCAAGAAAGCCAACAACAACAAGCGTTACGTTGCGTTGCCAACTAAACTGACAGCTGTAACTTTTTCCGACCAGGCTCAAAAGGTGCCCAGACCAGGGACTATGGCAATTGCCTAGCATAAACTCAGCTGGCAATCTATAACTGCAGCCACACAGGCAGACAGACAGACAGACAGTCATCTCATATATACAGTTAGTTGGATAAGTAAGCTTAAAACTTTACAATTCACAGATCCTACAATTCTTGCCCCTTTCCTCAGTCGTTTCCCTTTTATAGTTTGCAGATGCATATGGGAAAAATTAATTTACATTTAAATTAAATTTACGTCATTGGACAAAAGTTGTTGATTTTCATAGACAGCAACGAGATAGCGACAGATGGCAAAACATTTGCAAAACTCACTTATTAATATTATAATTTTTATTATTATTATTATTACTTATTATTGCAGTGAAATGGAAAAACCCAGAAGCATTTCCCATGCGAGCTTTAACAGCCTGCAGTCTGTTGGAAATTATAAAATGTTATTTTCAAAATTTTCTCTCACTCTTATAATTATTCTCTCTATCTGTCTATCTGTATGTCTTTCTCTTATTTTATTAAATCCCGCTGGCGTCAAGAGTCATGAAATATGCTACTGCTGTCGGTATACGAGTTTGTTATCATGGCCAGATCCATTAGATGTCAAAGCAAACGTAATGCGCTCTTTGCATCACTTTTTTCTCATTATTTGCAGGTGCCAAACGAATTACTAGAGTGTGTGCGTTTCTGTGTTATATGTATGTGTGAGCCATGAACGCGTTTGCATGCAGCACTTAACTGCACACTCATCGATTGATATAACATATGCCCTGACATCTCTGTGAGTGTGTGTGAGTGTGTTGTGTCGCCTGTCAGCCACGTAATGCGTTTAACGTAACTTTGTTACATTTTCCATTTTGATTGCAATATGCTAAGCATTCTCAGATCACACACACTCAAACGCATAAACTTGTTTGCCGTTTAACACATTGCACTATGGAGTATTATCTCAAATTTGTGGATTTAATTATCAACTTATGAATAGACTTAAATAAATAATAACTTCTTGCTAAAACGTTGAACTACATTTTGTTACATAATTTTTTTTTTTGAATATTCGGTTCAATTTATTATATATCTGAATATATAAGAGATATTATGTGTCAGTGTGATAATTATTGTTTAAGTAATATAAATAAAATAAGAAACATAAACAAATATTCATATTAAAATATCTAAAAACGGTTCCTTATAAAATAGCTTGTTTTCATCACTTTTTCTTTATATCAACAACTTTAAAAGTCGACTTTATTTAGAAAAAAAAGTCTTTTACCCTACGGTACATTGCACACAATTTTATAGCATAATGTCAGGCGGGTGCCTTAAAGAATTTGTCTTTGAAGAGGCAACAACGGTTTAAAGCCGTTTAATAACATAAATTTGCCAGCCAAGCTAATAAAATATAATACACTGCCAACTACAGTCTGGCGTCAACAAAGCTGCTGCTGCTTTTAGTGTTGTTCTTGGAGTTGTTGTTGTTGTTGTTGCTTTTGCTGGCGGCAAAATGTGAGGAAAGTGACCAAATGGAATGCAAGGCAAGAAGCGAGCTAATAAAAACCAACTTTGCCGCTGCAACAACAGCGACTTTGACTTTTCGCTTCCTTTTTAGTGTCACACGAAAATAAAACTGAGAATAACGAGCCAGTTGAAAGCGACTGGCCAGGCCAGGCCAGGCCAGGACCAGAATCAGGAGCAGGTCCATGTCCGGGTCCGGGCCACGCCCCCGTCGCCAAACACCAACGCCCTCGCACAGTTGCACAATGAAATGTAGTTGAAAATTATGAAAATTATCTGCCACGCCATTTTTATGCCAGAAACTTTGCATCTAAATGTCCATAAAAGCGGAAGCGTCGCGTCGCCAAATGAACAAAAAAAAAATGAAGAAGGGAAAAAGGAAGAAGAAGAAGAAGAATCCTCCAACGCGGTATAAAAATAAAAATGGCAAACTGCAGCAAAGTCATTCGTGTGCTACGTGTGGGCATTTGGGCGTATGGGGGGGCGTGTCAGCTGGTGGCGGGCAGCCTCGAGCCTCGAGGACTGACTGCCTTACAGAGACGGCATGTCATCATTATAATAGAAATTAAGTGCAGTTCCAGTTGCAGCAGCAGCAGCCAGTACTTTAGAACGTGGCTCCTTTTGCAGCATTTTCTCTTGTAATGGGTAATAGAATTAAAATTACTTGGACGCATGCCACGTCGAAGCCGTGGCAACGTTAAGAGAACTGAAAACGAGTTCGAGTAAAAGCCAAACAATAGCGTCGAGTCATTAAAACCAAACAGCCAAAGGCAGAGCCAAACTACTTGCAGAGCCATTGGACCTGATTCTGGTTGTGGCTCTGTTTCTGGCCCTGCCTTTTGCTCTTTAAGCCGATTGCCTTGACAAACTTGAATTAATGCAAATGCATAATTTACGGCCGCGGTGGGAAAAATAACCGTGTTTATTGACGCGCTCAAAAGTATGCAACACATCATTTTGACTGTTCCCCATACAAGAGGCAATATCAACGCATCTGTGCCCTGCCGTGTGTTTGTGCATGTGGCAACATCAGAAATTACCACCACAAATACAAATACATTGCAATGTTGCAATTTTTGCATATATGCGAAACCATTTGACAGATGATTTTCCACATTTTGCATTCCTTTCATTTTGTTGCTGTTGTCCACTATTGAATAATTTTGTACACATTGTATGTTCAATTTATACAAATAAATTAAAAAAAAAGGTATTTTGTTTATATAGCATTAAAATGTAAAAAGGACCGCAAAGCAAACGCAAAAGGATGGCATAAAAAAGTGAAATAGTGCTGTTCAGTTGTAAAATTCTATAACAGGCAATATACACACTTTTTTATCTATCTATTTTGTCAAAATTTTATTAAATAAGAGGCATAAATAAGCACATGTAATATTGACATTATACAGCAAACTTTAAATATTTGATAATAAGAAACAAAAAATATATATAAATACAAAATTTATAGTAAATTATACTTTTTGTAGAGTATTAAAAAAATTTGTTCGTCAATTCAAACATATCTATTGATTCTATTTATTATTTATAAAATTGGGAGACAGGAGCAAATATATATATATTTTGTATTTAATTATTGTTTGTTCCTAATTGTTTTTAGTTTATGACGACAATTGAAAATATATTTTTAGGCAAAATATATTTGTTTTTACTTTATAGCTGCTACTACTTTATGATAATAGCATTGAACAAAATTGGGGGAATTTTACAGCTAATCAATCAATAACCACTTATTTTATTGGGATAGATCAGTAATTAACTAATTATTTTATAAGAAGCAATTAGTGTTAGGTATTCAACTATTTTTATCCAACATTGTTTGTGATGCTGATGGAAAGTTTACTGCTGAGTGTAAATAAAAGTATCAGATATCATTATTGGTACTTAATAGTTATCACTTCTTTATATGATCAATTTTTAGTTGCAAATCCGAGTTAAAGCCTTTTAATTACATGTTTGCTGAGCCACAAAGTGTAACCGAAAATTGCAATACCTGAGAGATAAAAGTGCAGTTTAGTGGGTATCGCTGAGTGAAAAAAGAGTCCGACCTGTGACCGCAGCAATGAAAGGTGGTTAGCCACACACGAATGCGACTGCAACCCTGGCCAGGGCTACGATACGAGAGTTGAGGGTGGAGATAGAGGATTTCATCAACGCGCCGATGATGTTGATGATGATGACCATAAAACATGGTAACATTTTGCGTCAACAAAAGCACCCAGACTCCAAATGGGAAAATGACTGCGAAAAATTGTATTTACGCACAAGAGAAAATTGAAAATTGAGGTGAAAATGCCGAGGGAAAAGCATGAACTCGTTTTTGGTTGCAATTTTGAGTGAAGTGCGTGTAATTGAAAACTCAGTTGTTGGTTGTTGCTGTGGTTGTTAATTCTGTTGCAACGAGTAGTTGTTGCAGAATGCAAACGTCCTTTAGATCATTCGGCATCAGGACTTTAATGTGCAATTCACAGAGGCTGCTTTTATGGGCAATGATAACAGGGCCGTAAGCATTCAATTTGTCTTAATATCAAAGCAAATTGCATGTCATAAGTTCAATTGTGGCAACGACCAGCAATTTTAGTGCCAAAAAATACCAAAGCAAAAAGGAACAGGAAAGAAAAAAATGAAAATGAAACTGCAGCCGCTGGCTGAGCACAAGAGAAAATCATTGGTGGAAACAGAAAGTATAAAAAACAATAGCAAATCAGGAATTGAGCGCTTGATGTTGGCTTCTGTCGCAGCAGGACAATCAATTTTATGGCCAAAGCCAAATACAACAACAACAGCAATGAGAACGCGTCCCAATAGCGTTATGACCATCAAATAAACATAAAGCCACGCTCGTTGACCGATTTAGGTTTATGGGTCACAGTCGCATCAGCTTTATATATACATACATAGTTACGACAATAGTGCGGCTCTATCTTCTTCTGTCTCTTTTGTGACATCAATTGATAGTACTTGTACTCGTTACCTTCCCATCAGTTTTCCTGCCGTGTTTCGTCAGCTTTTGGGTTGACACGTGAATGCCATTTTCAATTTATGACAGACTATTTCGACATGGATTTGCTTGGGTCGCCATCCTGTCATCATCATGGAAGAGAAAAGGGAGGGAGCACACGGCGGACGGACATGCAGCTCGGTCAATAAATCGAATCAAATCAAATTCATTTGATTTGTGTGCACAGGAAATTGTCACTAAAAATAAGAAACATAAATGTAATTTCCTGCAAGTGCCAGTAAAACCTCTTAGTGCAGCCTAAACAAAAAGTGAAAAGAAATCTGATTTGACTACACTAAATTCTCAAGGTGTTTTATCAACTTTCGCATAAAAAGGTATAAATCATTTCTGGTCGTTGAGCCAGCTGTTCAATAAATTAAATTAAATTTCAATAGCAGCATTGAAAATTAATATTCAGTGAATAATGGTCAAGTTTGAGAATTGTTATTTATCACATCAAGTCTGGTTTAGTAGCATTAATTAAGATGTTGGATAGTACTTTATAAATTTTATGGTTTACACTTATCCATTTATATTCCTATCATTCAAAAGCAATCGACTGTAAAAAACAACTCACAAATTTGCTGTTTTCATATTATTGCCAAGCTCTTAAATTATTCATTTTTCAAGTGTCAACTACATTTGACTTTTTACAATAATCAAAAAGGCTAAATCACGTCTGACTCAGAGACACTTGAAAAAAGCTTTTCGCTCAGTTTATTGCACATTTAAAAACAAGTCATAGAAATCCACATCGACTTCAAACTGAAGACTGCACATTCTGAAACTTTGCTGACAGATGACGAGCATTGATCAATAAGTTTTTACACAGATTCTAAAATGATTTAGGTCACACGATTACTTCTCCTTTTTTATGAGAATTCGAATAATCGTAGCTGTGGTTCTTATGCCCCCTTTTTGGATGGCTATCACTGTCAGCACATGTGACATTAACTTGATTATAATGCAATGCCTGAAATGCTGGCCAAACATTTGTCAATAAAGTCTGATTTATGCATTGGCAGCCCGGCTAAGAGACGACTGCATGCAAATCACCGAAAATAGTCAAAAACTCTACAAAACGAATTATCAAAGCGGCTCTCAGAGACTATGAATGAAAGTCCTTTCACAAGGGGACCAAAGAGAGCAGAAGATACACAGAAAAAAATCCAGCGCAGTGTAAACCATGTTTACAACATTTAAGTAAAGTACGGGTTTTCAATTCCTTCTTCGCCAAAATTTTGACTATTGGAGCTCTATAGGAATTTGACAAATGAAACGAAATATTTAATGCTTTTTTTATTCTTTATCCGCATATTGTGTTAATTTAACAATAATATCCTGACTACATACTTAAAGAATACCTGCTAAAATTAAGAATTTTAGACTTCAATTTAAAAATTTGTCTTTGTTTTCTGTGTAGAGAGAGAGACATTGGCTATAGACTCGTATGCTAACTGGCAATCACAAACCGCCGAATCATTTTTAAACGCAATTGGTCAACACACACACACCGGACAGGCAGACGTGACAGTTGGGGCAGCTGGGGCAGGCAGCCTGGGCAGACAACGCTTCATGAATAAACCATGAGCGTCAACACCAGTTAGCAAAAACAACAACAGCAGCAGGAGCAGCAGGAACATCAGGAGTCCAGTGCTGCTGGTGGCAGCTGCATTCACAACCTTGCCACGTTGCCTGCGCCTACTACAGACAAAATGCAGAGTTTTGGTTAGCACATAGTCCCTCGATCCGGTTGCCTCCCAACCTCCCCCCAATTCTGTTCTCTGTTGGCACTCAAAAGTGCTTAGCATATTTTGCACTGATGGCGGTTTTGCCACGTAATGGCTAGGGCAGAGTTGCACTTGCAGCTTGCAGCTTGCTGCCGGCTGCCTGCTGCACTAAAAGTCTTAATTATTTCAAAGGTATTTGCGTCCCGTTGCGCATACGACGTGTATGCCAGCACACAAGCTAATGGCCGAATAGTATGGGCAAAGAGTTTTTCAACTGCTACGATCTTAAACAATTGCCGCAAAACTACACTCAGAAAAATATTTCATCCCAAAATTAAGCTTGTCCGTAATGGAATTTATACCGGTTTGCACTTAAAATTTTTAAATTGCTGTGTACTTTTATTCTTGAAATCAGTATGAAAGGATCATATGCTTAAAATTCCAACTGACCGATTTTAACCAAATATATAAGACTATACCAAACACAACAATTATGATTTTGGTCAAAATACCTCCAGAAGCAACAGAGTTTTTATATACTAAGCAGTTGTTATTAAAATTTACGTTTTTGCGTACTTAATTTAGAAAGTTTCACGGTTGAAATGAAATTAGGTTTAAGAGCGTTTTGAACTAGGAGCAAGCTTCTTTTGGGATTTGTTAAAGATTATTGTGTGCTTAAACTAATATGCTTCTATATTTTACAGACTTAAATCCTAGAAAAATGCAAAGGTTTGCTTTTAATAAGATTTTTTTCTCAATTCTGCGAATTCCAAGCTCAGTTAGCTTTTGAGATCGTTTGTACTAGAATATCGTCTGTTTAAGTAAGGAAATCTTGATTATTTTTCTGAGTGTATTGTCGAGATGCAGTGCCACACATGCTGCAAGTTGTTGCAAGTATGTTGCAGCTATCAAACAACTGCACGCATGGCTGCAACAGCATTGAAATTATATGTACATAAACTAATATATCGTTTATCTAACTTCTTATTTCAGACAAGCGGGAGAAAAGTTGCATTTTAAGCAGCTGCATGGGGAGGAGCGGAGAAATGGGGGAGCGGGGGAGGCAGCTGCTTATCAGCTTAGACACAGTGCAGCTGGCAAGTGCGAGTATAAAGTAAACAGAGTGCACACAAAGGGGCAAAAACAAATTTTTGGTAGTAGAAGAAGCTGCTGCTGCTTGGTTGCTTTGCTTATCCGCTTGCAACATGCAGCAAGTGGCAGCAACATGAATTGCATTTGACTTGAGCATCTTATGAAATTTGAACACAAATTAAAAAATAAATGGACAATCGACAGCAGCATCAGCTTTTTATTGTTGATGTTGTTGTTGTTATGGCAACTTTGCAAACAGTTTTAAGTGAAATGCCTGAACGCTCATATGCCGTGTGGACGCCGGCATTACAGCTCCGCAAATACACAAATACGGCCAATTTTCGAGTCGACTCGATTCTCTTCCTCCTACACTTTCTCTGTCTCTTTCTCTCTCTCTGGCTCGCCTCAACTTGCCGCGTGCTGCATTTTGTGCTAAAAAAGTTGATCGTTAGCAGGAAATTTCTGCTAAAAAGTTGGCAACCAACTTTTCACAGTCTTTTCATGCGCCGTTATAGTTTATCGTTAAAAAGTTGCGCTAAAAATAAAACCAAAAGCATAAAAGTTGTATTGGGATTTACGCAATACGCTTCGTCTTCCTTGTCCTTGTCTCCATCTCCATCTCTTCCTCATCTTCGTCTTCGTCTTCCCTCCACACGCAGGTGAGTGAGTGGCCAATACTCGTAGTAGTTCTCAAAAGCCGATGATGACGGTTAGCCTCACTTTTGGTACTCGATGGGTTTCTCTTTGAGGTTTGGGCAACACACACACAAAAATGCTCAAGTGTTAATAATGCACTTTTTCTGTGTGCGAGATGAAAGCCGTGGCACAATTTTAGAAAACCGGAATCAGCACCAAGTGGCACGCACAGTTTTAGTTTTATAAGCCTACTTAGAGGCGAGTTGAATCGAGTCGAGTCGAGTACAACGACCTGTAGGAGACCTTGAGGCCGTTGTCGTACATTAATTTCAAATAGATTGAAGATTGAAGCACCGCCTAACTGTCTTCGTGTGCAATTTATAAGAACGTGCTTCACACACACTGCCACACACACTCGCACACACACACACACACGCACATACTTATTCGACAGGCATCATTCATTCTAACGATTTCTGTGCTGTCTGAGCCACCTTTTAACTAGTCCTCAGCAGTCTTCTGCCGATTTCCCTGCATACCCAAGCACGCAAGACACACTCGCACACACACACATACATATACACTCATATAAACACGCACACACCTCGGCATTTATCTGTGCCAGGAAAACGTTTAATTAAGTCACTTGAATGCGCAGCCAGTTGCTGTGGCATTTATTCTCAATGATGTTGCTAATGCTGATGACGATGACGATGATTCTTCTGCTCCTCCCGGCCACACGAAGGGGCATGTTGAAAGAGATGAGACAACAGCAGTAACAACAACAACAACAACAACAACATCATTTAATGAATGTGTGTCGCCTGTGTTGATGTTTTCTTTGCGTTTGCCTTTGCGAAGCAGCTAGCTGGTGACCCTATCAACCATGTCAAGTTCTCACATTTCTCCAACACAACATTTCAAAGTGAGCATTGTGATTTTTATGTGTATTCATTTATACCCACATAAGAGTGTCTATATATGCGCATATATGTATGTACAGTGTACACACACATGTGTTCGTATAAACTTGTCTATTCATTTAGATGGCGCATGAATTCGGGTTAGAGCTGCAGATAAAACTGCCTAAGATATCTTCAAAAAGTACAACTCAAAAAAGATGTAAATGTAAGATGTAGAAGTCAGGAGATAGGTATATTAGCTAACTATAAAAATGTAAAGTTAAATCAAAATATTCTAAAATAAGTTAAGGTCACAACGGCTAAAGTGTTAGTTAATTTAGTGAGAAAGAAATGTTGAGCGTGGGGAATGATGCAAATTAAATCAAGACCTAAAAGTATAAACATTATCGATATATGTAAATGTATTTTGTGCTGAAATTTAATTCTGTGATTCTTTATTTCTATATATACTTTCAGACCAACATTTATTCGTACACACTTTTTTTTATTTTAACAGCTATGTAAGTCAAGTCTTCGCAGAAAAAAAAAGTATTTGGAAAGGTCGTTTAAATTCCGTTTGAATGGTGCAAAACTTTCCTTAACCCAATAAGTACCCATTTCCTCGTTTTTATTTCAATAAAAATATTTTGAAGCAAAAAAATTTTTCAAACAATTATAAGAGGGACTGCAGAAAAAACATTTTCAAAAATCTTTTTCCTAGTAAAAATTAAAAATTGGTCTCTCTTTCACATAAAGCTTATGAATAATTTTAATTATTGATGTTTATTTATCGCATAGAAAGAAATAGAATGCACAAATTGAACATGGCGAAGGAACTCGAAGAATGTACATAAACCTATACAATAGAATGTATTTCAAATAAACTTAAAGCACAATATAAAAAAAAAATGATAAAAAAAACTAAATTAAATATAATCTACAGAAATCTCTTTCACTTGAATTTGTATGAAATTTACGTAATTTTTCAGGTGAAAGATATTTCTGTGGCACCCCAGAATATAATTGAATATATTACAATAGATTTCAGTTGTAATAGAATATTCAATATACAATTCAAAAGAATATAATGAAACTATAAAATTACAAATGAAAAGTCTATGTTTATTTTGAACTTTTCATTTCAGTTTAAAAAAAATTTCAGCACTTTAATTAAAAGGTTTTGCCGCACTTGGAATTGTTCAGTGAACTAACTTGCTTGTTGGATGTTTTGAAAGTGGCATTGCAGTTGTACTTTTATCTAACCAAAACACAGTTATTTAAGTGTACTACGGTTATGAATATTATAGCTACATTTAGGGTACGAGTATTTATATATTATTTACTACTCATTTGCTGACCTGCTTTGCAGTTGGATGAAACCACAAAAAGACAAGCAACCACAGAGTAAGCATATAAGTAAAATGCATTTTGTGGTCAACGCTTAACGATGCCTATGAACACACATAAAGTTGTTGTTGTCGTTGTCGTTGTTGTTGCTGCCTGTGGTATTATTGTCGTTTGTTGTTTTAGTTGCTGTTTTTGAAGTCATGGCTGTTGCTTGGGCTTAACATTATTTATAATAGCACCGATAATTCCCATGATTAATGCCCAACTTGCAGTTTGTTCTGTTTGTAATTAGTGCAGGCAAATGTTTAGATACTCGTAATAACATTAGCTGCATCTATGTGTATGTGTCTCTCACTGTGTGTGTTTGTAGTTTATTTATTTTTTGCTATGCGCCATTTATTTACTGCGGCTGCCTCAGATTCAACGGACACTCAAATATGCTTCAGTCAACAGAGAGAAGAGCCAGGGAAATGTAAACACATTATGTTTAGATTGAGTTACATAATTAAACAACAACCTGACATTTGAGTAAACACAAACAAACTCGGTCTGTCACTCGGCCAGAAGGTAAAGCACACAGAATGCTCCGAGCAAATGAGAAAAAAATTTAAAAAAAAATAAAGTAAAGCCAACTTGCACATGCATATGTGAATGTCACTGTCCCAGGAAATAAGGAGCATCCCATTGGGGAGCTATTAAATGATCAATTTTAAACCCCATTTTATTATAATGTATATTGAATTTAATTGCCTAATCCACAAACCATTTGACAGTGAATTGACACAGTTCAATTAAATGCGACTATTAGAGATGAAACCGCGAGCTGTAAATTATTTGTTCCTCAAATCCGGTTAAAACAATTATGTAGATTGGCATTTTGGAAACATTAAAGCCACTCATGCATTCGGTTGTCAACTGATAAAGGGCGTGCTGTGTTTTAAAGTGTTTAATGAATTCACTTTGAGCAGCGGGACAACAGCAGAGGTGGCAAGATGGCGGTGGGGAGTGAGGGGTGTTGGGAGAACGTTGGACGAAAAGCCAAAAATAGCAACGGGGGCGTGACACAGCCAACAAGTCAATTTGTCAATTTTAAAACAAACTACGGGAAAAATCGAGAGCGACCCGCTGTGAGAGCTGTTGACTACAAAGCCAAACAACAAAAAAATCCTCAGTGAATATGGTTCAACTGAGATTACTCGACTGTCAGATACTCTGAATATAGGTTTGTTAAACTAAAAGGTTTCTTTATAATAATGAGGAAAATAGTAAATCAGTTAGTAAAACTAATTTTCCGAGACTGTTCGAATTGTAGATACTTTATATTCAGGTTTGAAAATCTCGATTATATGCTCTTAATTACAAAACGATGTTTTTCCATTTTTAGTGAGCTTGTTTGACTAGCAGATACCCTTCCTCTAGCATCTTTTCCTTACTTTCTGAAATCTGCTTTTATTTTATGTATATCCTTTTTTTCTAAATATACATATATGCCTGTTACACCTTTAGTTAGCCAATGGGTACAGGGTATAAAAAAGTGAGGTGTAAAAATATATGTATAAAAAACTCACTCGTACTATAAAGTGCGTCCCCGCTGAAAACACGTATTTATTTTATGAATGTGTATGTGTGTGTGTGTGTGTGTGTGTGTGTGTCACAATGTGCAAAATTCAACGTACCAAAAAGCCGCACACAAACAATCAGCCAACAGCAGAGACTGAGGCAGCGGCAGAGGCAGAGGCAGTGACAGAGGTAAGCAGAGTAAAAGCAGAGGAAGTCAGTCAGGCATGGAAGAGTCAGCGACGTTGTGGAGTTCGAGTGTCGCTTCCGCCGAAAACAAAATCAAAGTTAAGCACTCAATTTTCAATTAAGCTCACAAAATGCACACGAACGCACCACTCAACCACTCACACACACACACACTCACACACACATACGCACACGTATTCATACACAAAGCTAAGGTCTAACGTCCTCATTCACCCATCGTTGAGCAGGCGAAAAGAGAGAAAAAAAGAAGTGAAAATAAAATGACTTGGTGTCAATGAAACACTCACGTACCAGCAGCACCACCACTCGCCCCACCCACCGCCCCTTAGGCTTGCTCTATCAAGCAGGGATATATCAATTTTGTCATGTCATTAGAGTATACTCTGCACACAAATCAAGTGAATTCAATGCAAAAGTCTATATTTCAAATATTTAAATTTGAAAATGTATTACCAGAAAAATGCTCAGTTAGCTAAAAAATGTTAATCTTGTTTAGCTTATTTCTTTAAAATTAAAATACACTTTAAACTAAATAAACAAATACTTTTTATTTCATATAACAAGCAACTTGAATTATTTTTTATCAATATTAGTATTTAATCAAGTGATTTCAATGTCTTTCCTTCACACTTTTGTAAATGTGCAACACTAAAATACATAAAATAAGTATTAAATTTAAGAAAAGGTAATACCGAAAAAATATTTTAAATTCACACAAATTGTTTATTCAAACAGTTTGTACAAAAATTATAAGCTTGTTTACTTAGGTTCTGTAAAATGGCTATACACTTTAAAATAAATAAACAAATTAACTATATTAAATAATTTTAATATTTAAAATATTTTTTCCAATTTACAATATACGTTTTTTTGAGTTATAAAGAGCAAGTATATTTCATGGTGTTTCAAGAAGCTTAGAATTGGTATCCCTTATTTCTTTTGAGGCAAAAATAAACGCACAAATAGAGGTATGTACACACACACACACACACACACACTAGACACACGGTCACAACACAGACACAGCCTCAGCGATTCACAGTCATTGAAATGCTCAAGGCACTTTGTATTAAATTCACTTTGGCTGTCACCTGCCATCCCTATCTCTCACCCCCCAACCCCCGGGGAAACCTGTCTCGAGTCCTAGCCAGTGTTACCTTTAGTGTCGGGTTTGGCCAACACATGACACTCACACACACTCTCACACACACACACACACACAGATAAATACAAAGAGCCGCACGATATTTTTACCAGTTTTCTTTTGCTTTCTGTGTGAAGTAGCTTCTTGATTTCCTTCGTTATGCGGCTCGATGATGTTTCCGTTTGTGTCTCTGCTCCTGTAACACATGTGTATGAACCTGACGAGCTCAGGGAGGCGGCTGCAGGATCTGTGCAGGATGCGAAGCTGAAAAGCTGGAACTGACTTGGCTGACTGGAAGTTTAAGTGGCAGTCATGCCCGTCGTCGTAATTTGTTTGGTTTTCTAATTACGCGAATCTACGATACGCACAACACATGTGTGTGTTTGTGTGTGTATGTATAGGTGTGTCTTTGCCTTTGATAACAGCTGCCATTTACCCATGCGATTAAGTTCAGAAGTATAATGTTTAATGTTTAATCAGTGCTTCATGTTTGTCAGTTATCGTTAACCTGTTCAAAAAAAAAGAGAAAAAAAACACAAATTGTTGCTTAGCAATCAGTGAAGACGCCCACACACACATATCCTTACACAAACAAGGAAGAAAACACAGACAGGCAACAAAAAGTCAAGCCAACCCCCAAAACAAACGCAATCAACAACATCATCAATGGTAACTGCGGCGTCAATAGTTCAGGGAAAGATAAAGAAAGGCAGACAGAAAGACGGAGAAATGGACGGCCAAGTAGCAGTCAAGATGCTAACGATTATTTAAAATGGGTGGCAACGCCAACCAACGCCAAAGAGAGTGAGGCAGAGAGATTTCGTCTGTCTCACTTTGTCTAGCATCAAGTTTCGTTCACGGGGCGTATACGCAATGTTAAATGGAGTAGGCGCTTGTTTACCAACGTTGGGCGGTCTAACAACTTGCACAAAATATTCCAAGAAATTTAATTTATATTTTCTATTTAATTTTCTTAAATATTTCAGTTGCGGTCTACCTTCTACCAAGTTGCAACCAAGACAGGTAGAAGCACTCACACGTTTACGTATACGTATACGTAATCTGTGGCATGCCAAAGCCGCAACGTTGAGAGCGGGGGTGGGGCAGCTGCTCCACTTGAGATGTACTTTTCAAGCTGGCAACAGTTTCAGATGATACCAACCTTGGCAATAAGTAGCCAGTTTCAAGTATTGTGATTGCCTGCCTGTAACTTAATACCAATTTCTCTTCTTTTTTTATATTCGTAGCCGTATCTATGTCTGGCATCTGCGTTTAAGCTCCTCTCTCATATTAATTGAAATCTTATCGTTTGGGGCATTGCAGAGATGAAGCGTAAACGTTTGCCGTAAATTGAGCCATTTACGACTAACTTAAACTGTCTGCAGAAAAATATTTGTCGAATTTGGCAATAATAATATCAGTTTCAAAAACCTAAAACCTGAATAAATTCTGCGTTCAGCTAAACACGTCAGATTTAACTTGGGTTACGCATTATCCTTAAGTGCCAAATGAAAATTTAATTGAATACAAGTTCTCCTAAATTTTATATTTTTTTAATCTAAATAAAATCGCAATAAAAACTAACATTTACTTAGCCCATTTCTATAATTGGATATCTTAATGAGACTTTCTTACCTAGGTCAAATTATTATTATAGGTTTATTATTTAGAATATTCTGTATTAACTTTATCATAGAAATGATATCATCCAATTAAGTGAACATCATATAAGAAATATCATTTACTGACCTTTAATTAAACCATATTAATCACAATTGTGCTTTTATGTGCATATGTATATATAAACCTGTGCACATACCCTGTAATCGTGGAATATTTTACAAGAAAGTGTTTGATAACTTAGTACAAATAATTTTAAATGACCTTCTATTGAGGGTATACAATCTGACTCTAGTTGATGTATACTGTCCACCTGTCTATCCGTTCATCAATCTAAAAATCTGGCAGTCTGCTTACAATTTCGAAAGATAAACAAAAATTTTGAGTTCCGCTTGTGTATTAGATTCACAAATTTTTGAACGATCGAATAGTAAATATAATAGTAATACCATAATGAAGGTCAGGAAAAGTAGCAACTCAGCAAGTCTTTATAGGGTATTTATCAGTCAATTGTTGTTCTCAGTTTTGTACAATAGGCAATAGTAAAACACAACACACTTGTTATGTAGAAATGCGCAATGCAGAAATTACCAAGTATTTTAAATCAACTGATGTCTGGACTCATATTGTTTTTACGTCGAATAATTTGTCACGGATTTTAAATATTGTATATATGTATGTATGTACATACAGTGCTTGCTAATAACAATCTTACAAGTATTCGTTCACGCATTTGTTTTTAGCAATACAAAATCCCTTGAATTGTATATGATATTTTGGAAAAAAAATAAAATCAGGCCGGTTCCGGTTTTCACTTTTTATTTTAAAGCATTTAGTGAAATGCATTTATTCACTATCCATTTAGGCTAAGTATTTAAAAAGCTCGCTTTTCACTATATCGGACTTCAACTCATCAGCCCAAAGTGAAATAAATCCGTAGAATTTCGCCGAAATGATATTAGAGCAGGTTAAAAAAATTCACTCCCGCAAAATCTTACCGAAAGTGAAAACCGGAACAGGCCTGTATCTGAATAAAAATTTTAAAAACTTAAATTCGCGTTAAAAACAAACTGTTAGTATTATCGAATGAGCACTGTATGCAACAATGCAGCAAAAACACTTGCACATTAAATGTAACTTAATTGAAGACGACATAATGAACAATCATCACTATCATTATCTTAATTACCGATATATAGCTATATGTATGTATGTATGCACGTTATCAACGAGAAAATATCAGAAACACTTTTGTTTACAGAAGTTGAATGCAGACTAACAGACTTGTCACTCGGAATGTATTGAGCAACGCCGGCGATCTCAATTCGAGTGCAAGGGGAAAAAGCACTCAAAAAACAAAAGCACTCAAATTGCTGCTGAGCTTTGGGCGCTCACTGATTAGCACCCAACTACAAGTGTACACGATGACGTAGCCCGCATACGCTTACTAACATAAACACTAAGTAATGCATAAATAGAGACGAATATCAGCACCCGGTGCTCGCTCATCGCTCTCCCTTTCTCTTTTAATCGCTCAGCTCTGCTCGCTGTGGTTCTGTCGCTGCTGTTGCTGCTGCCGTCGTCAGTTGAACTTGAAGCGTCGCTGGCGACGAGCGCGTTTGCAACGGTAACGAAAGCACAAATACAAATCGGTGTGCTAATGATCTTGACAGTATACAAATATGTACGTATATATGTATATCAGATAATAAAACATATCGAAAATTTGTGATTCAATATTTATCAAGTGAAACAATGCGAAATTGTATACGAGTACACAAGTGAATGAATGTAAAAAACAAAAGGTGTTAAGGCAATGCAAACACAAATACAAATATAAATGTTTGTACATACAGATACGTAATAAAATAAAAAATAATAATAAATATTTATGTGTGCTCGCACAAACGAGAAATGTGCCTATGTACCATGACAAATTAAACGCCTGGAAAATTGCAACTTCAACAAACAACGAAAAAATGAAGTAAATAAACAATAACATTCACAAGCAACAAGAGTGAAACTGTGAGAACTACACGAAATGCTAAACAAACAATGCTATATAACAAACGAGTAATATAAAGAATTGTGTGAAATATAAACAGAAATCACGTGAAGAGACGATCCCACAGACTTGAACAACTCAATTTATTGTACAATTTCATTATCGCTGATAACGTCGTTTAACTCGCTCTCGCTCTTGCTTGCCCGTTCGCGCGCTCTCCCTCGCGCTGTATCTCTTTGCGCTTGCGAAAGATGAGTAAAAGCTCTCATACTCTCTGACGCTCTTGCACTCTGTCTCGTTCGACCGGCTTCACGTGCTATGCAACTGCCGTTTAAAGCGCAGCTTCTGAAATAACAACAAGAGCAGCAATAACGGCAACAGCGAGAACAACAAACTAGTTCGACATATTAAAGAGCAATAACAAAAACCAGTTGATAAGGTCAACGGACAGACGCAATATGCTAAGTGCAATGCGTCGCATTGTTGATATTGACGATTTATCATTTCATTCAATAAATGAAATGAATACATGCAACGCAAGGCAACTGCAAACAATCCAATTGACAAAAAATTAAAATAAATTTAACATTTGCATCAAAATGTTTTTGAACTTTTATTAAATAAATCATTGGCGTTGGGATTTTTCTAAATATAGTTCAGGTTCAAGATTATTTGAAAAACCAAAGACGTCAAAAGAAACCCCATACGCAGTGCAGGCGGCCATAAATAAACTGTTTCTAATAGAAATCATTGGAAGAAACTGAAATCAACTGAAATAACAAGAACAACAACCAAGTGAATCACACACACACGCCCACACTCGTATTCCAACATCCACAGACACATGCACAACAAATCGAACGCAGAATTTGAGGCGAACTGTCAACAATAAATTCATTTCAAATCAAATTCCTAGACCTTTCCCAGAGTCCGAGTGTTTTCTTTGGGGATGGCTGAGTTCCGCTGAATAAACAAAGTGCGCCGCGCACGTACATTTTATCAATACTCAGCGAGTAATACCTACTCATCTAAATTTATACATACTCTATATATGTATATAAATTTTTCTTACTGACAGCTCATAAAAGACTCTGGCGACAGCAATTTTAAAGTGTAGATTGTGTTTCCCGCACTTACCACAGACGAAAGACTAAACAATAAACATAAAATGCACGTTGTGGTTTAGTTATATAATCCAATCGTTTTGAAAATTTCAATGTTGAAGAGTGATTCAGCAATGGATAGATACATTAAATAAATATATATGGTATTAACATATTAGTTTTAATAGCCTCTAAGATTTCGGTACACAAAGATTTTCGACTTTAGCACTTAGTAATGTAATTGTAAATTAATAATATTAGGTGCGCAACTAAGTTCCCGCTGTTTGTCAATAGACGCTGCCAGCAGTGTGTGCTAGTCGATTCTAACATAACGTAAACGTTATTAACCAAGCTTAGACATATGGTAAACAAACTGCTTCGACACATTAGTGATTTTGTTTTTGTATCATATACTTTTCGTTTTGTGAAAATGTCTGATTTTGTGCCGAATAATCGTCATTTGCGGGAAGTGTTAATTTTCCTCTTTCATTCGAAAAAAATTTTTTTTTACGAACTACTAAGACCAAGCGAAACTATCACTGGGGATCGGTATCGACTTCAATTGATGCGATTGAGCCGAGCACTGCGCGAGAAGCGACCGCAATACGCGGAGAGGCATGAAAAAGTGATTCTGATTTGGCCTCACGTTGCCAAATCCGTTAAAACCTACCTTGAAACGCTGAAATGGGAAATCTTAACCCACCCGCCATATTCTCCAGATATTGCGCCGTCCGATTATCACCTGTTCCGATCAATGGTACATGGACTAGCTAACCAGCAGTGCCATACATATGAAGACATCCAAAAATGGCTTGATTCGTGGATAGCCTCAAAGGATGGACAGTTTTACCGCGACGGTATACGAGATCTGCCAGAAAGATGGGCAAAAGTAGTAGCCAGCGATGGGCAATACATTCAATGATTCAAATGTAACCAGAATAAAGTTGTATTTTCATCAAAAAAACAGCGAGAACTTAGTTGCGCACCTAATATAAAACAAGCGATAGTTAGGACACCCAATTCCAGGCACATAGATACCCTTATATCAATATTCAATATCATACTAATGACAACTATATAGCCTTGTAAGCCTTATAAGAATTTTTTTATAAAGTCTGCCTCGATTGCTTCTACCTGTTACTTCCATTTCAAAAAACCATTACTAAGTATATACCCGTTTTTGCCCATTTTATTGTGATAAGGGTATAAAAATCTTGTTTTATAAATATTTTTCAATATAAGGTGCGTTTCATATTCATAAGACACTTTGAAATAGCAAATTTAAACTTCAACCAAAATTAAAGAAAGCATTTAAATAAATGGTTTCTTATAAATATATGATCTAATATTAATTGGCTATCTGTAAAGAACCGTGATTGGCGCCAGTTCTCATGCATTCAGAAGAACCGTTATCTTTTGCATGACATGCTCTCTTTTCCTTAAACTTTTGCCGTTTCATAATGATAAGACAGTTGTTGAAAAATTGAGTTTAGTGAACTAAAATGTAATGAGTGCGATTTTGTTTAATGTTTTATTGATAATCTAATCCATTTTAACAAATATGCCGCGAGGTATAATATTGTAGAGTGAAGATTAGGGATAAATTTTGACCTCGAATGACCTTTACATATCATTATCTCTAATTTCGCGAAAAATTAAGAGAATTCGATGCGTAGTCCGATTTTTTTTATAGAATTCAAGTAATTTCGTTAATTTAAAGATAACTGGTAAAAAAACAATTGTGCTTTATACGTTAAGTCTCTGAAAGATTATTGGTAAAGGTCAAACTCACCTGTTTCTTGCTCCAATTTGGCCGCGTCTGTGGGCAAGAAAGCATAAAAAACCACGATTTTTTGCACCCTACAGCTGAGAAAGGATACTAAGTTCTCGAAAATGTTGAAAGAACTACATCTTATGCCACGTCACAAGCAGGCGCGGCGTTAATTTGAGGAAGATCATCTTTCTACCCACAGGAACACATCAAGACATAAATCTGGTCCTTAAATTCCTCTGATTTACAATTTTTCCTTTCTAAATTATTTTTTCTGATGTAAAGATGAAGAATCTTGATGGTCCTGATGACTCGCTATTCTATTGGAGCGATTTTCAAAAGGATCCAATTTACTTTTCTAAACGAAATATGGGTGGCGGTTCCGTTATGGTGAACATTGCTTTTACATCGAAAGCCATGTTGGATTTACGATTTATATCATCTCGAATGAAGAGCAAGAAGTACATTCGTGTATGAGAAAGCAGTCTCCTTCCTTATATTGAAGCAAACAGTGGAGTTCCTCTTGTTTTTCAACAAAACAACGCTCGCATTCATGTTAGCAGAGGAAAAAACGCTTATTAACTGATTGCTCAATCCAAACAGTGAACTGCCTGGCATGTTCCCCGGATGTAAATCCCATTAAAAATGTTTGGAGTACATAAGTAAGACGGGATAACGATGAAAAAACGAAAATTTAACGCTATTGATGAACCTTAGACGGCAACTATGACCGAATGGGGTAAGCTGGATCCCAATCTTTTTGGAAAGTTATACGAATCGATGAAAAACAAATTTTTTTGTATTGCTAAAGGTTGGGGTGATCCCATTGACTATAAAAAAGTTTAATTTCTGCACATTATCCCAAAGAATTGCCAATGAATCAATTTGTTAAATCATTATTGAAAAGTGTCTTATATTTATGAAACGCCCAAATATTACTTTTTCCTTAATTAATATTATTTGCATAAACTAACCATCCTAAATTCTACTAAAACTTGTTGGTTTTATTGCTAAGAATATTATATAAAAAAACAACTTCGATAAAAAATGTATTTTCTGAAATATTAACAAAAAATGGGGTGTCTTATGATTATGAAACGCACCTTATAAATAGTTTTTTATGATTTTTAATAATTTGTCTTATTTAATAAAAGTTACTTTGGGTTCTCAAACTAGACTACAATAAAATATAATTATAATAAGATCCACTGCGATAAACAATTTTGTTTTTAAATAAAAAAAATAATTCATATATTTTCAAATCAATCTTATGTACTTTCAATAAATGGTTTTTACAACCTTAATCATTTACAATGAGCACAAGCTACACATTATAATTATAATGCTTCGATTTAAAACGTAAACATCAATTGTTTTAATTTCTGGTATGCTTGAAGACAGTTTATGCTGTGCAATCAATGTTTTATCTAATCTGAGACCGATTTTTGTTTATCACTTGAATTTTATACGAATTGCCCCAAAGTCCCTCTAAAAATGAAAATAAAAAAGTGGTTGTTGAAGTGGTCAAAACATGTCAAATATGTTTATGAATCAAGTGCTAATTGTTGCTCAGTCGTTTCCAAACTGCGAATTGAATCAGTTGTGGCATTTCAAGTGTCTACGCGTCTATTGAATCTGTCAAGTGTGTGAAGAGTGTGTATGTTTTATAAGCCGTGTGTGTGTAAGTGTTAGACAGCTCGGATAAGTTAATCAATGCCGGCAACAACTGAGGCAGTTTTATGGGAACGTGACGCTTATCGCAACTCCCGGTCCCAAGGCAACCACACCAAGCGCAAAGCAAACGAAAGATAAAAACAAACAGAAGAAAGAAACAACTAAATACTTACATGCAAATGACATAGCCATTATGGTTGTTTTTGTTGTTGCTTTTGTTGATAAGAAAGCCTAGAAAAATAAGTGTTGACCAAAAAACTGTGACACATCGAATGTGTAATTTTTTTAATGATAGTTTTCAACGGTAAAAAGAATAGTGAAAAGTTACTTCAGACTCTGAAGTTCAGAGTGCTGATGATTTTTCGAATTTAAACAATATCATTGATTGGTGTCTTGTTGTAGTTGTATAAAACAATTACGGTGGCTTACTGCTAATTTCAACCAGCACAAAAAGCAACTTTATTCAAAAGCTTCAGTTACAACTAACTAAAATACAAACCTGACCAAAAGTACTTACAGAAAACTAATGTTATATTAACTCATAATTTAAAAATATTGAAAATATTCGAAAAATTTTGATTTTTTGTAAAAATCAACTTTTTCAATTTCAATTCTATTAGTGTCTGCAAAAAAAAATTTCAAAAATATTTTTCCTAGTATTTTTTATAATTTTTTGAAAATCCTAAAAAAAATCGATTTTAGCCACTTTTTCCTCCATTTTATACAAAAAGTAGCTAAAGGAACAATTTTCAAAAAATTATAACAAATACTAAAAAAAATATTTTTGAAATATTTTTGCAAGACACTAATAGAATTCTTTAAAGATTTTTTTTGCATCCCAACATTTTTTGTAAAAAATCGAGGGTAAAAGTTGAAAAAGTTGATTTTTACAAAAACTCAAAAATTTTCGAATATTTTCAATGTTTTCAAATTATGAGTTGATATAACATTAGTTTTCTGTAAATACTATTGATCAGGTTTGTATTTTAGCTAGTTGTAACTGAAGCTTTTGAATAAAGCTGCTTTTTGTGCTGGTTGAAATAAGCTGTGAGCCACTGCATGTTTGATCAACTTTTAACCCCAATTTATTTAGTTGATTCAAAAATTATTGTTTCCTACGAGCACTTAAATTTTCAGTCTTAAATCGGATTAAATTCAAGCCAAAAATTGGTGATTAAATGAAAATGGCATGGAATGTCAGTTCCAATAATAACAAACTGCAGCGTTGTTTAAAAGAACATAAATCAATGGTTTACTAACAACTTTGGACTGACAAATTAATAAATTTAATATTCTATAATTTCACTTTAATAAAAGAATATTTATATAGACATAATACAAATAAACCGGTTGCTTGTGACATTAATTTCAATCTATAATTTGTATTATTTGAATAAAGCATATACCCTGTGAAATCTTGCAGCCGGATACATCCTCACAAACAAAGTAAACACACAACTTAAGCAAATACTACATAAAAACAAAGTAAGCAAAACACATTTTGATAACAAAACAAACACGCACACACGTACACACATAGAGACAGCACTCATACACAGAAATTAATTTGAAACCATTTTCGAATATCACGCAGAGACACGAGACTCAACTCGATTAAGCAACAATTTCTAGTTAACTTGAATACGTAGCTCGTTAACCTAATGCCTCAGGATAAGAATTCAGCATTACGATGATGACGTTGATGATGATGAAAATGATGATTGTGGTGATGACTATGACACATGCCAGTGCACGCGCACACTAATTATGATAAATGCAATGTAGAAGAGCATCAGCAGAGCAAAAAGCAAAGCTCAAATCAAATACACAAAATATAGTTACACACAAATACACCGATACACACACACCCAAAAAGAACCCTCGCTGACGGAATCTAAACAAAAGCGAAAAATAGCAAAGCAATGTCAAAATATCAAAAACTTGACAGCGCTCTAGCACCCACAATGCATGACGATGATTATGATGAGAGTATTTCACTTTACTTGGATGATAATCAGCAACAACTACAACTAGAGCAACAACAGCAGCACAACAACAACAACAACAGTGATCACATAAGACTGAATATTGTGGGTTCAAATCGCAGTGCACACATGCCAAATGGTCATCATAAATACAACAATTTTAGCAACAACAACATTAACATTAGTTCGACGAGAACAACAACGGCAGACGCCTCGGAACTGGATGAACATACATGGGAGGTGCCCCTTCTACGCAGGAGCAGCAGCAATTTGGTAAGTTTCTAAATAAAACTCTTCCACAAAACTATCTATTAGTCATGTTCCGGTTTTCACAAACACCCAAAATTCTTCCGTCCAAATTTGCGAATTGAAAAAAGTAAAACAAAACAAATTACAATTGTAACAAAAGAAAAAATTTAATTATTTATTGAATTCTTAAAATTTATTTGCCGCTATTAGCAGAACAATTAAGTCAGTGTATAAGTTATTTAAAATTTTTGAAATTCAGCAAAAATTTTGGTCGATTATCCGAAGAAAATTGTCTGGATGAATGAGCAAATTCCAGATATATATTAATATAGATAGGGTATCTTAGAATGGAATACATTTTTATACTCGTTACTTAAAAAATAAGTAAAAGGGGACATTGTATTCGTTTTTTTATATTAATTTTAGTTAAAAACAATTAAAGTTGAACTTTCATAACTCGAACGTCTATAACTCGAATTTTCTATAACTCGAACTAAATTGAGTGGCAATAACGTGTTCTAAACTATACAAAAAGACTTCCATATGTCGAAGTCTCCATAACTCGAACTTTTTTTCTTGGATAATGGCGATTCGAGTTGGGGAGGCTCAACTGTATTTAAAATTTTCTATTTATTTTCATTATAAAAATTTAAAACAAAACTTAAATTTCTACCTTTCTTCCCTGACTTACAAAAAACAAATAAAAATATCACGAAATAAGTTTAATCATTTTATTTTAAAATTGTATTAGTTGCGCTCTCTAATTAAAATTTCTTTAAAACTAAAATAAATCTAAGCTTATTGATAAAAAAAAGTCTTACCCTTAAAGACGTCGGAAAATTTTGGATAAAACACGACGGAAAAGTTTTACAAATCCAGAACATCGCCGAATATTTGTATATGTATTTGTAATGTTTAAATATACATAGCTGCATATAACTGTAATTGTTCAATTAAAGGGTAACTCTGCAATTGGCGCCCAGTTGTATCCTATGAAAATTGCAATACACACAACCCCAACAGTCATTTATATGCACACACTCACACACACACACACATAGACAGTCATATTTATAAGGCAATTATTACGTTACTTGCAGCACTTGGAACATGGAGCAACATCAGCTGCTGGCGGAGATGGGAAAGGGTCGGGAACGGGGACGGGTTGTCGCAGTTTACAACCGGGTTTTGGAGCGAACCTTAAAAGCAAATCAGCGCAGGAAGCGAAATTTAAAATTCTGCTTGCAATTTCGCTCTGTTGCATATTCATGGTAAGTACAGTGAACACACACACATAGACAAGCATACAAATGTGTACTTTAATTATGATAAATTTGAACAACAATAACAACAACGAGTACTCGTACACTTTGCGGTATCCCGCAGATCATTGAATTCCTTGGCGGCTATATGGCCGGAAGCCTCGCCATAATGGCAGATGCCGCCCATTTAGCATCTGATTGCATTAGCTTCGTCATCGGTCTGGTTGCAATATGGTTGGGCACTCGACCACCGGACTCACGCATGTCCTTTGGTTACAAACGCTTCGGTAAGTACCCAATTATGGCCAACACTATGCTAATGAGTGCACGACCGACCAGTTGACAGTCCAACCACTCACACCCACACTGTAATTGCTTTTATGCCAAGCCAGCAAGAAGAGAGGACACGTTGGTTATCATCCAGTCTATTATTAGGCCATGTCCATGCACTTGCTTTATACGTGCGTTTAACTTGACATTTGATTCCGATATTCTTCTTTTTTTCTTATTTCTCTGTCCCAGAGGTTCTGGGTGCCTTGGCCTCCATTCTGGGCATTTGGCTGCTCACTGCAATGCTCGTTGTTGTTGCCATCGAACGCATCTATTCGCAGCAATTTGAACTGGATGTTAATGTTATGATGTGCATATCGGCCATTGGCATTGGCATTAATATTATGTAAGTACATAAATTCCATATTATAACTAATACAGAGAATTGCCCCTGGAATGGGGCTGAAATCTAAAATTAATTATCAGAGCAGAAGGCAATCCATGGTATAATTGCGGTTACTATCAATTGTTTAGTTTATTATCGCAAGAATTAAACAATTTAAGTATATTCAAAGTATCAAATGTAGACCTTCGATTTGTCTATAAAGCAATCAATTATTATGCTTATAGTATTGGATTACATTGGATTTGTTTTTTAAGCTTGATAAATAGGACATTTAATTACTCTTGCAATTATTTCAACATCTATATATAGAATTGAATAACTTTTTATGAGATATTTAGCCATAAAATGAATACAGTGTGCCACTAAAGTCTTCATACAGCATACATTTGTCAAATTTGCGTATAATAAAGATGTTTAGATGCGGTTTCCTTATTTTAATTTTTTATTCAATTAAATCTCGTTCTAATGATGCAAAAATTTATTGAACCCAACAAGTACCCATCGAAAATTTTGAATTAAAAAAAAAGTAAATTTTACAACTTTTTTCCTCGATTTTTTCCAAAAAATATTTTTATGCAGAAAAATTCTTTAAACAATTCTAAGTGTGACTGCAATAAAAATTTTCAAAAATATTTTTGCTAGTATTTATTACAGTTTTTTGAAAACCGCAAAAAAAGACAGGAAAAAGGAGTTAAAATCGTAATTTTTAGAATTTTACCTTTATTTACTTTTACTTTTACTTTTTTTTAAATTCAACATTTTCGATGGGTACTTAATGGGTTAAAAAAATTGTTGCATCATTAGAATGAGATTTAATTGAATAAAAGATTTATATAAGAAACCCGCATCAAAACATTTTTAGTGTACGCAAATTTGACAAATGTATGCTGTATTAAGACATTAGTGGCATACTATAGATATTAATTTAAAATTTAAAAATATTTCTTTAATAAAATTAAACTGGATATTGAAAGAGCAGCATTATGACTTTTATAAGTTTTTCTAACTATATCAATATTTATCACAGATTTCGCAAAATTAAGGCATAATCGATACAATGAATAATATTTATTTACCTTTGCAACCGATTGCGTTTTCTAAATAGAAAACGAACAGTTTATAATTACCTTTGTATTATTTTTATATTAAAATAGAAATTCCTTTAGAATGAGTCAGAATACAATACTTAGTTATTAATCGACTGAATTGCCTTACAATCGAGATATTTAAGCAGTTTCTCAAACAGAAAACAAACTGATTTAAATGATTATTTACAACTTTATAATATTCAAAATCTGGTTTCATTTCTTCACAATAATACTTCGATATTATCGATAGTACCAATTTAATTATAGCACATCTTCAACATTAATTGAACTTGCATAAATAGCCAAATCGGTTGCGAAAATGTTTGTTCTGTTGCATTCTAATTGGCCAGTTTAGCAATTTAGTATTGAAATGCTTTCATAAATCTAAAACACAAATGCAACGGGAGCTCATATTGTTGCACCCCCCCTTTTGACCCACTTCTAATTAAATATAAATATGATAAATTCTATGTTGGCCCGCAGCATGATGTTCGTATTGCATGGCTCCTGGTTTATGGGAAGCACTGGCCATGGACACAGTCACAGTCATAGCCTCAGTCACAATCACGGTCACAATCACAGTCACAGTCACAATCACAGCCATGGATATGGACATGGGCATGACCACGCCCAGGCAACTGCAGGAAGTGGCAGCGAGGAAGGCCATAATGTTGTTATAACAAATGGCTTAAAGCCAAGCCAACACAAGTACGTATGTTGGGTGCGAGGGTTGTTCAACGAGTTTGTCGAGTGTTTTGATTCGAATTGCAATTGCTGTTGCCATTTTATGGCCTGCGGTTAAAGCTTTCATGAATGTTGAAAAAAATGAGAATAACATCAGCTAAATACAACAATTGGCAGCTGCTGTCGACTGCAGGCAATTGTTTGTTTGATTACATGTAATTGCAATTTAATTTAGTCGCATTTAGTAATGTTATTAATGTGTAGCCTAAAGTTAATATTGGTTTATGTTTATTCCCTCCGCCTCTTTAACAGTGCAACGGAACGCAATTTAAATTTACGTGCAGCGATGATTCATGTTATTGGCGATCTGGTTCAGAGCATTGGCGTCTTTCTGGCGTCCGTCTTAATCAAATTCTATGTGAGTCTAGACAAGACAAGACAAGACAAAATATAATTCAATTAATTGTGCTTTTTTCCCCTTATCCCCTCCTTGTCCAGCCGAGTGCCAAGTATGCGGATCCACTTTGCACGCTGCTCTTCTCCGTAATTGTGATTATGACAACGGTGCAGCTGTTCCGAGAGTCCATTTCCATCTTGCTGGACGCGGTGCCACGTCACGTCTGCCTTACGACGCTGCAGCACGAGCTGGCCAGCATAACGGGTGTCAAGTGAGTCAATGAACCATGATAAAGGCTCCCATTCAATTTATATACATATGTATGTATTTGACTTTATACATACACATTTTCCATCCTGACAGATCGGTGCATCATCTGAATGTCTGGCAGCATACGAGTGAGCATAGTGTACTTATGGTACATTTAGTTGTCGGTAAGCATACAATTTGTATCTGAGAGTGCTTACACACACACACGTTTACACTCTGATTTTCTATGTAGACCTGCTGTGCGACTCGGATACGGTGCTGGAGTTGGCAACACAATTGGCCTGCGGCAGTAAATACAACATCAAACATGCGACTATACAAATCGAACGTTTGACTGAGTAATTCAATTATGAAATTAGCAAATAGCTTAATTAGTTTTTATACTTCTAGACATTAGTGAAAACAACAAACATCAAAAAGCAACAACAATAACAACATATTCTGATCGACCAAAGTCTGTGTGCTACAGTTATAAAAAGCACCTTCATGTGATTATTTGTATATTTTTCTTATTGTATTCGTGAATATTTGTAAATTTATTTTATGACATTTAAGATAAACGTTATTTTTATGATGTTTCCCCACGTTTCGGTCTCCCAATTACCTCAGCAATAAATGAAAAATATAAGAAACGAAAAGAAAATAAAAATAAAAGTATTTAAGTACAATGAAATCTTATACCTTTAATGATAAAGTTATAAAATTATTTTTTGATAAATTGCCACAATCATAATTACTTATCAGCCACGCCCCACTCTGCTGTGAAATCATGAAAATAATTAGAATTTCAATTAGCTGAAGACAATGCAAACATTTTAGTTGTAAACATTTTTCAGAAAACTGAAACGAAAGTCAAATGTGTAGCTGTGTGTGTGTGTGTGTGAGTCATATGACTTTGTAATTAATTAGAATCTGCAGCATCAGCGCATGAAAGAGAGTGAGAGTGAGATAGAGAATTTGCGAGTACCGAATAAGCTGACAGCTGAATATAAAAACTGTTAGCGGAGTGTAATTGATGTCTTTATCTTTGGCTTCTCATTTTAATTAGAAAGTATCTCGAGAGTGTATCGTCTGCATATTCATTAACAGGTGCAGTAGCTACTTGTGTCTATATAAAAAATATTAACAAAATTAAACGAATTTATATTCAAATTTAATTACGACTCGACGTTGCGTATACATAATATTTAGCTAATATTGTTGATGTAAGCGAATTATTAATAATATTATTTGGAATTATTTAGACACAAATCGAGCAGTGAAAATTTATTTATGCATTTCGATCAACGAATATTTGCAATTTACTTGCATAAATGCACAGTCGAGTATATTCTGATTAAACATAATTATTTTTTGGACCAGCTAATTGTTGTTTTAATAATTCATTTGGTAACACAGATACACAGAGACTGACTCACACAGGCATACATATAACATAGAGTGGCTCACAGCATTTGTCGCACATAATTCATACTATATTGGGCAAACACACAAATCCGATTAGAATAACGCAGGCCAACGCATTCGGACACTCACACGCCGGCCGGACTTCAATGAACCGGAAATGAGCAAATCAAGCATGGCATGGCACACACACACACACTCACTCACATACGCACACAGCTAACCAGCAAATAACGTTCGCTGTATAATGTTAACACATGAATGAAGTCAAGTCTAAGCATCTTAATCAATAGCTGCACACACATACAGAAACGCATACACACAAAAAGATACTCACACGCACACACACAACCATATACATATTAGGTTGAATGATGCCTGAGCATTTGTCAGCCCTTAAGTCGCGTCAACTTGAGCAAACTTCTCGATCCTTGAGCCCATATTTTATACACTTGCAGACGGTTATTACAGCTTTATCAAAAAATATGAAACACACAAAAGAGCATTTATATTTTTTGAGTCATTTTGAATACTACAAACCAAAGTTATAACTTCTATTCCGATCAGATGAGTAGATCGTCATGGAAAAGCTCAGCTGCTTTGTTCTGTTTTTGTAAACCAATTAATAATTATAATAATGATTTGCAAATTATACTCAAGTCTAAACATCTGTCCTAAGGGTATTAAAACTTTGTTAAACTCTATGTTCATCTTTTCTCTTCCCACTTTTATTTTTTGGGGTCATACAGCTCAATACGCTCGGACACGATTAAGTTATTTATAATTTATGAAGCCGTTCAACAACAACAGAAAGAAAAGAGGAAAATAAATATATATATATATAAAATAAAAGTCAAAACGAAATGGAAATTTCCATTTCACTGCCAAGGAAATTGCGTTAAAATGATGAAGCTGTATGTTGTGCAGTAGGCAGAAAAACACACACACACACACACATACATAGGAAACCTTATCCCACATGTTAAATAACCGCCTAGCCAGTTCACTTGCCATCTTTCCATTATGGTTAATAAATCAAGTAGATCGAGCTGCAGTGCAATGGTCTACTCTCATTAAATATGCAAATGTATCGAATGCAGGCTCAACTAATTTTATTGCTGACCCAATTGCCTGATACAGAAGTCGTTTTAAAACTAATTAATAACCTAAAACAACAACAAAAAATGTTTAAAAATAACATGAATCAAATCGTGAAGAATGGGCAAAGAGAAAAAGTGAATAAATACTGTTAAAAAAAATCAAAACTTTTTATGCAGGCGTTCAAAGTGCACCCCCAAAAGTACTTGCCCATTTTTCAAGTGGGCGTGGCACACTTCAAATGCGCAAATGTAAAATTAATGGCATACTTGACTTGATGCTTTTCTAATTAGAAATGCATATAACAAAAATCGTAGCATACTTTCCAGTTGCAGCAGCTGAGCTAAAAAGCGCTTAAAAATTGAGTACTCGACTCGACTCAACTCAGATTGCACTTAACACATTGGCAGACACAGTCGAAGTAGAAGTAGAAGCTGCATCAGAAGTTGGAGTAATTGAAGTGGATTTGCACGTGCGCTGCTGCCACTTGCCGAACTGACACCACCAACCGTCCACCGCCATTTTGGCCAACCCAAATTCCAATTTCATCCCCACAAGAAAGCGTTAAGCTTTTATCTTTTTCTCTTTATTACAAAACAGTTCTAACATTTAACAAGATTTACATGTGATTCATTGTTAAAGCATTATATTATGTATAGATTAATAAATAAATTATTTAATTGATTCAGTTCAATGAATATTTTAATCAATCATTTACGCCAGTTGTGTTACTTATCGCTATCAGAACTTAAATATTCTATATACATTAAGAAGATTTCACATACATTTACACCTTGATCAAATACATTATTGTTATCAGATCTGCTTCAAAAAATTTATATCTTTGGCAGCAGAAAAGTTATTAGTCTGAGTTAATCTATTAAACCTGAGTGCATCCTTCTGTCTAATTTAAAGTTACCTTAAGAGTTAAACAGCTGCCCTTGGATATACATATTTACCTTCCTTGGTAAATTCAGTTCCGAAGATATCCCCACGTTCAACTAAACTAATTGAAACGACGCAAATTGCCAGATCTGTTGGGCGAACTCATCTGTGGATGACCGTATACGAAGGACTCGTCCTCCGTCTGCGAGTGCGGGAAACGTGGACTGTGCACTCGATTGGACAAGTCTGTAATATAATTTTAAGCACATTAGCTAAGGCAAAACAAAGATTAAATACGGTTTATTACCAAATGAATTGTTGGACGATGCAAATGGCGAAGAATTGGGGGAATATGTGCGGGATTTGGCAGATTTTGGCTGAAATGCTGAGAAAGAAAGAAAAAAAAATTAAAATTCATTTTTATTATAATTTTCAAATACTTATTTTTTAAAACTTTAAATGTTACGATCCCTGCTAAAAATATATTTCAAAATTAATACTTTCTGGCGTTGAAATTTACCTAATTTAACATTAAAAGCACCTATAACAAATTTCCCTAACTTATTTAATTCTATAACTACCAAGTGTTTCCACCTTTAAACAGAGCGTAGGTTGAATTTGGCACTTCCGTTGAGGAGGCGTTTACATTACCTGACCTTCCCCCTCTAAGTAGACCGTGTTGTAAGTAATTAGTAAAGCGCTCGCAGGATATGAAAAATGAGAGGGCTAAACAAAAACAGAGCCAACATTTTTGGCAACACACAACACAGCAAATAATTTAGCTATTAAAATTTGTGTAAAAATTACGTGCGGATGGGCGAACAAAATTGCTGACCTCGCCAAAAGAGTGTGAGACAGAATGAGCTCATTACGAAGAAGAGAAGGGGGCTCACAAATCTTAAGTAATTTGACTAATTTTGTAATTAAGGTAATTTGACTGCTGCCAAGTTTGCGGTACATTGCTGATAAAATGCTAAATACTCTCGCTGGGGGGAGCACGTGCGTTTATCGAAAAAGTGGGAAAACTTAAGCAACAAAAACTGTTTGTTGTGCAAGTTTCTTGTGCAACAACGTCAAGACTTTAGCCTTCCTCTGATTTATGTCCAGTGACACATGGAGACGCCTCCAAGTATGGGCAGCACTTGAGCTGATGTCCTTGAAAATCGGTTATATATGGGCTGGCAAGTGTTTGTGTTCGTTGTCAGTGATTGCATTTCAAATCAAATCAATTTGATTTGCAATTCCATTCTGTTATTTATGCCTGCCAATAGGCTGATCCTTCTGCTTCTCCTTCTACTGCTTGATTAGCATGCAGGCTTTGGCAATGGAAAAAAGAGTATTTATAGCCAAGTGGTCAGTTTCAGCTAAGGCTTAAATTTTGCAATCACATCACGACCTGAATGTCCCCCGAGCTAAAAACTAAAGCCAAATGTCGACCACTGCGACTAAAAGAAAGCAGAATACTTAGAAAAACGAAAGGAAAGTCAAGGCAAGAACAAGAAAAAGAGCTGGGAGAATCAAAGTTTAAGTCATAAATAAGAAATTTTGCTAGTTCTGCCTCGAACTGATGATGATAGTGCAAAGACTGCGGCCTGTTATCGCTCCAAAAAGTTTTTGGTATTCATGCACGAAATGACTAAAAACTTAAAACTAATAGAGAGAAGTGTAGCAAAAGTTGTGCGTAGGAGAGATGCTCCCCTCTCCCGATGCCTGAGCCCTTTAATGCCCCAGGAGCTGCTGCTGCTGCTGCTGCTGCTATGCACTCAAAATTATTAATTAAACTTACCCTCGGAGTTGACTTGCACGACGCCCTGTGACTGGAAGAAGGATACATAAACTGCAAGGATAAAAAAGAACAAATATATACATATATGTATAGGAATAAAAATACTGCAGGCGATATTTGTATGTATGTATTCACATGGCACACACATAAATACATACAGAAGAGCAGTTGTTGCAATTAATCAAGTTGCACTAGCAACATTCTCGTTCTTCTTCGTTGTTATTGTTGTTTATGTCTACGCAGCGTGTCAGCAGGGTCAGCTCTGTGTATGGTTGTGGATGTGAGTGTGTGTGGGTCTGTGTGTTGCACGTAGCACAGCAAAACAGAGAGTAGAGAACACAGAAAACAGACAAACTTCTTATCAGTTTGCGGTTGCCAAGAGAACAAGGTAAACCCCTCTTGTTAAGTTTACCTTAGCTATACTATTCTTTTTTTTTATTGGGTGTAAAGTGTTTTCGAACCGATAACACCAAACAACCAAACAACTGAAACCAAACCGAATAGACAACATTGAAAAATGGCAAACACACAGAGGTGACGCGCATACAAAAAGCAAAAACTTTTTGCCACCAACTGTGGCATGAATCAGGAGGACACAACTCGAAGACAGTGCTGTCATGTTAGCTCTTTATGGCTAGTGCCTACAGACGAGCAGAGTTTATAAAATACCCAGATATATATAATAAACCTATTCTCTTCTTTCCGTGGAGGTTAACCAATTATTCAGTCAAGAGCAGCTCGTTACGAAAAAAAAAATAAAAAAATCTGGTTAACTCAAGATGCTAACTTGGGAAACTGTTAATTCAAAAAGTAATTTTAAATAAGGGCCTCGTCACTTCAAATCCGGACGCTTTAATCAGGTTATAACTTTTTTAACTGTTGTTGGATTTGAATGATAGATGGCTTAATTTAAAGTGCATGCTTTTCACTGATATTTATTAAAAATAAATATTCAATTTAGTTTACAGCAAATAAAGTGGCGAATTTTCCGTTTAATGCTTGGAAACAATTTCTGCACACATTTTCTGGCTACTCTCGCAGCATATTTATTAGAGGCAATCAGCATTGATTTCTCATTTTCCACGATTCTACTAGTCCTTTTCGATTTTCCTTTAACAATTGCCCAATATCTTTTGATAGGACGGAGCTCGGGGTAATTAGGTGGGTTGAGCCATTTCGGAAGCACATCGACCTTGTTTACTTCATTTGACAGACTCGTCGAATTTGAATAGTGGCACATCGCCAGATCTGGCCAGAACTTAACTGGGGATCGGTGCTTGAGTATTAATGGCAAAAGGCGATTTTGGAGGCACTCTTTCACGTACTCCTCTGACGTGATTGAGGATGTCGTTACAAAAGCCCGCGACTTCAGATCACATCTACAGATAGCTTGTCAGATTAAAGTTATCTTTCCAAATTTGTCCATCGTTATATTTTTAAATTTAAGACAACACATCCACGTTTATGGGCAAAGAAAAATTTTTGGCCTGGAAGATGCTTAAAATTTATTTTGATGTATGTTTCATCATCCATTATTATGCACCCTAGAAATTTGGTTAGAACTTGCTTGTAGAACAAACGAGCACGTCTTTTTGCGTTTAAGTTTTGTTTAACCGACCTGCTAAGTCATTGTGCACATTCGTAGGCCTTTATACCTTCGAAAAGTCGTATTCGTCAAATAGTAGATGCGCTGCTTTTCAGTCTTTTCGCCCTATCACCGTAATTCATCTCAGGATTTGCTCGCAATGACCTTATTACCTTCGGTCTTAGCTCACGGCTTTTAAAACCACGTTTCGGGGCTTGGTGTTTGGCTCTATTTATAGTGTGAGTCTCCTTAAAACGTTTAATAACATAACCAACGGTTGACTTGGCAATTTTCAAAGCCTTTGCAAACTTTGAAAGTGACCAATTGCAATTTTTAAAGAAAGTGTGCAGATTTTTTTCACGTTACGCCTTTTCTATTGTTTACCATTCTGCCAAAATTGCAACAATTTTATCGAAAGTTTCCAAAAAGCAGTGTATAACATTTAATAACAGTCATGCATACTCAATTTTGGAAAATAAATTAAAATGGTTTTCAAAAACTTGCTATATTTGCGTCCGGATTTGAAGTGACGAGGCCCTTAACTTTTCAGTCCAGCTATAGATTCTCTAGAACAAGACATAAAATTGTTCTTGTTAGAATATAATACGATAACAAAAGTTTAGTTTTGTAATTACTAAATAAAAAAAAATATCTGGTATTACAAAATAGAAATCATGCTTAGCAGTCCAAATAAAATTTTTAGCAAGTTTTAGTTACTTTTAAAATGAGCTATTTTTACCCTTGAAATTCTGACAACACTGGTCGGCTAGCCTCGGCTCTGACTTTACTCTCTTTCCCTCTTTCTTTCTATGTGTGTAGCTTTGGCGCTTGGGCTGCGTGTAAAAATGCAAGAAAATGGCAAAGTTAACGAAGCGTTGTCCTAAAGCGCAGGTCGCATGAAGCGTCACTAAAAAGGTCTGCGTCAAAGGATAACGCTAAGGATGCCCGCCCGGACTTTGGCTGCAGCTCTTCAGGTGGAGTTCACAGCTCGCCTTTCGCGCTCGAGTTGATTAAAAATTCATGGAATTTGCGATTAACTGCGAAGCAACAACAACAACAATAACAACAACAACGACGACGTCGTCGACAACAACAACTGGTGGCAAGTCTCACAGCACTTATGATTTATTGCCATTGGCACTAGCAACATTTTGTGCCTTTTTCTTGTGCCTTCTGCATGATTTATGCGCCAATTGAATAGTATTAATATTATATCTTCGAAGCTGGAAATAATGCGTGTACTTACCCCATATCGATATGACAATAATGAACATCATGCTCACGATAAAGCCCAGATTGTCGATCACAGTTTGCAGTAGCGGTCCAGCAGGTTGACTCGAGCATTTCTGCAACGAGGCCGAGTCGCCAACGATGGGTATCTGCAATGGACATGGCCAAGAATAAGAGTTAAATAAATAAGGAAAAAACTTAAAAACTTTACTAGATTTTCCAACTTAAGTTTGTTGCCTTGCTAAAATTAAATAAGAAATGTCCTTGGAGTCTCTTCTGTCTCTGTCTCCCTCTCTCTATATCACTATCTGTATCTGTTTCACTTTGCTGCGGCTATGGCATGCAACGCACACACAAAATGAATAAATAAAGTCCCGCACAGAATTTGGAAGAGTTCTTTGGCCAATGCCAAAGCTTAAGCCATAGCCAAATAAACGCAACAAAACGCACCGAAATCAATTATAAGAAATTGGCAAAAGTTTTTGAACATTTTGACCAACTAGACATGCAATTGACATTCACAGTTCAAATACGACAAAAATGTTTAAAGCAAATTTGAGTTTTAAGCAAATCGCTCACAAGGCCAAATCAAATGCAAATACAGTTTAGTGATGTAAATACAAACAGTGAATCGATTTTAATATAAAAATTTAAACATCTATTAAAATTAACACAGTCGTCAAGATATTTCTAAATGATAACTTTAAATTGAGTTTTCTTAAAAGAAATTTAAAAGAACACAGTTGTAAATACAAAATAAACGAGTAAACTTTTACTTGTGAGGTTGCTGGGTCGAATATCAGACCAACTTAGAACTTCTATAACTTGCCAAAACTGAGTAGATTTTCAAGTAAAATGTCATTTTGATCATGGTTTGGCCTGTAAATTCATTCTGCATTAAAATTAATTAATTTAAATTTTCGGTTAATTCGGTTTTCGTAAGATTATTGAGATGCTAAAATTGAGAACACACCTTGGCTTTCAGACTCCTCTCGTTGTGGCAATATCAAAAAGGGAAAATTGGTCGGGTAATGAATTGTTTTATGGGAACACTTTTCCGTATTTCCGCAAGATAACTGGTCAAGTGATTTGTCTTTTGTTGTATTGGCCGCGTTAAAGCAGCCATTTAAACGTTGGCCAAGGAAACAAACACGTAACTGTCCCGTGCCGTTGTACTGGCGGCTTTGGGCTAATAAATGAGCATTCTGAGCATGCGAGACGCCGAACAAGCGATCGACTTATGGAACTGAATTTATTGACATGATGTGTGTGTCCCCAAGCGTTGGATGAACACACCACAGATGAAACAATAGCCATGTGGCCACGCTCGTGAGAAAGGAGGAGAAGGAGGAGGAAAGAGGGGCAAGGGGTATCACAACGAGCACATACTTAACGACTTTGCCTTTGTTTATATGCAGCTGTATGCCAGATAGCGTTTATAGATGAACCCTAGCCAGGAGAAAAGAGCGTTCCCTTTACCTCCCCACCTTCCCCCACAATCACTTCACTCACTCACTGTAGAAATTTATACAATTTGGCAACGACAAACGACGGCAAGTGGGCCAATGGATTGGGCCATGTAAAGTGTACGAAACTGCCTCGGCAAAAGGGGCAAGTTATACGCCATTTTGCTGTTGCCACTACACTGGACAGCTGACCATTTTTGGTAGAGTAGAATGGGGACCTGGGGGGAATGTTACAATAACGAAACTTATTTATGCAATTCCGTTGGCTTTATATGTGCAGCAATTTCCTTCTTTTTTTTTGTTTTTGTTTATTTCGGCTACTTGCTGCCCTTTTGGCTGCCTTAAGCGCAACAACATCAACGGTAACGGCAACGGCAACTTCGACGGCAACGTGCACAGGATGTTAAATTGCAGGACTGTAGGAGAAGGAAGAAGGCAAGGAGGGAAGGTAACATGAAACTTTAGCAACAAATTGATACGCGGCTCGGCTTCTGGTTGGCTATCAGTCTGTTTGCACTATCTAATGGCATCAGGTAACCAATGAAAAATGCCAATGGAAGCGTATTTACATTTGCGCTTATTGCACTTGCATTTTTGTTTGTGTTTGTTACCGCTGTCGTTGCTGTTGTTGTTGTTGCAGCTGCAAAGTGAAAATAAACAAAATTTGGCGAAATTGAAAACGCAACCGAAAATGTACACAAAATGTTGCACTCGAAATTTTGCTGAAATATTACGCAGGAACGTGTGGCAGCTAAACACAATAACAATTGCCAGGGAATTGAAATACCAACAAATACGTAGCGTATATGTACTTGATATACAATTCTAAAAATTATCTAATTTGATAATCCGCAGAGCGATGCAACTCTTTGAATTAAGCTCAAATTTGTACTTAATTGTAGTGAAAATTGTTAATCGACGCATTCCCATGCACATGTTGAACATAAAATGCAATTCGACTATATGCAAAGTTGTACTGTCTTCTATTTGGATAATATTATGAGAAAATCAACTTTCTGTGTTGCCACTAGACAACACAGGAATTGTCTTTTCCTGATTTATTCGATTTTTGTTAGTTTATGACAGTTTATATGGTTCGTAAAATAATTTTAAAATCATGAAACATTCAAATTCATTGAGATTATTTTTTTTTTTAAATACTGTACATGAGAGATATAAAAATGTTTTTTTTTTTTAATTAATTACTTGACATACTGTGTTGTCAGGTTCATATTAAATATAACAAACAGTTTGAACGACATCCCATGACATGGCGTCAATTTGTCATGTACATTGTAAAAATTTGACAAGAGAATTGTTTGGCATTGTCGCCGCTTTGTATGTGTACTCACCTCAACGCTCTGATTCGTTTCCGGGGAGTAAATGAGCACAGAGAATTGCTTATCCAGTGGTAAATCGTTGAGGAACCGCACACGATATTTGTTCTGGCCATGTGATTGCTCAATTAACTCAACGGAAAAATACTTGGGATCGGATGGTTTGACCTGAAATAAAATAAAATTAAGTTAAATTTAAATCAAAATCAATTAAATACGCCTTTAAATGAAAATACAAATAATAAACAGACTGATATAATTATATTGAGGATTTTAAAAACTGCAGAGAATTCGACAAAAGGCCTCTCAGACATTCTATAGGCGAATATTAACAGGGATCCGAGAGGAAGGTAGGTAGAAAAGTGGGATTGAGTTTGCTTTATGCTCATATTATGTTGCAGCTACATACGTCAGTGTTCAACATGCAACAGTGCTGCAACTGCTGTTTGCAATTTCCTCGAACGGAATGCACAAAGCAACATACAATTAAATGAATGTTGATATTTGTGTGGCAAAGTCTCAACGTGCCTGCTTCAAAATCGTTTAATTAAAATGTATTTGTGTGACACACACAAACAGACAAAGCCATAAAAGTGTATGTCAAATACGTGTTTGCTGTTGCATGTTGTTGATCTTTATTGCAGTTGAGAATTTTTGATACGAAATTTGCCAATTCTCTCATTGACGCCTTGCGGCAACATTTGTTGATTTCTTTTAAAATTTATTAAATCTATGTATTTATTTATTTATTAATTTACTTATTTATTCGACAAACACTTTTTTATTTCTTTAGCTAACAGATTTGATTAGAAAGTTAAATTCAACACGAATTGATTAGCTAGCTCGATGCAAACTTCAATTTTAATTCATTTTACAAAATTTCCGAAACAATTCGCATAAATAAATGCAATAAAATTAAACAATTGATGCCATTGGGAAATGTTCATAAACACAGCAAAAACAAAAATACAAAACAATTAACATTGTTAGGTACGAAGTATTAACGACTAAGAAATACCCAGCATTTTATGCATATACAGTGTTGTGCGCACTTTTGCTCCCCACTGTATATAACTGAGATTTTAATTGGTGTGGAAATAATCCCTATCTACACTCTGTAGAGAAACTTTTTATTTGCTGTAGAATTTAACTCAATTGAGTTTAGAAAGTTGCTGGTCGAGCATACTCAATCTCAACTTTTTCCATCACTTTTCGTTTGCAAAATTAATGTGAATAAATGAAAAAATACGTTATTATTGCAACGGATGTGCACAGAAAGAGCAACTGCTGACACATCCGAGCACATGGTCATAAGTGCTAAGCATGCGCGACTAGCAGTTACCCTGTAGATCATCTTAATATAAAAATCTATAGTTATTTACTCCAGAAGAGATAGAGTGAGCACATAGTTGCCGTAACACATTTTACAGGGTATTTAACTTCTCATTTTAACATAATAATAATATGTAATAAATTCTTGAAAAAAAAATAAATGTGTATGAACAATGTTAATAAACGGAAGTGCAAGCATATCAACGACAGCAACAGCAACAACATTTCTTATTAGTCCATCGATAATACATGAAGGATATTTAATTATTAATTGAAAATTATGCAGACCAATGCGCTTTTAACCAAGCCCAGAAAGGTTGCACATTAAAATTACATACAACACTGTAAACTGGTAAACTGTATACCCCAATATACAGACAAATATATACAGATATTTATGTACATAGTTGGATATCTGGCATGCGGTTCCAGTTGTTGGTTGTCTGTATGAAATTATTGTGAATTTTAATAAAATTGCCGAGTGCACTGAAATTGACAGTAGCATAATTTGCCTTTTTGTGGTCTCATGTGAGTGGCTGCAGTAACTTTAAATGATTAATTGTAAATAAACAGCAACATATTAATGCTTTAATAATGTAAGTGTGTGTATGATATAATCTTTAATTTAATCTTTAATAATAGAAGAGTCTACAGTTGAGCCCACTCGACAGCGAGAGACTGTATAGCTTAGGTTAAGAATGAGTTAACATGCCAAGTTTGGTGTCCCTAGAACAAGGTGTTCACACAAACGGACATGATATTGACTTGGAAGTTACAGATAATCAAGAATGTATGTACGTAGTACCTCAAGCCTAATAAATTCTCTGTACAGGGTCTAAATATAGCCTTAGGTTTGGCAAAAACAATGAATTCCCATTCGATGGACACTTCACTTGATTTGACACTCTGAAGTTGCAGCATTGAATCGAGTGTGCCACATGAATCCATTGAATAGAGCAATCGAGTGTCATATTTAGTCTGAATAGCCGGCTTCATGTCATTGCCTAAAGGGCCAATACTGGCCAGTTGGTCAGTCGACTAGTGGACCGCATTGCTTAATGCAGTTGCAATTGTTGGACCAACAGCAAATTTTCAGCTAATGCAAATTATGCGGCATATTTCAAATGGCCACTTAACTGTAATTAGAGTTGCTGAAATGCAGCTAATATTTTACTGAAATAGAATGGCAGACAGACAGACAGAACGAGAGAGACTCAGGGGGAGGTGGAGAAAAAGCAAATAATGCCTTAAGCTAGCCGGAAACGGAAGTCAAGCAAAATGCTGCCATTTTGCATTTTTGAGACGCAGCAATGGGCCAACATCTTATGGCCCTGGGAGAGTCCTGAGGATGGACATGGACATTGACATTGCGAGGCAGCAAGCAGCAAGTAGCAAGTAGCAGCTGCTGCTGTGGCAAACAGAAGCCACAACTACTTGCGGCGACTCTTGCGGCACAACAACAGCATTGGCAACAATGGATGGCTGGCTGGTTGTCTGACTGGACAACTGAATGGATAGATAGTCGGGTCGGTATGGTGACTGAGGGGCTGACTGGCGAAAGACAGACAGACAAGCAGTCCATAAGTAAGAAACTTTCGAATTCATGAAATACTCTCAGTGTGTCGGTCGAGCACACAGCGAGCGCACTCTCAACACTTGTCGTACATAATATTGTACTTTGGTAGAAGCCGCCAGTGGCACTGCCACACAGTTAGTGCTACTGCTACTGCTACTACCACTACCACTGCCACTGGCTTCAAACAGGAGCGTACATTGTAAAGCAATTTCCTGTATTTTATTACCACATAAAATGTGAAGTCCTTCTGTTCTTACTACTTCTTCTTCATCTTGTTCTTCTCCTTCTTATGATTGTCTCTCAAGGCAAGCGAATAAATAGATACAAGTCTAAAGTGCATCTCAAAAGATGACTTTAAAAACGGATATCCTTGAAGCACATGAAGCGTGATCAGGCAAAAAATGTTCGATGCTCATTAATCTTCACACAGACTGATAGTCTAATAGTTTTTCCTACTTTTTACTTTTTACAAATTTGCCAACTCACCTGAAGCTTTTGCAGTGCCTTGTCCAAGCCACTTATCTGCAGCTCCTGCGATTTTAAATCGCGCACATGCAACGACTCCAGCGATACTTTAATTCCAGGCACCAATTGCAGCGACATTGTATCCATGACGCCATTCGGCATAGCAGCCTAGAAACACAGACATTAATATAGGGGTATTCATCAAGATCAGGAATCGAAATTAATAATTATTTTAATGTTCTTATCTTCTTAATAAAATCTTTAATAATAATTCATTACTATATTTGAGTGTAATAATGTAATAAATGTTTTTTATTTTGATAAAAAAAAATCATTTAATAATGATTATTGCACTTAAAAATGTTTAAAGTCTGATTTTTGAAAAACTGAAAATTAATCATTATCATTGTTGAAAATTCTTAAAAATCATCATAAAATCATTTATATTATTATCTCTCTTTACTTGAAATAAAACGCTTGAGTAGAATTAAATTTGGGACAATCTTTAACCTTTTCTTATTAAAGATACGCGACTGAGTAACCCGTTAGAATTATATGTTTGGGATTGCTTAACCCCTGTTTGACTCACCTCCAGCTCGAGGAGTGCATTACTTGTCTTCAATGTGGATAGCAGCTCATTGAAAGTGGATGTAAGCTGCAGGCTGCACGCATACTGAGTACTTGCTGCATCAAATATTGCCTCCACCTGATAAAGCTTGAGAACTTTGCGTCCCAAATCATCCTTGGCCACCAGACGACAGCTGAAGGCTTCCACAGCGACCTTATTTAGCTGATTTATGCATTTAGATACGTTCTGGGCAATCTGCAATTATGTTGTGTGTGAGTATATATAGCACAGTTTGCATTGTTTGCACAAACACAACTCACCAGATTGCTGTACTTGTCCGTTTGCATGTGATTGCGCAACACCAGCTGTGCCCGATACTCCGATCCGCTGAATATATCCACGGATTTGGCAAACACAATCTACAACAACAAATGGCATACGAGAATATGAGTTATTGCCACATTAATTGGGGTCAGTAACTCACCGCATCCGATTCACGCAACTCCAGATCGTACTTGAGGTGTCCACTGGGCCGCATTCTATCGCCACATGTCACCACAACCTTCTCGCCCAACTTGCGCTGATGATTTAACACTCGTGCAACGCCTGAAAGAAATTATAAACTCAACTTCAATACCACTGCAAGTAAAATCAAAAACTAATTACGCAAGCTAAAGCAAAATTTAATTACCGCCGCAGACGAAAGTTGTTTATGAGTGTGGTTCAAAAGATTTCAAGGATAAAATGACAAAGAAATGCATAATCTACAAGCTACACTACAGCTTTTATAAAACGATCAAAAAAGGATAATTAATAATAATAATTCTTAAACAAAAGATTTATTATGCAACTAGAATTAATCAAACTAGTTTCATGAAGTTTAACTTATAATAATGAAAAGAGAATTCAGCATTTGTTAAAGAATTTAATGTAAGTTTTTTACAAAGAAAAACAAGCTGTATTAATAATATTTCTGACAATAAAAAAAATATCGATTGCATAGACGAAATCTACCTTTCAGCAAATATATTTTTTGCAAATTAATCCCAATCCAAAACAGATGACTTACACACTCTCATGGTATCTAAGTTGAAAACAGTTAAGCAGCCATCAAAGGTTTTCTTGTTCTCAACTGCTTAGGAAAGTTGGCTACATCAATACTCAACTTTTCTTTGATCTGATGCGACATCTGTCCTTTCTAGTTAGTTGCAGACAGTAGTCTAGTCAGCTGAACTTATATAATTAATATTAAACACAAATCGATGACTTTAACAAAGTTTGTTAAATGAAGAAGCGAAACATTAATTTTGTTTAGAGTAAAAATATAAATACGATTTACATTGACTTCTTCCCCCTTACACACGCACACACAAAGGGGCAATAATTTTATGCTTTGCTGGCAAATATTCGGAAATTCTTGAAATATGAGGAGAGATACCCGAAATGTCTACGAAAAAGCCTAAGATATGCAAGCAATGTCGTCGACTCTGCGCGACGTTGCCAAACAAACAACGATATTAATATTTGATGGCATTAAATATGCTTCAATGATTTTTTACCTGTACCTCAATCCCCTTCCATCTGCCTATTCGAACTCACAGCTCCAGCTATTTGAAGCTACTCCTTCCTCCGGCATGTCAATGCAAATGGTGCGCCGCATTGAATAGTAAATAACATCACCCAGCGAAGCATAAATGTTGCTCAAGTACTTGCAAAGAGCTGAGACTTGTTTAAAGTGAACTCTTATCGAGGAAAATGTCGCAAAATGGGTCAGCTGCTTGGTTACTCAAAAGTAGCATAAATGATAAGCGTCAATTTAGTATGGAATCGGCATAAAATAAGAACAGGTTAAACTTTAAGTTCTTCTGAAAGCACAAGAGCAACTCGTTGTGTAATTAACATGACATGACACTTGACTTTAATGACCTTTAAGATTTTATCTTTTTCAAATTCCATTCTTTAACTATGTGTATTGAATGTAGTTAAATTAATTTTGAAACACTGCAGGCGACATCAGACTAATTGTTTTGGGAGTTTTCTTTTGGTTTTGCCATGACTCAAAACAGCTTTGATTTCCACTTTTCTTTTGCACTCGCAACAGCATCAGAAGCAGCAAAAAGGAACAACAAGTAAAACTAATCTACAGCTTCGAAGAATATTGGCTGTATAAATTGCTTGGGGATTTATTGTCGGTCACACAATGAAGACAATGCCAATTGAAAAGCACGTAAGAGTGCACGAATCGGGTGTACTCGACTTGTAAATACTCACTACATTATCATCTTTCAATTA
>JBAMBJ010000080.1:0-348529 GCA_037043495.1 Drosophila recens
CAAATGGCACAAAATACATTGAGTGACTCAGCTTTCGGTCTTGATGTTTCTGCTTCCGCATCCATGTTGCTGTTTCCCTTAAAGTTATTACTGAACTACGGTTCAGCCTTATCTGCAACTGTTGATTTCATTTCATCAGAAAGTAAGAAACCCGATAGTTTTCTTTGCTTTTATTTACAATTTGCAGGGGTTTGCAAAATTTGAATATCGATAACAATTGTAGTATATCGGACATCGAACGTATTTAAATATTACAATCAGAACTGATTTCGTTCATGCTGTTTTATTAGACTGTTGCTAAATATATATATATTTAAAAGCTAGTAAATAAGTTAAACATAATATTAGGTTAAAAACATCCTTTGCATTAAGATGAGTGTTGTTTAAAAGTACGACAGAAGAGATAAAGGCAGCTCAAAATTCCAATTCGACTAACGTTCGGCCTGTTCTTTGGGTGTAACCACAAGGACTTCATAGTTGTTAGTGTTCACTTCATTGCCAGCATACGGCATGTATAGAACTCCATGGGATGGGTGGACCTTTCCAAGCATCATGCGATGGTCATGCAGAGCCCGTCCAGTGTACAATACTTCGCCGCTCTCGGCGTAGCCAGTTTTGAGGGCGTTCGAGGGAACTTCGCCGTGCGAAGCTTGCTCCCATTTGAGTTCACAATCCGTAAGGACCAACAAGTCTACCATCGTGTTGAGGTGATGAGCGGAGCAATTCCATGGCGTGTAAACGGCGCTTTTATGTGGCACGAAGTTAGCCGGGAGCAGATCCTCGTGTAGATAGACTCGTGCCACATACGTATCGAATCCCTCGTGATCAGTGCCACATTGCACGGCACCTTCAAGGTCAACAGCAGCCAAGGGATCACTCAACTCGATCGGCACCCATTGGACTTGCAGGCGTTCCACTTCGTCGACTTCAGTTCGCTCCGCGAAATTCAAGTATACGCGATGCACACGCTGCTGATGGCAAACAGCACGACACTGCGGACAACTCCGCGAACGGCCGAGCCAGCGGAAAAGACATCCTTTGTGGAAAACATGTCCACAACTACTAGTTGTGTAAATTATATCACTTGCGTTGTAGAACTCATTGCAAATGGCACACAATACGTTGAGTGACTCAGCCTTCGGTGATGTTTCAGCTTCCGCGTCCATGTTGCTGCTGCACTTATAGTTATTAATGAACTACGGTTCAGCCTTATCTGCAACTGTTGACTCCATTTCATCAGAAAAACCATACAAACGCACAAACATAAATACATACGGTAGATGATTGTTGTTTTTTTATTTGCAACTTGTAGTGATTGGTGCAGGGTTGCCAACTCTGCGGGTCATAAAAAAGCTAAACTAGCCTTTCAAGTAGAGATGGGCACGGGCCTCCTTATTAAGGACCGGCCCGGCCCGGGCCCGAAATAAATCTTTCTGGCCCGGTCCAGGCCCGGCCCGGTCAAATTTTAAGAGGCCCGACCCGAGCCCGGCCCGATACAACTATATAAACTTTTTTTAAATTAATTTTTTTATTCATAATTTTTTAATGTCAAAAAAAGTGTTTTTTTATTTTTTAATTAATTTTTGCTTAAGCCTAGTACCGACGTCAGAAAAAAGGCCTAGCGTAAGGTCAAACTCCATATAAAAAAAACGCTGGCGTAAGGTGAATAAGAAGAAGACGACATTTATCTCCGCTTGTCGGTCCGCACGTCAACTAAACTGTAACTAAAAACGGAGTTGCCAGATAAGGAACGGGCGTTATCGAGCACTGTTTGAAACAGCTGTCAAGCCAAGCGAAAAATATATTTCTTTAGAGTTTCGGTATCTATCTATCTCACTCTCTCACAATAAGTCAAAAGAAATGGCGGTGAAATTAACAAAAAACAGCAGATTGGATCTTTTCGAGACAGCAGACAAAATTCTGCTGATTAACGAGGTGGAAAAGAGGCCAATATTTGTATTTTTTCATTAATTTAGAGGGAGAATCCACGTGAAAAGTTCAAAAGCGATAAGTGCACCAAATACCCGCTGTGCTTGCGTTTCATCGCATATTTCTCCTCTATTAATATTAATATACATTTTTCATTGCCTATTCTCTGCTCTTTTTTGCAAACCAGCTCTGCATGTTCATATTTAAGCATAGTACGCTCTAGCCGAAAATATTTTTGCAAGGCCAAAACTCCATATAAAAAAAAGGGTTGCAAACATGCTCGAAATTATTTTGTAAGGCCATTTCTAAACCTATGTACGCTGTACCTAAATATGGGCAGCTCAGAATATTTTCTGGCATTTTACAACACTGTTTGGTCAACAGATGGCAGCTTTATTTTGACCTTTCAAAACAACGATTCAATCGATGTTTTGAAAGGTCAAAATCTTTTTGAACAGAAATGGCGACCAACAAGCAGCAAAATAAAAGCCGAATTGAGATCTTTGAACACAAAGAGCGAATTAGACTGATTGAAGAGGTGCAACAGAGGCCAATATTGTGAGATTTGACCGAAAAAAAAACATATTGACTTGATTTTTATAATCAATAATATTTAGTTTAATAAATAGGGTATTAGTCGCTGCCACTTCTCAAATCATGTCTATTTGGTCAATTTTCTCTATTTTGTTGTGCTCTATGTTATTTATTTGTTTTGTTTATTTGTTGTGCACAGCTGACGCAACAGTGTGACCACAGCAGCAAAAGACCAACAATCTCTCAACTTTTTAGTGATTTTTGGTATTATGCTGTCACACTGAAGTTTGTAAGGCCGGACTTCAAAACATCGAACATTTCGAGCGTCCAAAATGTTTTCAGCTAGAGCGTACTACGCTTTAAAATAAACCGCTGCTGACGCATAGAGTTACCATTCCATTTTATGTTATTTTTCCGTGCTGCATTGGCAACTCTGGCTTTACGCTCGTCGACAGCTAAATATTGTGCATTTTCCGCCGCTAAAAATTTATCTCACGTCGGTACTAGGCTTTAGGCCCGGGCCCGCACGAAAAAAGCCCGTTTTCGATTTTCATGCACGAAGCCCGGTGATTTTTTGAAGAGGCCCGCGGGACACGAAGCCCGGCCCGGCCCGTGCCCATCTCTACTTTCAAGTAAGCTAGAAATAGTCTGAAAATTTTGTTGGTAGCTAAAAAATAATGCTGGAGTAGTGAAACCATATTTTTATTGATTTAATCCAGTATTTTCATCGTCTTCTGCAGCTGATGTTATGTAGGTCTGATTGGTCTCTTTTGAAGCATACTGCTGGCCCTTTATAATTATGACAGCATTTATCTTCCCGTAGTCCGCATCAACAATATGAAATTAAATGTTATGAATATTATAAAATATGAGCTGAACAAATAATTCCCGCTAGCCGCTATTTTACAATTTATCCCGCATTTGCCAAATAGCTAAATTGACAACACTGGCTTGATTCGATTTTGAATCGATCTTTTCTATATGCGTGAAAATCGATTTGCAAATGAATCAAACTTTACCAGCTCTATCGATATGCAATATATATCGGATATCGAACATTTTAAACCTTATCATCAGCCCTGGTTGCGTGCACGTTGTGTTTATTTTGGTTGTTGTTGCGTTCTAAATATGCAACGAAAAGATCCAAATCCTTTCCTTAAACTGGGCTTGCGTCCTTGGCTGACCAAGCAGCTGTTCAAATTAGGTGAGCTGTACACTAACTAGCCAATGCAAGCAACAGTATTCTAACGAACTGTCCAATTTTCTAGGTCTTAAGGAAGCGACGCCAATACAAGAGAACTGCATACCAGCGATTTTGTCTGGAAAGGATTGCATTGGTGCGGCTAAGACTGGTTCTGGCAAGACGTTTGCGTTTGCCTTGCCCATATTGGAGAAATTGAGCGAAGAGCCTGTCAGTCATTTCGCCCTGGTGCTGACGCCCACACATGAGTTGGCCTACCAAATATCTGAGCAGTTCCTGGTGGCAGGTCAGCCAATGGGTGTACGGGTGTGCGTCGTCTCTGGCGGCACGGATCAAATGATCGAGAGCCAGAAGCTGATGCAGCGGCCACACATTGTTGTGGCCATGCCAGGTCGCCTGGCCGATCACCTGACAGGCTGTGACACGTTCTCGTTTGATAATTTGAAGTATCTGGTCGTGGATGAGGCGGATCGCATGCTCAATGGTGACTTTGACGAGAGCTTGGCCATTATCGAAAGCTGTCTGCCAAAGACACGACAGAACTTGTTCTTCTCGGCCACAATGAAAGACTTTATCAAGGACTCCAGCATATTTCCAATAGCAAAAGATGTGAGTGCTTAGATGCATATTCAAATCAATTCAGAAGATTTATTAAGAGAAATATATACAAATACATACATATACACACATTTACATGCATACCTTATAAAGAGAGTTATTATAAATAATTGATGAAAAGAAAATACGCATTGTTATTGTGACAATTTGTTGAAACAACAAAGAGCCAGAAAGAGAATTGAAAATAATAAAATTTAATATATGACACACAAACATACATATATGCATAGTAATAGTCAAATGATACATACATATACGTATTTTAAGTATAACAAGCGTTTAAATAATAGTTTATATATGTTTATATACATATGCAAATACATAGCCTAACACTAACATCTTGAATAAACAAATATTTCCAAGACTTTGAGTTGATATTCGAAATAAATATATTTTAAAGCTTATATTTTGAGATTAGTCTTGCTCGAAGGAACGACAGATGAGAAAGGCCAGGTTTAAATTCAAACTCTATTAACGTTGCGCCTGTTTTTTGGGCTTAACCACAAGGACTTCATATTGAAGGGCCCTTAGTTCATCGACTTCCGTGGGAAAAAATAGACACCCGTGGGAGGGATGGACTTTTCCAAGCAACATGCGGTTTTCATGTATAGTACGTCCGGTGTACAATACTTCGCCGCTTTCGGCGTAGCCAGTTTTGAGGGCGTTTGAGGGGACGATGCCACAAGATTTTGGTACCCATTTCAGTTTACAATCTTTAAGGATCAACAACTCTACCTCCGTGTTGAGACGATGAGCGGATTGATCCCAGGGTGCGTATACGGCTCTTTTGTGTGGCACGAAGTTAGCCGGGAGCAGATCATAATGAAGATAGACCCGTGCCACATACGTATCGAATCCCTCGTGATCAGTGCCACATTGCACGGCACCTTCAAGGTCAACAGCAGCCAACGGATCACTTAAATCGATCGGTACCCATTGGACTTGCAAATTTTTCGCTTCGTCGACTTCAGTTCGCTCCAACTCCTCGACTTCTGTTCGCTCCGCGAAATTCAAGTATACGCGATGCACACGCTGCTGGTGGCAAGCAGCACGACACTGTGGACAACTCCGCGAACGGACGAGCCAATGGAAAAGACATTCCTTATGGAAAACATGTCCACAACTAGTTGTATAAATTATATCGTTTGCATTGTAGAACTCATTGCAAATGGCACAAAATACATTGAGTGACTCAGCTTTCGGTCTTGATGTTTCTGCTTCCGCATCCATGTTGCTGTTTCCCTTAAAGTTATTACTGAACTACGGTTCAGCCTTATCTGCAACTGTTGATTTCATTTCATCAGAAAGTAAGAAACCCGATAGTTTTCTTTGCTTTTATTTACAATTTGCAGGGGTTTGCAAAATTTGAATATCGATAACAATTGTAGTATATCGGACATCGAACGTATTTAAATATTACAATCAGAACTGATTTCGTTCATGCTGTTTTATTAGACTGTTGCTAAATATATATATATTTAAAAGCTAGTAAATAAGTTAAACATAATATTAGGTTAAAAACATCCTTTGCATTAAGATGAGTGTTGTTTAAAAGTACGACAGAAGAGATAAAGGCAGCTCAAAATTCCAATTCGACTAACGTTCGGCCTGTTCTTTGGGTGTAACCACAAGGACTTCATAGTTGTTAGTGTTCACTTCATTGCCAGCATACGGCATGTATAGAACTCCATGGGATGGGTGGACCTTTCCAAGCATCATGCGATGGTCATGCAGAGCCCGTCCAGTGTACAATACTTCGCCGCTCTCGGCGTAGCCAGTTTTGAGGGCGTTCGAGGGAACTTCGCCGTGCGAAGCTTGCTCCCATTTGAGTTCACAATCCGTAAGGACCAACAAGTCTACCATCGTGTTGAGGTGATGAGCGGAGCAATTCCATGGCGTGTAAACGGCGCTTTTATGTGGCACGAAGTTAGCCGGGAGCAGATCCTCGTGTAGATAGACTCGTGCCACATACGTATCGAATCCCTCGTGATCAGTGCCACATTGCACGGCACCTTCAAGGTCAACAGCAGCCAAGGGATCACTCAACTCGATCGGCACCCATTGGACTTGCAGGCGTTCCACTTCGTCGACTTCAGTTCGCTCCGCGAAATTCAAGTATACGCGATGCACACGCTGCTGATGGCAAACAGCACGACACTGCGGACAACTCCGCGAACGGCCGAGCCAGCGGAAAAGACATCCTTTGTGGAAAACATGTCCACAACTACTAGTTGTGTAAATTATATCACTTGCGTTGTAGAACTCATTGCAAATGGCACACAATACGTTGAGTGACTCAGCCTTCGGTGATGTTTCAGCTTCCGCGTCCATGTTGCTGCTGCACTTATAGTTATTAATGAACTACGGTTCAGCCTTATCTGCAACTGTTGACTCCATTTCATCAGAAAAACCATACAAACGCACAAACATAAATACATACGGTAGATGATTGTTGTTTTTTTATTTGCAACTTGTAGTGATTGGTGCAGGGTTGCCAACTCTGCGGGTCATAAAAAAGCTAAACTAGCCTTTCAAGTAGAGATGGGCACGGGCCTCCTTATTAAGGACCGGCCCGGCCCGGGCCCGAAATAAATCTTTCTGGCCCGGTCCAGGCCCGGCCCGGTCAAATTTTAAGAGGCCCGACCCGAGCCCGGCCCGATACAACTATATAAACTTTTTTTAAATTAATTTTTTTATTCATAATTTTTTAATGTCAAAAAAAGTGTTTTTTTATTTTTTAATTAATTTTTGCTTAAGCCTAGTACCGACGTCAGAAAAAAGGCCTAGCGTAAGGTCAAACTCCATATAAAAAAAAACGCTGGCGTAAGGTGAATAAGAAGAAGACGACATTTATCTCCGCTTGTCGGTCCGGACGTCAACTAAACTGAAACTAAAAACGGAGTTGCCAGATAAGGAACGGGCGTTTTCCAGCACTGTTTTCATTTAGCTGCCAGGCCAAGCGAAACATTGAATTGTTTAGAGTTTCGCATCTATCTATCTCACTCTCTCACAATAACTCAAACGAAATGGCCGGAAAATTATCAAAAAACAGCAAATTGACTCTTTTTGAAAAAGCAGACAAAATTCTGCTGATTAACGAGGTGGAAAAGAGGCCAATATTTGTATTTTTTCATTAATTTAGAGGGAGAATCCACGTAAAAAGTTCTAAGGCGATGGGTTCACTCATACGCGCTGTGCCGTCGCATATTTCTCCTATATTTACTATAATTTACATTTTCATTGCCTATTATCTCCTCTTTTTAAGCATAGTACGCTCTAGCCGAAAATATTTTTGCAAGGCCAAAACTCCATATAAAAAAAGGGTTGCAAACATGCTCGAAATTATTTTGTAAGGCCATTTCTAAACCTATGTACGCTGTACCTAAATATGGGCAGCTCAGAATATTTTCTGGCATTTTACAACACTGTTTGGTCAACAGATGGCAGCTTTATTTTGACCTTTCAAAACAACGATTCAATCGATGTTTTGAAAGGTCAAAATCTTTTTGAACAGAAATGGCGACCAACAAGCAGCAAAATAAAAGCCGAATTGAGATCTTTGAACACAAAGAGCGAATTAGACTGATTGAAGAGGTGCAAAAGAGGCCAATATTGTGAGATTTGACCGAAAAAAAAACATATTGACTTGATTTTTATAATCAATAATTTTTAGTTTAATAAATAGGGTATTAGTCGCTGCCACTTCTCAAATCATAACTATTTGGTCAATTTTCTCTATTTTGTTGTGCTCTATGTTATTTATTTGTTTTGTTTATTTGTTGTGCACAGCTGACGCAACAGTGTGACCACAGCAGCAAAAGACCAACAATCTCTCAACTTTTTAGTGATTTTTGGTATTATGCTGTCACACTGAAGTTTGTAAGGCCGGACTTCAAAACATCGAACATTTCGAGCGTCCAAAATGTTTTCAGCTAGAGCGTACTACGCTTTATCAAAATCAGTTCTGCATGTTCATTTTTAAAATAAACCGCTGTTGACGCATAGAGTTACCATTCAATTTTATGTTATTTTTTCGTGTTGCATTGGCAACTCTGGCTTTACGCTCGTCGACAGCAAAATATTGAGCATTTTCCGCCGCTAAAAATTTATCTCACGTCGGTACTAGGCTTTAGGCCCGGGCCCGCACGAAAAAAGCCCGTTTTCGATTTTCATGCACGAAGCCCGGTGATTTTTTGAAGAGGCCCGCGGGACACGAAGCCCGGCCCGGCCCGTGCCCATCTCTACTTTCAAGTAAGCTAGAAATAGTCTGAAAATTTTGTTGGTAGCTAAAAAATAATGCTGGAGTAGTGAAACCATATTTTTATTGATTTAATCCAGTATTTTCATCGTCTTCTGCAGCTGATGTTATGTAGGTCTGATTGGTCTCTTTTGAAGCATACTGCTGGCCCTTTATAATTATGACAGCATTTATCTTCCCGTAGTCCGCATCAACAATATGAAATTAAATGTTATGAATATTATAAAATATGAGCTGAACAAATAATTCCCGCTAGCCGCTATTTTACAATTTATCCCGCATTTGCCAAATAGCTAAATTGACAACACTGGCTTGATTCGATTTTGAATCGATCTTTTCTATATGCGTGAAAATCGATTTGCAAATGAATCAAACTTTACCAGCTCTATCGATATGCAATATATATCGGATATCGAACATTTTAAACCTTATCATCAGCCCTGGTTGCGTGCACGTTGTGTTTATTTTGGTTGTTGTTGCGTTCTAAATATGCAACGAAAAGATCCAAATCCTTTCCTTAAACTGGGCTTGCGTCCTTGGCTGACCAAGCAGCTGTTCAAATTAGGTGAGCTGTACACTAACTAGCCAATGCAAGCAACAGTATTCTAACGAACTGTCCAATTTTCTAGGTCTTAAGGAAGCGACGCCAATACAAGAGAACTGCATACCAGCGATTTTGTCTGGAAAGGATTGCATTGGTGCGGCTAAGACTGGTTCTGGCAAGACGTTTGCGTTTGCCTTGCCCATATTGGAGAAATTGAGCGAAGAGCCTGTCAGTCATTTCGCCCTGGTGCTGACGCCCACACATGAGTTGGCCTACCAAATATCTGAGCAGTTCCTGGTGGCAGGTCAGCCAATGGGTGTACGGGTGTGCGTCGTCTCTGGCGGCACGGATCAAATGATCGAGAGCCAGAAGCTGATGCAGCGGCCACACATTGTTGTGGCCATGCCAGGTCGCCTGGCCGATCACCTGACAGGCTGTGACACGTTCTCGTTTGATAATTTGAAGTATCTGGTCGTGGATGAGGCGGATCGCATGCTCAATGGTGACTTTGACGAGAGCTTGGCCATTATCGAAAGCTGTCTGCCAAAGACACGACAGAACTTGTTCTTCTCGGCCACAATGAAAGACTTTATCAAGGACTCCAGCATATTTCCAATAGCAAAAGATGTGAGTGCTTAGATGCATATTCAAATCAATTCTATTTAAAACATTTATTTTTGCAATGTAGTGCTTAGAATGGTCGCAGGACTCCGATGTGGCCACTGTGGACACCCTCGATCAGCGATATTTACTCTGCGCCGACTATGATCGTGATATGGTGCTCATTGAATCTCTGCGCAAATATCGAGAGCAGAATGAAAATGCCAACGTCATGATATTTACGAATACCAAGAAGTAAGGGATTCATTCTCATCCAGCAGATGAATATGAGTGACAATTATAAATCATTGCAGATACTGTCAGCTGCTGTCGATGACGCTGGCCAATATGGAAATTGAGAATGTTTGCCTGCATGGTTTCATGAGGCAGAAGGAACGTGTTGCCGCGCTCAGTCGCTTCAAGTCCAATCATGTGCGCACGCTAATTGCCACGGATGTTGCAGCTCGTGGTCTGGACATACCCAGTGTGCAGCTGGTGATTAATCATATGCTGCCGCGCACACCAAAGGAGTACATACATCGTGTGGGACGCACGGCCAGAGCAGGACGCCAGGGACTATCAATTTCGATATTTCGATTTCCCCGCGACATGGAACTGCTAGCCGCCATCGAAGCAGAGATTAACACAAAGCTAACAGAGCATCCCATTGATCGTATGTGCCAGCATCAAACATATCCTACATCATTTATTTACTCCTTGAATGTTTTCAGAGCGCATGGTGGAGCGCATCTTTATGCAAGTGAATGTGACGCGTCGCGAGTCTGAGATGAAGCTGGATAACAATGACTTTGACGAGCGTGCTCAGAACTACAGGCGCAAGACCTGGATAATGGAGGGCAAGGATCCAGACGAAATGGAGGCGCGGTAAGCGGCTAAACTCTTCATTGGAAACACCCTTTGAATTCATTTGAAATCCCCTTACAGCTATCGAAAGCAACAAAAGGACAAACTGCGGGAAATACGTCGCAAGCGTAAGCAGCAACACATTGAGTCGGCAGCAAGTGAGGAGGGGAAAGCAATGTTGCTCGACGAACGCTTCAAGTCCGTGGACAGTGCTCGCTTCGAGAAGAAATTCCGAAAGCGTCCGTCAAAAGAATCGAACGATGGTAGCAAAGAACAGAGGACGCAGTTCAAATTAGGTAAAGCCAAAGCGTCTAAGGATACAGCTGCACCGAAGAAGAAGGCGCCAAATGCTAAGCGAAAGTCTAAAGTAACGAGTTAGATTTAAATAAATGTGTAGATGTATTATAACAAATAACTTTGGAGCTTACACTACTAAGCAGTTGCGCAACGCATCATTAAATATTTATGTATGTATGTATGTATGTTATGTAGTCGTATGTAATTTCAAAATATTTCAGACATGCTTCAACAAAATGCAGCAGTTGCAGCCTTCGTTCGGGATTAAGAGCAGGCACTTTAGGTTTCCTCAGTCTAGGTTGATCGTCAGCAGTGCATCCTCGGGATAAACCTCCAGCAGCACTTTGGCACCATCGTTAAACGGATATGATATGCTGCCATCAATCACCAGATCTATAACATGGAATTGATATCAATTATCAAACTGATTATGCTAATTACAATCTCAACAATTACTTACTGGCATCAATGCAGTGGGATTCGACAAACACACTCTCCACGAAATCACGCGACTTGAATGTCTTTGGAGATGGCCAGACGCCCACACAGATTTGCTCACGGATTGAGTAGCACAATCGAGGATCATCAGGCGCAAAGAGCAATCCCTGATTGTACACCTGGGCAATTTCGTCAGCATTTTCGAGCAGCTTTTGCATATCCGGCGTATCAGCGTTGGGCAGCGTTCGCAGTAAATCCTCCACATCGCATCCTGTGATGCGATTGATGCTAGTGTGCCAGGATGTGGAGCCAGTGCCAGTGCTCACGCACAGTCCGGAGCACTTTGTTTTGTTAACCAAATCCTGGTGGTTCAGTACCAGCTGCAAATGTGACACTCGGGCCGAGAGATGTTCCCCAATAAAGACCTGTCACATGCAAGGATTAACACAAGATTAGTCTGACCTGACGGGAGAATGGCGTAAATTGCTTACCTCGTTGAGTGCCAGGTAGGGAAGAACCCGCTTCATTTTGGCCTTGTACTTGGCAGCCATATTATCATCGAGAAGCTCCGGTGATGTAGTCACCTGCTCCATTTTGACAGCCGTATGCCTAAACAAGTCCGTCGACTCGGGAATCATTCCATTGTTGCCCAGCAGCGTGGTACGTACGCGGGACCGATGTACCCACTTAAAGTCACCCTGTTCAAGAGATGCATATTAGAGATAGGTGTAAGATTCAACAGAAGATGCGGATGTGGATATACATACATTTTTGATGCGCTCCACAGCTTCGGCTGGATTCTCCGAGTAGTGTTTGGGCAACATGAGGCGACCCTCCGAGTGCTTTGGATCCGAATTGAAGCCAACAATCGGCGTTTTCTGCTGGCTGAGCGCAAACAATGGACTGGCCCGATTGGCGGACAGCAGGAAGGTACCATCGCCGCCTACGGGCACTATAACATCCGCCCAGCTCATGACATCCTTGCTCAGAGAGCTTCTAAATTCAAGTCTGCTTGTTTAATAAAGTCAAACAGCGACAGGATCACATTATGTGCATATGTTGAGGGAATTTAAATTTGTTGTTTTTTATGTTTTTGGTAATTATTGCACGAGGATGATCAGAATTTAACGTTGACGATGACGATGACGACAAACCAGACATATCCACAATTAAGCGACACACAGACAACAAGCGTTAGAATCGTAATCATAAAACAAGTAAGAACAATATAGTCGAGACTCCGACTTTAAGATACCCATTACTCCATTTTCTATAAATTTAGAGACACAACGCAAAAAAAAATAAGCGTAAAAAAAAAAATTTACAGAGTATAGTTTTCTTTTAGTTTTATGGAAACAATTAAAGGGAAAGTTTTTTTTAATTTAAACGTAGTCTATTTCAAAACAGTATATAATGTTTCTTACACTAAAGATGTAACATTTGCGGCGAAACAATATTCTGGTACTGTTGATTCAATTCCAATATCAACAAATTATTAATTATTGGTATATTTTGTTTAAAAAAGAAGTTTGCTATAAGTCCACGCAGACTTATATGAATAATAGGGTTTATTACTAATTAGACTGTGCTCTACAAGTCTCCAACAGAGCGAAAGCAACCCAAAAGTTATTTTCATTTTTCCTTAAACCAAGGAATGCTTTTAAATTTCAATGTTGAAAATTATGTTATGGATAGTTTCAGAAAAAGGTCCACCTCTCCCAAACTCACATCTTGTGAAATTTTCTTCAAGAAATGTGTTCAAGTTATTTATTTAAGGAATATACGCTGGAAGAAATTCAATTGCATAAGCATATTGATTATATTTATTTTTGTCAAGCTGTTTTCTACAGTCAGACCAACATTTATTCGTACACTTGATATTTCAAAGTATTTTCGCTCATAAACAGTAAGCAGTTGACTTAGTTAAGGAAATAAAAATTTTAGTATAATGAAGGAATATTTTTAATGCGTGCTTTAAAATAAAAACAAGATAAATTCGGTTTTAAGCCAGAGAATCTTACAAACTAATCAAATAAGGCACTTTTCTGCGACCATAAATTATTCGTACAGTGCACACAACTCAAACTTAATTACTATAATTGGCATAGTGCATATTTAATTTAATAATTTGTAGGACCACCGTTGGCATCTATAACAGTTTTTAAGCGTCTCTGCATGCTTTTAATCAAATAGTTGGTGTTATTCGCGCTGATTTTGGGCCATTCATCGCTTAGTACTGTTTTCAGCGTCTCTTTTGAAGTTATCTGGTGTTTTCGGATCCTTGTCTCCAGCAAATTCCCCACGTGCTCAATGGGGTTCAAGTCTGGTGACTGGGGTGGGCTTTTAAGCTGTTTGAAATGCTAAATGAGCCACTCCTGAACACTGTACGACGTGTGTTTAGGCTCATTATCTTGCTGAAAGATAAATGTTTTTGGATCAAGGCCTAATTCAGCGACTCTTGCGTGTAAATTTTCAACCAAAATCTTCTTGTACACATGCTGATCCATTTTTTCAGTGATGAAGACCATTCTTCCAGCTCCAGCTGCAGATACACACCTCCAAATCATTATATTTCCGCCACCATGCCTAACTGTGGGAATGATAATATTTTCCTTCAAGGCTTTATTGACTTTGCGCCAGACTTTTGAAGGACCGTCATGCCCAAACATATTAAATTTTGATTCATCACTAAATATGACGTTCTCCCAGAAAGAATCAGGCTTCCCAACGTGCAGTTTGGCAAACTTCAGCATCTTTTTTGTTTACCATTGAAATAAATGGCTTTCAACAAGCAACTCGGCCATGTTAACCAGCATTTTTTAAGCAGTTGCGAATAGTCTGGGGACAGACTTGTTTTTGCACCCCCTCCTGAACATTTAGGCACAATATAATGGAGATTATTTTTGGATTTTTGATCACAGAAACTACCAAACTGCGTTGTTCTCTTATGTTTAATTTGCTCGGTCTGCCAGCTTGATGAAAGTTTGGTCTCAGATCACCGGTTTCAGTGTAGTTTTTAATTATGCCTTGCACTGTGGAATGCGGCTTATTGACAGCCTGTCCAATTGCGCGAAGACTTCGCTTCTTCAAGTGCAGCTTAAGGATAAGCTTGCGGATTTCGGGAGAAACATCTTGACCTCGTCCCATTTTTCCTCATTTTATCGCAATTGAAAGTAAATCAGCGTCAAATCTCTTAAATTTTTAGAGAAATGCACTTACTATTTCCTATGTCAACGAATGTTACAAAAAAGAATCGCAAACAACGGTAAATGTGAGTGTTGGCGGAGGTTGAACTTACAGTGTACGAATAATTGTTGGTCGTCTTTTCGGTTCATTTTTTGATGTTGATGCTGCACTCCTTGTGCATATGAAATTAACGGCTGCTTTTTTTGGGAATACTATTAAAAAATGATTGTTCTTCTCATATATAACAAAAAAAAATTTTATTCTAAGTAAACATGACCTACAATAGCCATTAAAGTACTAAATATTAAGTGTACGAATAAATGTTGGTCTGACTGTATATATTGATGTAAAAATTCTTGTCACAAACTAGATGGAAATTTTGTCACGTTCGCCACGTCGCGTTCACGATGTTACAAATTACTAATAAAAATGGTAAAAAAAAAAAGAAATATATCAAATTAATTCCCATAAATGAAAAACTACATTATTTTATCATGGTTTAAAGGTATTTTCTTCCAAATTACGCGCCTCATTTCGCTGACTTTCGTAGTTTTCAAGATGAAGTCAAGAACAACTTCCATTTTCTGTGGCGTTCTCGATGCATTGTTTTCTATAAATATTTCGAAAACGACAAGTCCTTAAAGCTTGTCTTTCATAATAACAAGAGTGTTGACAAATTGCATTAAACTCGTACATAAAACATTTTTGAAAATGTAAATTTTTTCCATTTTTTTCATTTAAAGACGTGCAAATGTCACGTTCTGGAACTAGCCATGTTAGAAAAATTTAATCTCTGATCCTTTAAATGTCTATTTTTCCAAAGGTTGTTTAGAAGAGCAATTCTCTTCAATATCTCTTTAGATTTTTGGTATGATAAACAAAGGAATGTTTTGTACCCCCTTGTGTTTAAGTCAGCGGTGGGCACGAAATCTGAATTCGGGAGCAGCCACTAGCTCCCGGAGCCCATGCGTGCCCACCGTTGGTTTAAGTCATTGCGGTAGCGGAAATTTGCACTACAGAAAGATTTTGTGAGCATAATATTAGTACTCTCTATCTCATAGTCTCTATGGTTACATAGGTAAGTAACGGGTATTAAATCTCCAGCAAAGCACAAATATAACTTGGACGCACCTGCTGGACAGTTTAACCTCGCATCCCACATTCTGAAAGCTCTGCACAACTCGACGCTCAAAGTCCTTGTGGAGATTGTGCAAATAGAGGAGCATTTCCACGTCCGTGCCGCGATCCCGAAGCTTCTGATCCAGCTGCTCGCGTGAGAGCTCCGGATGACGCAGTTGCTCCACTTCATAGCGCGACAGCTTTGTTACGACCAGCGCACGCTTAAGCTCAAAGCTTTTCGGCGCAAAGTTTGAATATTCTGAGAAAAGAAAACAAATTACTTAATATTCCAATATTATAATTTAAGTTCTTGTAAAGGAATTGCCTTATAAGTTGAAATGGCATGAAATTGTCGTTTTTTATTTATATTTTCAAGATAATCTGCGAATAACGTGCGATTCCCGACAATGCCTAAACAATCACATGCCTATGCCTAAGCTGATAATAAACGGAAACCTTAATGAAAGCGCAATTCATGTATGAAAACAAAAATCTGACGAAGTAAACAACGAAAATCACTTGGAGATTGGAGAGGAGATTGCCCCAAGTGAAATTGCGCTCTACAAATTAAAATACAATAGAATGAAGGCTTATACAGTTTGTCAAGTAATTGTTGTGACAATATTACAATTTCACATACATATGTATGTACATAAAAAATGTTGCCAAAATTTACTTTTTCTTATAATACAAATATTAAAGTATGTGCATTCTTTTCTTTGACAAAACAATTACTTAACTCACTGTATGTGCAATGTGCAATATAGACGTTGAGGCTGCTTACCTTTGACGAATTGTTTTAGCAATTGCTTCGTTTTCAACATGCTGAGCGACGATAATAAAATAGCATTTACATATGTATGTAAATATTCACTTCGGTTGTAATTGATAAATTCTTTATTTAACTCGATTAAATTCTTGTAATTCGAATATTAAAATATTTTAATGAACAGAAGAAAAAAATTAAAAGAAAAATGTCTTATTCTTTGTATTAAATTCGGTGATTGGCGGTTATTATAGTTGTAACTTAAACTGGATCAATTGTCACACTGAATTAATTCGCTTCGTTCCGTTGCCATTGATCATTTTAATAACGTCCACGTTCTTAGTCTTTATTAGATTAACTGATTGATTGTTATTTCGTTCGTTCAAGCTTTTGCTTTTGCTTTTGCCTCACATCTCATCGTGTATGAAAATTTGCTTTAGCCGTCATTTATCGCCGTTTGTTTCTATTTTCGTTCGCTTTCGCTTCACATCACATCTCGCTGTCAGTTGATTTCTTGTTGTGCATTGCTGATAAGCGGCACGGCCTTTTCTTATCAGCCAAAAATAATAATAAAACAAAAAATACAAATGTGTCTGTGTGAATTGCCATTCACATTCACATCGAAATCTTCTTCTTATACTAAAACTATTCTTAATTATCGATACTTAGGGTGACCATTTTTCTGCAAGTAATATTTGGCCGTTATTGTTTAAAGTTGAAATATAGCAAAATGTTGTGGTTGTTATCCCAGCTGTCTATTTGAACCGATGATACAAACGTAGATCGGTGGACTCCGGATTTATTTGCATGTCGACACCATTTGGTTCTTCAGGCAGCCCGTTATTTTGCTGCCGAACGAATTAATTAATTTGGTATACATTTATTTTGTTAAATATACTTCACTTACCTGCAGATGGGAAAGCTCCTGTTGCACGTTCTCATCTAGAATAGGCTTGTGGTATACAGTACTCAACAGTAACATGGCATTTTTAGCCACCTCAGCCACATTCAAGTTCTTGCAGCTGTTTTTATCCATATTCATTAAATCCGCCAGACGCAAGGAATCAGAACAGACAATTCCATTATTGTTTGAAACACGTTGCAATTGAGAGTTACAATGTGGCTGAACTTGATTCCCGTATTGGAATACATTCAATTGGGTTTGAGGGGGCAGAGATCCCAGTCGGGTGAACGCATTGTTATTATTATTTCCCATTTGATTAGCTGCATTGATCAGCGAAGCTAAGGAATTGGAGCCTACAAAGTTGTTGGAAATGGACTCATTTTGATTCATGTAATTGGTAAATGGATATTCAATCATATTGTTATGTCTGTTTAAACTTGGAGTAAGTTGAGTGCTCAGATTATTCTGCGGCTGTTGCATTGGATTAAGTTGAGTGCTCAGATTAATCTGTGATTGACCGCTCTGAAATTGATGGTTCATATTCATTAATACCTGCTGCTGCTGCTGTTGTTGTTCTATGTTGCCATTATTATAATGATTATTATTGTTATTATTGGTGTTAGTGTTACTCTTAAATGGGTTGCCAGCATTTCGCATTGGAAACTGTCCACTGTCCGAATTGCGGGCTTGCTTGTAGCCTAATCGATTCTTAATAGAATTCTGCGGATTATTGCGATTATAGTTGTTGTTGTTGTTGTTATAGCGTCTACGCTGGATGCCGCGGCTAGCGCGTGCAGCGCCCGCTTGGAATCTACCGCGCGGCGCGTTGATGGGAACTAAAGGAGCCGCACCAGGCGGCCTATTCATATTGGTGGGCTCAATCCGCCACTGGGCCGATCCGGCGGGTGTTTCTGTAACGGCCCGAGTGGAGGTTTGTTCCCCCATGTCCGTCACTTCATTGGCTTCGTCGTACAACACATTAAACTCTTTAGTCTCGAAGTCAATCTGGTTCATGTTGGAGTCCTGTATGGACGAATCAAACTCATCAACGTGTTGGCGCTCCATTTCGTCTTCGTCAATTTCCTCATCATCATCGTCATCATCAGCCTCTTCGTTGTCCTTATATGATTGCAAATGAGCAGCCTCTCGTTTTTTCTTTGTATTACCAGTAAATCCCGGATAGCATTTGGGAATATTGGGCTTTGGAAGTACACAGTGATCATAATACTCATCTTGAAAAACAAATATAGCAAAGTTTAAGGAATTGAATTATTATAATAATTGCAACTGTGCAACGGCCGTTCAATTACCAAGAGGCATCAAGGCACCAGCTGAACTAAACGAAGTCATTGTAGCCAATCAATTACAACACAACAAAGTAGTCTAATAAAACTTTGGCGGCAGCGCAGAAAATGTGTGCAGTGTAACTGTTTACAGTTAGAAAGTTGAGGGAATTTCGTGTGTATTGAGAGTTGCAATTTAAATCTATCGTAGTGATGAGTAATCTATGAGTGGTCTTTATCACCAGTGCTGCCAATTCGTCCTTTTTCGGACACATCTGTCCGTTTTAAAGCCGCGATCTCCGGAAATATTTTAAAACGTCCAATATTTGGAAGAAATGCCCTTTTTTATTTTATTTTATCCTTTTATTCATCATTTTTTAGTTGTTATTGTTAATGATTTTCCAATATCAATGATCATTTCTCAAAGCCATGCAGCCAGTATTGCCAATTTCTTCTTTTGCGGACACTTATGCCCTTATTAAAACTCCGATTTCTGGAAATAATTAAAACGTCCCCTATCCGGAAAAAATTAAATTTTTATAATTATTTTACTTTATCCCTAAAGGTGGGTTCTCACTGCTGCATAATGTGAAATCACATTTTGTCATGCTTTGTGATGATTTGCAGAATACGTCAAAGTGTTTACATTGGCAACACAAAATTTGTACTTCACAAAATTGTGGAAAGCCTTGTGAAAAGACTTGTGAAAGACTTCAATGTAAACACTGCCGTCAATGTAAAGAGCATCGCAAAAAATCAAAAGGAATCAAAATGTTCACAAAATGCTCGCAATTGAACAACAACAAGTTCCACAAAAAGAATAAAAACAAAGAAATGTCACTTTGCACATGTCCTTTAATTAAAAAGGTTGCATTTTTTAAAAATAATTAAAATGGAGCAGATAATCAGCCGTGGACGTCGGGTAACAATCCAGTGGCATTCTGATTCAATCCACAAGCTAATTGAAGGTGTGGAGAAGTCAGAATGCCTCTGGTATGTATGTAGTGAAAACTACAAGAACCGGGAGGCCAAGGAAGCAAGTCGGAGCTCAATTGCTTTGAATTTGAACGAAAGACTTCGCAGCTCTCCCGTTAGCTTTGCATACATTCCCTCTTTTTCACGAGTCAAACTCATTTCATCGATCTAGCAGCTGCGCTTTGCCTTGGGTTCATCATCGTCGTCCTCTAAAAGCCACAGCCCAATGACCATCCATGTCTTTCAGAAAAATCAAAAACAATGCTAAAGGCCCGATAAACAACAATAAAATATTAGCTTTGACGTTTATGTTTTCACAAATGTGAAAGAAAACCAACTTGCTCGATGTGCTTTCACAATGGGATTGGGCGCAATTGAGCTGCTTCAACTTTAACAGGAGTTAACATAGTTTTTATCAAAATTGTGTCAGTCTCCTTCGCAAAAAATTTTTAACAGAATGTGAAAGTGGTGTTTACATTGGATTGCCACATTTTTGTGACTTCACAATTTTGTGACAATGCATTTAGTGTTCACATTGCCTTGTGACGTTGTGAACAGCTTTGTGCAGCGTTTGTGAAGCGATTGTGACGCAGTGAGAACCCACCTTTAGTCATCCATTTTTTTTTCCAAGTCGCTCATAGAATATATCAAATACAACTATGTGTCATCTAATATGTTCATTTTCGGATAGCCAAAAAACTTTGAAATTTGAAAAAAAATTAAAAATTTCCGGTGGAAAATATTTTACTGGCCAATAAAACTTTCCATATTGAAGTTATTTTAAAAGCTATTATATTATTATATGAATTATAATTATATGTATTTTTAAAAAAACATAGTTTGTCCAGTTTATTGTTCTTTCTGTCTTTTTTTTTAGTTTTAACCGGCCTTTTTTTGCGTAAAGGCGGTGGCAACAGTGTTTATAACACAGAACACCATATCGAAATAAAAACAATTTATTTATATGAATCAACAGTATAAGTATTGCCAACCCATCAGGGCATAAAAAACAATCTGTATCAGGTATCCCACTATTTGCACGATACGGAGACTCTAGTCACTAGAGTCTAGGGCCGGGCTCGCAATTTGACACAGACTGTCACAGACCATTGTCACATTTCTGCAGTTTTGCATTATGTATGGGGTCGGCCACTTATTAGAATGTTTTGGATTCTGAGGATCCAGAGGCACTGTGATAGTCTGTGACGAAGTATCAACCTGGCGTAAGTAATATCATTAAATTTTTAATTATCATTTTTGCTTTTTAGTTCAATATAATAAAAAAAAAACCTTGCAACTATTTACAAAAGTATCTAGCATCAAGTATAAAAAAACATTAAATAAACTAAACGTTTTTTTTCTAGCATGGTATTCAGTATTGCTCAAAAAAGTAATGTTAATGTAATCTCTTATCTCAAGTATTGATAAAAGTACATACTTTTTAAATACTCCCGCGGTAAAATAACTGAGTTGGCAGCACTGTGCGGTATTCGTAAAATTCGATTACGTGGAAATCGACGTACAGCTCTGATCCGACCGCCATCACAGCCAACTTTAGTTGTTTCCGCCACTTTAATTCTGACTGCAGAACGTGCATCACTTGGATTCCTCTGTAAAAATGTAAGTCATTTATTATTAATGAATTAAATGTAAATTGAGATTGCAACAAATATAACTGGGATTAGTGCATGAAACGCCTACTTGCAGAACTCAATGTTGCAAGATCAAATTATGGTACAGAAGAGCACCTCTATGCTGGCTATAATTTCATTTGTAGTCACGTGGTCTAGGGTCCGTCTTTTGCACTGTACAGTGTACACTTCAGATTCTGTCGGAGTTCCATATTAAATATTTTACTTTTCTGCTTACAGGTGAAACGCTAACGGACAAGTCGTCTCGAACGGCATAATTTGAACTCAGTAAGTGTTTAATTTTATTTTTGAACGATTTTCCAGTTTGCGAACACGAGTCGCTGGTGTAAAGAAAAATCGCCACTTTAGCTAGTGCTTTTTACTTGTTCGCAGAATAACTGTACTTCGCCCAAGCATAACCCAAATTTGTCTTGCCTGGAATTTGCGGTGCATATTTTTTTGTGAAGTCTACATTGCATATTTATCAATTCAATGTGATTTGTATTTTGTTTTTATTAATTGTAAACTTTTTTTTGTCTTGCAGGCAAAATGAAAGAAGTTCCCCAAAAGTTGGTAATATGAGATCTTCTAAAACGTGAGGTAAGTTTATCGAATAATGAACGAAAGCAGCTTCATTCTGTGATGAAATTTTACTATCTGACACCTCATATGAACCACTGTGATTCATTCTAATTGTAATTAAAAAAACTGAAGTTGCAATTACATTTCAAATCAATGAATTTGATGTGCATTTATCTAATGAAGAAAATCTCATTTCATTACAGGTTGTGAACGATCCTTAGCCACGTGTGAAGGTTTCCACTTGTGTATGGACAGGAATATAACACAGATTAGGTTAGTATTCAATTGCCATGTGCGTATATGCAAGTGTTCCAGTTGCAATGATGAAATTATAAACCATTCACAGACGCCATATAAAAGTTGAGCGTTGACAAACTCCTCCAATATTCTTTTGGAGATAGGGAGTCTTGCTTGGCCGGTTATGGACCATGGTTAAGAAATTGGCACTGAGTTCCCTCACCATATGCATTCTTTATTCTCCCGACTATCGAGTGTACTAATGCCTTTCATCATTATCTATTGCAGATGGTCCGACGGATTAAGACAAGCCGATTAAATATATGAAATAAATAAACACAGATTTGATTTCAAAAATCGTTTTTTACTAAGTTTGCACGTTCCCTGAGGGCAAGCTCTCGATCTTGTTGGGCTATCATGCGATCCCCCTTTGATTTCTTGCCGATGCCCAGTTTGGGCAAACCACGATTGAGTCCCTCGAGCAGCACGCACGCCTTGCACGGCTGCTGCGAGGAGACGAAGCCGCAGCGCTCGCAAATGCCACGCACGGGTTTCTTTACGGTGTCCTTGAAGCGCAGCTGCTCGCCCGAGTAAATGATATCCATTATAACAGATGGCCGCACTTTTTCCAAATCTTTGAGGAAGGCGCGTGCATGACCGCGGTACGCGTTCGGGGCAAACACGCACTCCGTGGAGAAGTAGACCAGTTTCTTGTAGTGGGCGTACATCACGATCTCCTTCTCGTAGCTGTACTTGAGCGGCTTCACACGCGGTATGGAATCCTCGCCGCCGCCTGTCCTGATGTCCGTGCAACGACGCAGGCGGGCAGTGTCTCCGCGCAGAATGTTCATCAGCACCGTTTCCGCAATGTCGTCGGCATTGTGGCCAGTGGCAATGCTGTCAACACCCAATAGCTTTGCTCCGCGGTCCAAGGCCTGACGCCGAAAGACGCCACAAAATGTACAGTTATTGGATCGACCAATTTGGGCGACAATTCGATCCATCGTCCAGCCGTAAAGCTCCTCGTAAGACAGAATTTTCAGTGGCATTTGATAATCATCCCGATTTTGCTTGACCGTCTTCAGACTGTCGTCCCGGTATCCCGTGATGCCTTCATCAATGGAGAGCAGAACCAGATCCATACCATAATCGTGGCGTTCATTGAGCAGCTTCAGCCTATATACAAACATTCTCAGTTAATTAGTCGAGTATTGGAAACTTCTCGCTGGACTTACACGTGCGCCAGGACAGTGGAGTCCTTGCCACCGCTGGCAGCCACAGCTACCTTCTCGCCCCTTCGAAAGAGATTGTTCGAGGTAATGGTGTGATGGATTTCAGCTTCAAAGGCAGCAAAGAAACATTCCTTGCACAGTGCGTCACCAGTTTTCGGACGCTGAGAACAAGATGTGCTATATTCGCTTTATGGGATTTGATAAGAAGCAACTCACCTTTAAGGTAGCCCTGTTGCCACATTTTGCTTTACAATCAATAGGCATATTCAGCAACAAATATGAAACGGAATTGTTTATAAATAAAGAGCGTGCAGCTACAATCGCATATTTATCGATAATTAAATGTCAGTGTTGAATAATCGCTCATAAAACTGAGCCAGTGCTATGAAGTCTGGATGCAAACAGCGGTATTCTCGTACATTTTTAAAAGCGATTACTCTGAACAATTTAATAAAATAAAATAATAACAAAACTTTTGATGGAAATTAAGAAATTATTTGGTTAATCAGTTGCACATTTTACATTTTCTAAATATAAATATTTTATTGTCTTCATTTAATATATTTACGAAATTACGGGAATACCTATAATGCAATAAACACTTGTTTCTTTCGAATGCGACAATAATTGTAGTAATGAGATTGGATGATGACAGCGAAGAATATATACATCAGAAATTGTATCGCAGTAGGGGGAAATGTGGTAAGTACTGCATACTTTTAAATACATATCCAAGTAATACCCTATAAATAACTAAACACAGCCATCTACGCCCGACAATCGGATGTTTACGTTAAGCTGAAGCCAAAATCCAACGCGAATGTAAGGACACCAGTTGCAGCAATGGCCGAGAGCAATGCAAACACCAATGGAATTGATATTGATCATGATATTTGGTTTCACATTGCCATGCACATCGATCCGGAGGATGTGCAGACCTTTGCTCTGGTATGCACACAGTTCGCCCGGCTGGTGAACTCCAGAGTATTCTGGCGAAACATGTACAAACGCCGCTGCCTGGGCGGATCATCCAAGGGCTGGAACTTGAAACTGCCCGCCCAGCTGCAGCTGGAGCAAATACGTAATTGTGATACCAAAACCTTGCGATCCCTTGTCACCGAGGCGCTCTTCCACTGCTATCTGCCGCTTAAGACCCGGCTGGAGCTGGGATATAGCTTGGACTGGTTGCTGCAGCGCACATTTGTGTCCTGCTCTCAAAAGAAGTTCCAATGCCTGTGGATCGTGTGCTATACACTGCGAAATCAACAATCGCCTCATAATCAATCCAGACAAATCCAATCACCGAGTGAGGATGAGAACACGGAAGTGGTTAACGATTGGGAAGCCCTCGCAGATGATGATGATGTTGCACCAGCACGACAAAAGTACAATTATGCGAATCGACATGATGGTGTTGTGCTGTTGATAGTGTTGTGCCGCCAGTTTATGCCACTGCCCCTCCAGTTACTTTACAACCAGGAGCAGTCGAGATTTCGTTTGAAGGCGACTCGCGAGATGCTCTGCACGGATATGCGTGCCAAGAACTTGGAGCTGGACTTTGTCGACTACAATAACAGCCACAGTCAATTGAGCGTCACTGTGAAATATTCACGTATAGAAAAATATAAGGTTCTGCCCTGGTGGCATCCAGATTTCAAAAGGTTTTTTAAATAAAATTAAAGTGATGTACAAAGATGTCTCTTTGGGTCAGCTCGGAACTACCTCTGTCTATGTACCTGCTGTTATCTCGTGTATGTAGGAACATGATAGACAACAAACAGAACAGATGTCGTACACAGTTTACAAGTATTGGAAGCAAAACATTTGAATTGCAGATAAACAATTGATAAGGCATTTTATCTTGTTATCTTGGTATCTAAGCTAGGAAACACTTCAAAGAGAAGTTAAAGTAATAAAATTCACATTTCTCGAAAACGAAGGTACATTTATAAAAGCGAATGTGCTAATTATGATAATAGATTACAACTGGAAGATTATTGATATATACACTTTGATCTTAAATATAATTGTGAGCTACATACAAAACATGCAGATGTGGTCGATATAAATATAAAAATTCCGATCACTATTGGTGTTCGCGTCTTTTAAATGAGTTCAAATTAGAGAGATTTACACCTTGCCAAGTAAATCGTGTCCATAGGGTTTTTTGCGATAGCCGCCCTTGAAGGCGAACAATTTAAATGCCACAACCATCATGACAATGCAGAAGGCATACAGGAACATGCCCATTCGCATGTCCATGTCGGAGAAGACGTTGGAGATCTGACGTTTCTGCCTCATGGTATCCAACGACTCGTGCAGCAGCTCCTCGCGCTGCACTCCATAGCGCTGGACAAACTCAGGATTGTGTATGTTCTTGAGAAAGCTCAGTACGGCATCCTTATTCCAGTTGATATCCACGTTCTCCTTCGATGCGGATGCTGCCGTACTACGACACTGAGCACAACTGCTTGCACTGGGGAATTGTACTTTGGGGAATTGCGGATCCTCCGTTGCATCCCCGGCCAGGCGTTGATTGACCTCATTATGGGCTGCCCAGAGCCACAATACGGCTTCGTCCTTTGATGTCACGTTCCAGATTTTGCGACGCGATGCCATTGCCTGTAAATGTGGGACAACAAAGGTTTTAAAACACCTGTGTCAAGATCATTTAAGTGCAATTTAAACAGCTGCTAAAAGCGTCAAATTGTATGCTTAAGATAAATCGACCTGAAACCTTTTATGGTTCTGAGTTGCGTAACAATACTAAAATCGCTGTGTAAATATTCTGAAATATTCCCTAAACAATTTCGCAACCAATGGATCATAATATTCATCATCTTGCAAACGTGACGGCTCAATTAAACTAACTTATCAGCAAAAAGCTTCTTTTTATTTTTATATACATCATGTATGTATATCATAAGTGCTTTGACCCCACATAGTACTAAATATTTATTTACTTAATATTATGTATTTGCTTGATCTGCAACAAAGTGAAAGAAAATAAATAATATCTGCATAAGCATTGTCATCGACCCAACTGGGGTTACTTAGGTTAAGCATAAGTTGTCTTATCGTTTGCAGAACTGGGAACTTTAGCTAAAGCCATTATATTTTGTATTAAATTTTATATAATATTTCTTTAAATAGATATAGTATTTGTACTTTGGAAACTATAATCATGTTTAATTCCTGGGTATCAATACGCGCTTAATTTAAAAAAATTATAGTTAGAAAACTAGGGGGCTTCTAACAAAGTATTGGTAATCGCATTAACTTACTCGTTAAAATATATATTTTCATCTCACTTACATTTTAAATTTAATTGAAATTTCGTGACTGAGCATTTGTTTTTAAACAAAATTAATGAGCATGATCATTAAAGGTTTACTATCTATTTGTATACCAAGTAACCATAGATGGCAAAGGTGTTATCTGTATGTTTGTGCAAATTACAAATGGGTTCTCCCACTCTATTAACATTCTAGATACGCTTTAAGAGTCGAGACGAATTTGGTAAATTAGCTTGTAACTCTCTTGGTCTTTTCTCTCTCTAGTTAATTATACTAAAAAACAAAGTCGTGATCAAACTGACCCTGCAGTTTGAGTAAAGTCAATAAATAAATAGTAAAATAAAAAATAGAATAGGTCTCTGTTTGCGAGAACAACCTGGTGATCTCATAGAGAAAGCGCGCATTAAACTTATTAACAACTAAACGACATTATTACCACGTAGGCCGCTTTTGATTGTATCTGGATCTGTGTGTGTGTGTGTGTGTGGCTGACTCACCTGAAAATGTTCACTGCAATCGGTGCAGCCAAAGAAGTTTTTAATGTAACCGTGCATCGCCTGTAGGACCTCCAGTGGATCCTGTGCCTCCTCGTTGCCCGCTGCCTGTACGCTCATGAAGTGGAAGAGCGTCCACAGCGAGCAGCTGAATCCGCGCAGATGCGGACTGGAGCCGGTGCAGCCCACAAAATGGTTGGCCGAGTAAACGGGGCCAAGCTTAGACTCCAAACGCTGCAGCTCCTGTTCGAATGCTTTGCCAGCCAGCTGCTGATTAAACTGCACCACGAAATCCTTGAGCTTGGACACCAGTTGACGGCCATTGGTGCCCAGGGGATTGTAGCTCTGCAGCACGGTGAGGAAGTTTTGCAATGCCAGCAAACGCTCCCCGCTAATCTCGTTCACCTTGGGCACCTCGTTGTGGAGAATCGTGCGTATGGCCATCTCCAGGTCAGCCTGATAGATGAAGTGCTTGTTGCGACGCACTTCCTTAATGATGTCATTAAGTGCTCCAATCCGTGCCGTGGTGCTGGTGTGCGGCTGGTGATCCAGATGATGCTCCGGCCGAGGACTAATGTTCACTGCCCGCAGGGCATTCTCAATGGCCTTGGCCCAGGTCTCAGCCGTTTGATCACTGGGCGTGTGTATCTGCACATTGCCCTTTCTATCCACAATCGCCAGCTGATGCTTTGAGGTGTCTATCTTGTACTTGGCTGCAACGGCGGCATCGCTGAAGCGACGCACCTGCAATTGCGGCCACTGCAGCAGGAACAGCGCCGTTTGAATACCCAGCGTTGAGTTCTCTGCCTCGTAGATTAACGCTACATACTCCCGCTGACTGCTCAAGCCATCAAAAAGCTGTGGAGCCGTGGATTCAATTTCCGACACTGGAGACAAATTTGGCCACAATGTGTTGTTGATTGTCTGATTCTCAGCGGCAAGCAGGCCGGCCAACAGGTATCGTATCTCTTCGGGCTTCTGTGAGTCCACCTTTTGGCCATACTGCTTGTCGCTGATCTGGAATCCGGGGCCCATGTACCGAAGTGTTGGATAGCCCATCACTTCGTAGGCGCGACAGATGCCATTGTTCTCCTCGGCGGCGCAGTCAATGGCGCTCACAATTATCACATCCTGCCACGGATGCAGCTGTTGGGCCACCTCCTTGTAGGTGGGCGCAAACCGTCTGCAATGCCCGCAATATGTATTGTAGAATTCGACGAGCACGGCGCGATTTTGTTCCAGCACAGTGTCATTGAAATTGGCCACCGTCAATCTAAACACCTTGTCATTGTCATCGTAGAGGCCCAGGCTCTCGTCCACCGGCTCAGACTGTTGATTCATCACCGCCTCGAATCTCCGCAGTGGAACGCCAGCTGAGCCCAATTGTATTACAGCGAGAACGGTTAAAAGTGCCAGCTGCGCACCTTGTCGACCCATTGTTTTTACCGTGGGTTGTTCCAGGTGTTGTGCGAGTAGGTGTTAAGAGTACAATGCAGCGAGAACGACTGATATGATAACCCTACCGTACCATTTGGAATGTTTAATGGTTTCAATAATTTTGATTAGCTAGCTATGGCGTTTTACACTCTGCTCTCCTCTCTCTTTTGTTCTTCTCTCTTCTTCTTCTTTAACTTTACTACAGCACTCGCTGTAGAGATGAGCAATGCCAGTGAACAAGTCACTTTTACTCTCTTGAATCGTTAACTCTGATGCCAATTTGGCCATTTTATGGGTAGTTCTGGCTTTTTTTAAAGTTCTAACTTTAGAAAAAATTCGAAAAATGCAATTAATCAGAAACCTGGCCTATTAAATTTTATTTCAAATGTATAAAATTGTGTGCAAAATTTGAGCACAAAATAATTTCATCGTTCGTGCAATATCCAAACATGATTGACAATAAGCTATGCTTTGGTGTGTATCATATTTTCCCACCAAAAAATTGTCAATAAAAATACAATTTAAAAAACCCAAAAACATAAATTTTTTAAAATAATGAAGTTAATTTTAAAGACAGTTTGGTGCACGCCACCCTTTGAGTAAACTGACCAACTAACCAACTGCGAAATAAACGATATATCGACTGATTAAGTTCATTCGTTCATTTTAATAATCGGTTCATTTGAACTACTTCAAAACGAAACGACACAACTCTAGTGTGTGTGTGTGTGTGTGACACAAATAGGCTTAGCAAAACAAATTTACAAAGTTTAAAATAAATTGATTTGTTTTGAAGATTTAAATGATTCTACGTCCATTGAATCGGGCTTTTTGGCCCCCAAGCGTATCTGATGCGGCTTGCTTCCTGCTAATTGCGACCTTTGTGCCAATCACATACATATTTCATGTGACTGTTGTTATGCCGGAACTTCATGATGTGGGTGGATTTTGGTACACTCTCGTGTGGCTTTTAGCGCTCTTTGTGTTGTTCAACATAACGTCCAACTTGCTAGCCTGCATGCTGGTGGATACGACCATTAAAAGCAAGTTGATGACAATTTAATGCTCTTCAGTATAATTAAAATAATGTTTATTAAACAGTGCATATTCTCAAGCCACCGTTGGAGCCAGAGCTACTCCGTCAGTGGCACATGTGTGATGGCTGCCAGGCGCTTGTGCCCCCTCGTGCCTGGCATTGCGACATCTGCGATGTGTGCGTCTTCAAGCGGGATCATCACTGTCGCTTCACAGGCTGCTGCATAGGACATCATAACTATCGTTATTTTTTCTATTTCCTGGTCTACATGAGTCTGGGCGCCTTGTATGTTACGATCAATGCCAGCATCTATCTGTGGTACCTCCACGCCGACTACTACTGGAGGCCCTACACACTGGTCACCATCTTTGTGCCTGCTCTGAGCTTCACCGTTTTCGCGAGCTGGGAAAACTTCTACGTGTTTGTGTACGAGCTGAACATTCTGGCATTCGGCATATCCACCTTGATGCTAGTCTATCATTTCCCCATTTTTCAACGAGGTGCTGTGATGAAGCAACGCCTAAGCTCCAAGTACGATCTGGGCCTGCGTGCCAATGCAGAGATGGTGCTGGGAAAGCGTATGTACTTGACGTGGCTATCGCCTTTTGTGCGCAGCGAGCTGCCCCACGATGGCATCAACTGGATGCCCGTCTCGAAAAGTGAATGAATCTCTAGTCATCAACTCTTGTAATCTCATCTAACTCAAATTCTGTTCGCAATTGTAATTACATTACATTAATTACAATCCTAGTATTAAGCGATGCATTCCTTGCATTTATCTAAATTTTTTGTATTTATTGCAATTATACAACGACATTAGTGACTTCTACAAAGATTAGCATCTTATTTATCTAGGAAACTGTCTCCGACAAGCGATTTCAGTTTGGCCAAATGCACTTCGCTCAGAGTGAATCCCTCGTGGATGCGCCGTGCCAGCGTGTTCGTGTCCATATTGTTCTCCACGGCATACTGCAGAGTAGCCAGAGCTTGGCTGGGAGCCTTGTTCTGGATCGATGCCTCGACATACTCGGACAGTGCACTCTCCGCTGGCGTGCCGGGAATGCGATGCTGCTGCTTGTCAATGTAGGAGAACACCTCGCTGGCCTTGTCGAAACTGCTGTCGCCACGCACGAGAAGCGTCAGAATATCGCCCAGCATTTGGCCGGTGAAGGAAACCTTCCTGACGCGCCTCGTAGACTCCTCTATTTTGTTGTACATGTCGAGTGCCACCTTGGCGCACTGCTCCGGCAGCTGCTGCTGTGCGGGCTCATCGGCATTTGGTCGATTATCCACCATGATGCGCAGTAAATACAGTAGAAGGCTTTCGCGATGTACGTGATCGAAGATTACCATATCGGACCAGATGCGGGGCACGTGCTCCACAGCTCCATTGATTTCCAATGCCCTGAGTATCTCCTCCATGATGCCCGGCTCAGGTATGTAGATATTGGGCACCAGCAGGTCGTAAGTTTGCATGAAATCCTCAATAGGCTCAGTCTGGCAGAGCAGCGCCAGATAGTTGCGGTAGTAAACTGATTCCTTGAAGGAGTCACCAATCAGATCGTAGTTGTTGCCCGTGTGCAGCAGCTCGTCCACCTTCTTGGCCAGCGCTTTGTCGTGCAAATGATTGCGACACACATCCATGGCCGTGGCAAAGAAGTACGTGTCCCTGGGATGCTCAATCTTGAAATGCTTGCCGACAATCTCGTTCAGAATGTCCACAATGACATGGGAGACGGGAGCACGTTCGCGACAGAATATAATGAGCAGATAGTAATAGGTGCCCAGGCTAGGAACCACGCCCAGTTGCTTGAACTCGGATAGCACTTTTAGAGCGGAGCCTCGAGCTAACTTGAAGTTTCCAAATGAACTGATGCATTGGAGGGTCGCATTAAGTGTACCCAAATTAGGACGCAGTTGTTGCTCGGCCATTTGGCGCAACAGATCGTTGCACAGCTGCCAGCGCTGGTCGGCCGTCTCCTTCAGATAGCCGATAATCTGGATGATGGAGTTGTAGGTGTTGGTGTCCAGTTGAATCTGTCTCTCGCTGGCCTCCTGCAACAGCGCGTATGCCCGCTCGCACTGCAGATATTTGGCCATGCCACGTATGAGAGCTGCATAGGATTGAGGCGTCTTTGGCTCAATGGCGGCGTACAGTTTTTCAGCAAGATCTCCATCCTTCCATGTTTTACCGTGTCGCTCACGCCGCCGATTGTGCTCGCTAAACCAACGCTCCTCTATGTATTCCTCCGGCAACGGCTCCTGGTTATTATAGAAGCAAACAAGCTCCAGCAAACTTTGTTTTAGTGCGTCAGTGACTTCGACGCCCTTCTGCTCCAATAGATTGTACACGAGCACTGCGTCCGCCAGCTCGCCTTGAGCAATTATCTGCTGCAACGAGCTCGAATCCACCTCCGACTCCTCGGTGTAGACCATGCGTGGAGCAAACTTTTCAACGGGTGGTTGTGCTTCTTGGTGCTAAGATAAATGATGTGTTAAATATGTAAATAAGTAAATATCTCATATCTACTTACCAGAAACAGCTCGCGGTGCTCTTCTTTTATCCAGTTTGCCGCTTTGCGTCCCGCCTCCTTGGACAGCGTGTAGGTTCTCTTGGCCACATTCGACATGGGTATCAAGTACGGATCATCGTGGTATTTGTAGTGTGGCGCCGTCGGATCACGTCCAACCGTGCTGGCCAGCGCCTGCAGTAGATCTGTGGGCGATCGTTCAATGCGATTTGGGATTTCAATGTGCTCTGTTGCCGGCGGCGCAGCGGTTGTGTAATGCGTCCCATTGCCACTTGCGATGTGTCGCACAAGGCTGGACCTGGGCAGCAGTCTGAATTGGCGCGTTAGATACATGGTAAGCGAATTTAATAAAAAATTCTGTTCACTTTCTGTTAAAAGTAATTATTTTTCGTTTTATAAATAAGAAAAGTTGCTAGAAAAGTTGCAACAAACAGCTGATTCTCGGCATATGCTCTAGAGTTGTATCGTATCGTTCGGACTAAGTTCGATTGAACTATTCACCAAAGTGAACGAACGAACTAAATCCCTGATTGTAGGTCTTATAGTTCAGTAGTTCAGTTGCTTAGTTCGTTCGTTCAATAGTTCGTTCGAGTCGTTTGAGTCTTTCGATTCGTTTGAGTCGTTCAATAGCTCGATCGAGTCCCATTACAGGTCAGCAACCTGATAAAGTAGACATTGACTTTCATACACAACAATATAGAATAGGTAAGCTTTTCTATTACTTTATCTCGTTGGCAGGCAGACTTGGACTGATATTTCAGTCAAAACACAAATGTTACTAATTTGCGTGAAGCAATTTGTTTATTTTTTTTATTTTTATTATCTTCGGAGAAGATTAATACTCAGACTAATTGGATTAAAGTATGAATTTGATTGTTTTTATTTTTAAAATCTGAATTGGCTTTTATTTTCAATCCTATTTTTAAATATAAAGCCTAGTACCGACGTCAGAAAAAAGGCCTAGCGTAAGGTCAAACTCCATATAAAAAAAACGCTGGCGTAAGGTGAATAAGAGGAAGACGACATTTATCTCCGCTTGTCGGTCCGCACGTCAACTAAACTGAAACTAAAAACGGAGTTGCCAGATAAGGAACGGGCGTTATCCAGCACTGTTTGAAACAGCTGTCAAGCCAAGCGAAAAATATATTTCTTATATATTTCGGTGTCTATCTATCTCACTCTCTCACAATAAGTCAAAAGAAATGGCGGTGAAATTAACAAAAAACAGCAGATTGGATCTTTTCGAGACAGCAGACAAAATTCTGCTGATTAACGAGGTGGAAAAGAGGCCAATATTTGTATTTTTTCATTAATTTAGAGGGAGAATCCACGTGAAAAGTTCAAAAGCGATAAGTGCACCAAATACCCGCTGTGCCTGCGTTTCATCGCATATTTCTCCTCTATTAATATTAATATACATTTTTCATTGCCTATTCTCTCCTCTTTTTTGCAAATCAGCTCTGCATGTTCATATTTAAAATAAACCGCTGCTGACGCATAGAGTTACCATTCCATTTTATGTTATTTTTCCGTGCTGCATTGGCAACTCTGGCTTTACGCTCGTCGACAGCTAAATATTGTGCATTTTCCGCCGCTAAAAATTTATCTCACGTCGGTACTAGGCTTAACGAGCGATAATGGGATTCGAACGAACTATTGAACGACTCAAACGACTGGAAAGACTCAAACGACTCGAACGAACTATTGAACGACTCAAACGACTCGAACGAACTGCTGACCTATAAAAGGACTCGAACGAACTATTGAACGATAATGGGACTCGAGTCACTGAACTACTGAACTAAATGACCGATTAGTTCGTTCACTAAAAATTGAACTACTGAACTAAATCCTTCAACTGAACTAGAATCGACAACTCTAATATGCTCGAGGAGAGTCGATAATTTGTGGCGGTCTGTCGATATCGTACATTTGATGTACACTTAACGAAGCAACTGGTCTAAGCTTAACGAAAGTAGTTCTTAACTTATCTATTGCATTTAAATTTAAGCTTAAATGATTTAAAAAAGATTGTTTTAGATATGGCATTATACGAGTATAAATTAGCGAACAACTTTTGGTGTGTTTAGTATAAGAATAAGATAAAGAAAGAGATGAGATTATTTATTTTCATTTTGTCTACCGATGTGGTGACGACGTCACCTTAAAAAATACACCTTGTACCTGTCCTTATCAGAGCTGAGCTCAGGATCACGGCTGCCACAATTGGCCTTTTTGCGCCAAAACTGGCTCTTTTTTTTTCCTGTTGGCGCACTGGCACTTTATTTTTCGATTTGGCTCTTATTTTCATCAGTTCAGAATCAGTTATTTTGTATAGTTTTAGGTTGAAAAATAAATATGTATTTTTATTTAATAACAAAATCACTAAATTAAGATGAAAAGGTGAATATGTGTTATTGCTTTAATATTTTTTATTTAATTAAATGCAAAAATCAAATTAACTGCAAAAAAAAGTTTTGGCTCTTTTTTAGTCAATTTGGCTCATTTTTTGACTGTTTTTGGCTCAATCTGAAATTTTTTAGTGGCAACTGTGCTCAGGATCCAGTTTATCTCACACTGTGTTATTATTGTGTTTCAGTTGCTTGTTGACACTGCGGGTGATCGCATGTTGAGCGGAGGAAAGAGATGACGAAACCAATCTTATATTACGATGATCGCAGTCCGCCGGTGCGCAGTTGCCTTATGCTGATTAAAATGCTAAATATCGACGTCGAGCTGCGCTTTGTTGATTTATTCCGTGGGGAGCAGTTTGGCAAAGATTACCTGGCAGTAAGTCATGCAAATCTATGCAGAGTTGAGAGCAAAGTAATGAATTCTGCGTCCCTCAGTTGAATCCACAGCATAGCGTGCCAACGCTTGTCCACGATCAGCTGATACTCACTGACAGCCATGTGATACTGATACACCTGGTGGAGCAGTTTGACGCAGAGGGCACACTGTGGCCCAAGGATTACTTGGCAAGGATGAAGGTGCTTAATCGCCTGTTCTTCGAGTGCTCCTTCCTGTTTCGCCGTGACAGTGATTTAATGGTGCTCATCCCAATATTAATTAGATGCTCTATGTGTATGCTTATACTGATGCTCTTCCCTTATTCGCGTAGTCGGAAATCGTGCGCAAGGAATTCGCTAACGTCGATGTGGCCTTCCACGAACGCAAGCTCTGTGAGGCGTATGACATCATGGAGCAGTATCTGGCTGAGCAGCAGTATATGGCTGCTGACCAGGTAAAGTGGTGGCACATATGTGGAAAATTAAAACCACAAAATCTAAAACCCTTTTCCATACACTTTTAATTGAGTTTAACGTTTCGCTTTGGCTTTGGTTTTGTTTTAGCTCACGCTCGCCGATGTATCCATTGTGACCACACTGAGCACCGTGAATCTCATGTTTCCGCTGGCGACAGCGACAACAACAACGGAACAACGTTGGCCGCGATTGCATCGTTGGTTTGCCACAATGCAGCAATTGGATGCCTACGATGTAAATCGCATTGGCTTGGAAAAGTTGCGTCAAATTGTCGAGCAGATGGGCAAGTTTGAGTTTCCAGGCAGTTTGAAGGCACATGATAAGGTTGCCTAATCTAATATGATTGCTTCAGTACTTGGTTGATTGGTCAGTACTTGGAAAATAAACCGCTAATGTTATTCTAAAAACGTATGAGCCACGCTCATTAGCATAGAACTGTCGACCTGACCAACTTGAACCCTGTTGATTTCGAGGGTTACGCGTTTCGCGTTTTGTGTTTGCACTCGAAATGTTGGCTAATATTTGCTTGGGCCGCTTGCTTCGAGGATGGAGGATGGAGGATTGACGACAGCATGTCATGCCTAATAGCCATATCGAGTGCGCTAAATTTGAGTAGGGTAATACTCCAAGTACTTCTCGTAATTACACGCGAGAGTTTTTTACGGATCTGGACTGGCTGCCAGTGATGCCAAACATTTTCTGAAAAAATATGACAAAACGACCAAAAAAGAAAGGGAAAAAAGGCTAAAAAAACTAAAAAATAAGACAGAAAATAGGCCAAATTTTGTTTATTACTTTTTTTATTAATTTAATAGTTTTAAGGCCCCTTCAATGATTTTTTCGTCTTCATTTTCTTTGTTGGCATTGTACGTCGCCATGGTGCCTATAAGCTTAACGTATTTGTCAGGCAAGTTGTACGAATAGCAACACGATTTGTGTCGACGCAGCCCGAATCTGCAGAAGATAAAATATGCATATGCATATAATTGAAAAATTAAAAAATATAATATATATATTTATTAACCTAATTGTTAAAATAGCATTTAACGTTTTTATTTCAAGACGGTTCCTTAGCTTAGTTTTAATCAAACTAACTTGACTAAACACCCTCAGCGTTTGACCAAGGCAACGATAAAAGAGTCAGAGCGAAAGAAACCAGCTCTGAAAAAGGGTTATTGCCGGCTGAGTCTCGATATTTTTTTACTTATAAGTTTCTTTGGGCATTTTCTCACAATTATGAGCAAGCAACCGCGCTTTGCTCAACTTTCGATTGCAAAAAATATCGAAATCAACATACAAAAAGGGATGCCACTTTATTTTTAGATGATCAATTTGAAGGAACATAAAAGAAATTTAAAAAATACTAACATGATCAATTGACACTAAAAAAGGCCAGATTTTTGGATAGATGCTGTTTGAGATTTTTCTCGGCTGAAGCAGTTAAAAATCAGACAAATCTATCAGAAAAAATGCCAATTTGGCATCACTGCTGGCTGCTGGTCATTCAACGCACCCAAATCAAATAAAGTTTAACGCACGTACATATTATGTACTTGTATACTCGTAAGTAAATAGCTTTCCCTTGCTTCCGAGAGCATGACTGTACCAGTTTCCGTTTCCGTTTCCACTTACAGGTGGCGCTGCAGCTGCTGCAACCTGACGTTTCAACTGTCATTCTGTCCGAGCGAGCATCTTCTTTGGACACGCAGCAAACTTTGGTCAACAAGTTTTTCAATTTATCTGCGCCACGATGACAGAGCTTGTTTAGATTTAAGTCGGATGGCGTTTTAGCTTTGCTTTGGCTAAAATAGCAATGTGTGTGGCAAGGGGTAGGGGGGGGGGGGGAAGGGGATTAGGATGTCCCAGCCGGAAATTCAGTCATGTGGTGAACGAATTCTATACGGCCGCTGTACAGAACGCTTCAGATTTAAGTTGCACATCCCTGATTCTGCAAACTTTCATTAGCGCGCTCTGTAGTCAGAATCGATCGTCTCTAAGTGTGAAATCCCCGCAGCAAAGTCCGCTACGAGTTCGCTCGTTTGCATGAGTTTCTCATAGTGTTTGGTTGTACAAGACGCTGCTTAGAATCGTTTGCGTCGTGGTAAAAGTTCCCTGCAACAAAGTCCGCTACGAACTCGAACGTTTAAGTGAGTTTGTCATAGCGTTCTGCTGCAGAGAACGCTGCACAGAATTGGTTCTGAGCTGTGTGAAATACATGCAGCAAACTCCGCTATGAGTTCGCTCGTTTGCTTGAGTTTGACACTGCGTTCTGCTGCAGAGAACGCTGCTTGGATTTTTTCTTTGTTTCTTTGTTTGTGCTGACTTTTGTAGGGTTGTCATGGGGTTTTGCAACAGTTATTGCAGTGTACAATAAAACTCGATCAGCTACATTTTGTATGGGTTGCAACCCTTTTTGTGTGTATTTCTTGCAGTTTTTCTTTTGCGTTTTAGTTAAGTGTCAGCTCGTGTTGCGTAAACAACATAAGTGAAGCGGTAAGCTAAATATATTTATTGCGCATGTTATGTTAATATAATTTACAAATAAAACACAATTAATATATTACAGTCTACCACATTCGGCAGTGCTAGTGTATTGTATATACACACAAGCCAGGTAAGTAAAATACAAAACACATAAAATCCACATTTGTAATAATTGTTTGTTTTTTCTTTCTTTTCAGTGTTCTTATACATCTAAATTAGTTTAAGTAATTGTAAGAATGTAATAAAAGAATGTAAATAATTTTTTAAATAAAATTATTAAATCAAAATATGTATAAGCATTTAATTTCTACTGCCGTGCAGATTTGCCGCTCATTAGGGGTGGGGTATTTCAATAAGAATTCCAACCAGATTTCATACTAGAACCAGCCATAATTCTAACTAGACTTTTTATGCAGCGAAATACACATACAGAAAAGTATGCAGCAGAACCCTGCGAAGAACTCACTAAAACGTTCGAGTTCGTAGCGGAACCTGCCGCGCGGTTTTATAAATTTCCTACAGAGAATTGTGGCCACGCATGTATAAAAGCGAATGAGGGTTTTACACGAACTCGGCGTGCAGAACTGTGAGCGCGCTGTACGAATTCTGTACAGTTTTCTGCGACAAATTTACTATTGGGGTCCCAGCCGGGAATTCAGTCATGTGGTGAACGAATTCTATACGGCCGCTGTACAGAACGCTTCAGATTTAAGTTGCACATCCCTGATTCTGCAAACTTTCATTAGCGCGCTCCGTAGTCAGAATCGATCGTCTCTAAATGTGAAATCCCCGCAGCAAATTCCGCTATGAGTTCGCTCGTCTGCTTGAGTTCGACATAGCGTTTGGTTGTACAAGACGCTGCTTAGAATCGTTTGCGTCGTGGTAAAAGTTCCCTGCAACAAAGTCCGCTACGAACTCGAACGTTTTAGTGAGTTTGACACTGCGTTCAGCTGCAGAGAACGCTGCACAGAATTGTTTTTAAGCTGTGTGAAATACATGCAGCTAACTCCGATATGAGTTCGCTCGTTTGCTTGAGTTTAACATTGCGTTCTGCTGCAGAGAACACTGCTTGGATTTTTTCTTTGTTTCTTTGTTTGTATTCACTTTTGTAGGGTTGTCATAGAGTTTTGCAGCAGTTATTGCAGTGTACAAAAAAACTCGATCAGCTACATTTTGTATGGGTCGCAACCCTTTTTGTGTATATTTCTTGCAGTTTTTCTTTTGCGTTTTAGTTAAGTGTTAGCTCGTGTTGCGTAAACAACATAAGTGAAGCGGTAAGTTAAATATATTTATTGCATATGTTAATATAGTTTACAAATAAAACACAAATAATATATTACAGTCAACCACATTCGGCAGTGCTACTGTTTTGTATATACACACAAGCCAGGTAAGTAAAATACAAAACACATAAAATACCACATTTGTAATTATTGTTTGTTTTTTCTTTCTTTTCAGTGTTCTTATATATCTAAATTAGTTTAAGTTACTGTTAGAATGTAATAAAAGAATGTAAATCAATGTTTAAATAAAATTATTAATTAAAAATATGTATAAACATTTTATTTCTACTGCCGTGCAGATTTGCCGCTCATTAGGGGTGGGGTATTTCAATAAGAATTCCAACCAGATTTCATACTAGAACCAGCCAGAATGCCAACTAGATTTTTTACAGCAGAAATACGCATACAGAAAAGTATGCAGCAGAGCCCTGCGAAGAACTCACTAAAACGTTCGAGTTCGTAGCGGAGTCAGCCGCGCGGTTTTATAAATTTCCTACAGAGAATTTTGGCCACGCATGTATAAAAGCGAATGAGGGTTTTACATGAACTCGGCGCGCAGAACTGTGAGCGCGCTGTATGAATTCTGTACAGTTTTCTGCGACAAATTTACCATTGGGGTGGACACAATGGCACATCCGGCTTAGTTGCATAAACATTTTAGTCTTACAGATATTTCATTGCAGCTGTGGCCAGTGCAGCACGAAATAATATATAAAACATGTCATGCAACCATTGCAATACATAATTTAAGTGATTTAAAAAAATATTATTTTTTTCTTGTATATAAAAAGAAGAGTTATAACTGCCGTTTTTTACTTTTAATTATTTTAGTTAAGTAACTAACTTATGGTTTATCTAATGTGCTATTCTTGCACACAGTGTTGCTCTAGATTATTTTAAGGACTCCCAAAAGTGTTGTTTACTATTTTGAACAACATAAATGAATTTAAAACTTCATCAACATCATAATGCAACTATTGTGAGCTCCCCTGCTTATATTAGCTTAACACACTTACCTGTTTTGCACTTCAGTTAAAAGTATGCGGATAATATTTTCGTTTCATTTTATTTTAGAAGTGCCTGAAAGTATGCACTGCATTTTTAATTTTGTATTAATAGTTAGAAATGTGGCTTTAATTTTAAAGCGTTAGTGGCGAAAGTTCTGCAGATAATTAATAGTAAATTGCTTTAATTAAATAATATAATTTTATTTATAGTCGCATGATATCGTTATATGTTGTTTGGATATATGAAATCAGATTTTCTTTTCGTATTTTGCGATGAACTCGATTAAACATTAAGCTGTCGGCTGGGCTGACCAGGATGCCATTTCTGTTGACCATAAAAGAGTCGATTCAAATAAATTGAAACTGAATTAAAATGCGAATATGCCGCAGGTTTTTAATTTATTTTTATTTAAGTAATATTTGCAAAGTAATTATGATGGAAATGCGATGCCATTGTATGCGAAAGGTATTTTGAAAAGAGCGCCTAAAGGCAGGCAACCCTTTTTTTCAAAAGGTGACATAATTAGAGCATAATGAGTGGAAATTAGTAAGGCTGCTAAAAATTAGAAGTCGGCCCACCTTGACTGACAAAATCGAGTTAGTAATGACAAACGACAACAGAAACAGAGCACCAGCTTTTGTTACCCTCTTCAAAGTTTCAAGTGAGGGATGGCAACTTGAGCCTAATGCTAAAAAATACATTTTGCAAATTGATTTAGCCAGAATGTTGCTTTGAAGTCGCAGAGAAACAATTCATAGCTTCAGCCCCTCATGGCTGTGAGTTGCGCTGGAAAATCTTATTATGTGTCTGGGCTACTTAGCAGGCCCAGCTGCTGTCTTTAAAGTGTTAGCCAGGAAATTCAATTAGACGATCCACATTCGTGTCAGGCCATCAACGAAGCGTGAGCCAAAAGAAATATTGCCAAAGTTTATGGTCAACACAAGACTTTTGGCCAGACATTCCATCATCACTTTAAGCAACACATTTCTTGATTTTATTTGGGTCAGGCAAGTTTTCCCATTTTCCTACTTCCCTTTAACTTAACTTGCCTTGTGGGCAACAAATTCGAACTCAGTCACAGCTGAATTATTGATTAAAGAGTCTTTTAACTTTCGACTTTTGGTCCAATTATTACCTGCACCTTTCTTTTATATTTCATTTTATTTGCTTTTTTACTAATTTTTATCTTCTTTAAGCTTGAATGAGCGGCAATATTACATTGGTTTTGGGGCTTCGAGCCAACCTTTTTGCCTTGGTCAAGTTCTTGGTATTCGTAATTGAGGTTTGTGTTTTAAAATAACTTGGCTAACAGCAATCGAGCAGCTTGTATTTAACCAAACTGCGGGCTAATTAAAAGCTCATAAGAAATGCTAACAAAAATGTAAATTATTAAAATTTCTGTTAATAGACCAAACGCAAAGTTCGTTTAGACAGTTATATTCTAAAATAAAAAGGGGTTAACGAATAATGATATGTTGGCTTCTCTTGGCCACTATATCTTTTTCTTTTCAAATTCTCATTCGCTCATTAAATTTTAATTGCTGACGGGAAATAACGAAGCAATTCAACAGACGTCAAGAAAATTGTGTGAATGTTATAAATACATGTTTCTATCTATTCCCGTTGTCTATGATTTAACGTTGGCCAACGGGTCGTATACTCGATGCGCGGTGTTTATTTTTATAGCGAAATGACGACATTGAGGCGAGATTTTCCAATTAAATGTTAAGGCAGCAGCCGTCGACTGTTGTTTAAATAAATAATGTGCTTATTTTTAGACTGCTGTCTACAATAGAAATAGGAAAACTATTTTCCCACAATTCATTTTCAAGTGGCATTAATGTGGTTTGTTTACTTCTTCGAAATCCCTTTTTTTGTTATCAAGTGCTTAAAGTCAAGTGCGAACAGTTATCCAGCAGCAATGTTTGACTTCATTTCCGTTTCCGGGCTGTAAAACAACGGAAATGCGAAGAAAATTCCTTTAAACAATAGCCACAAGTGCGAAAGCCCAAACAAAATAGCAAAAGCAAAGGCAACATCAACAACAACTCCTAAGTCTCTCTCTCTACAGCAAACGCATTGATCCCATTTTCGCTTGACTTCATTTTAGGGATATGAGTTGGCATTTAAGCACGATGTAAAAGGCACTACGCCTTTAGAAATTGACTTTGTCACTTACTTAAGTTGAAATCGAAATATTATTTAGAAGAAGAAGAAATATTATAGAAGAAAGTAGCTTGTAGTTATTTTCAAAAGTAAAAAATAATCAAAACTACTTTTAGATTTTTATTTAAAACAGGGATTAAAACCGTAACCATAGCCGTAACCGTTATGCGGCATTCACCGATTAAAATTGGTATCTGTAACTAAATTCATAAAAAAAAAGCTTTCATATTATACCGACACTGAGCGACCGAATTTATTTCAGCCTAAATAACCTTTTAGAAACCGATTCATCCATAACGGTTAGTTTCGGTTCGATCAAGCATAAAATTAAATTATGTTATTAAGGTGTAATCCTGGTTTTCAAAAATAAATTTGATTTTTATCTCTGTGTTTATTGATCTCAAAAAAAATATCTTAACTTTTTAAAATTTTGAATGTTGGTTTTTAAATTAACATGTTTTTAACATTAAAAATAATTTATTTTGTGAACCAAAATCACACTGGTATTTGGAAATCGAAATATACAAAAAACCGGTAACCGTTACATTACCGACACACAAAAAATGTGCATAACCGATAACCGAAACCTTAGTGAGAGCATTACCAAAACCATAGCTGAAACCGATATTCGTTTCGTTTTTTTGTAACTGATGAAAGGGTATTTGCAGTTCGATTTGCTTTCTTGCTGCTTATTGTGCTGGCAATTTGGCCATTTTCATTTTCTAGAACGTGGCCTTTGTTGCGTTTTTATGTTGATTTATGTGAATATAATCCTGCCGCATTTAGCATTGGAGTGCCAGACGTCCTCTGGGGCAACTTTAAGCTCCTTTTCGAGCTGACACTCTTCCATTTTCTCTCTCTCTCTCTCTCTCTCTCTCTGACTCTGTGTGTTTCTTGAAGTGTTTGCGCAGCCTACTTCAAATCAAATTTAGCAAACAAACAGGAAACATGAAAGTGTTGAAGTGGCTAACTTGGCATTTATGCCAAAAGTTGTTGCCTTACTCGATGGGCTGATGAGATGTCCAGACAGATTTTCAGATTGAAATATTTAAACAATTTCAATTAAATTTGACACACACTCACAAATTCCTTGTTTAAATTTAAATATGTGTTTTGGTAATAATTTAATTTCGTACTTCACAACAATTTTTGTGCAATTGTTGGCAGAATTTAAAGCAAAAGCAAAAGCAATTGCAATTATAATAATGTAATTGTAATCATAATTTGTGCACATCTGCGGGGCATTCATTAAATTCTCGTTCGCGCTCTCATGGTCGTCTCAAAAAGCGCCAAGAGGCGAATTTAATTCACTTAAATATTAAATGACAGTGGACTCTGGCAATTTGTAATATCCAAATTTTGTTAATTAAAAAATTACTGCCTTGGGGAGCCTTTAGCTACCACTGTCCGCCTTGGTGTACAGCGTAAAAATAAACCAACACGCCATTCGACGAGAATGTGTGAAAAACAAATGTCCAAATGGTTTGAGAGAAACAAGAAGCAGCCTAAGTTTTCCCGACTGCTGCCTGGAAAATCTCAAACGCTGACGCAGCGCAACTATTTCGGCTGACTTTCCACCTGTTCAATGTGCCGCGCAGTTTCTCAACGGATCTAAAAATAGATCCAACCCAGAGCGCATTTTGTTGGACGCTCTGCGCCTTTTTCGCGCATGCCAGCATTCAACCGCCGATGGTTATCGAAATTGTATCCGCTCTAGCAAAAAGTTATCGCTCTGAAAGCGTTAGAGGATCAAGGTCATCCGAAAGATTCTTCTTCCTCATTTTCTTTTGCTTTTGTTGTTGTCGTATTTGGCCTTAGGAAAATAAATGTGATTTCTTTCAGTTGTTGTTAACATAAATAATATATTACATTTATAAAGGGCATGAATTTCGACTGCCTTGGCAACAAACGAATTAAAAGTCTCTCTGTTGGACAACCGTCTTATTTTATTCATACACTGTCTTAAGGTATATTTAATAAGGCATTTAAATTTTAGAGTTTTGTACATAGAGCCTCAATGCATGCAAAATGTGAATCGAGTTTAATATCGAAAGGCAAAAATCGACTAAAACTAATCGGGCTGTCGATATATCGCAAAAAATACATCGAGTTGAGTAAATTTTGACTTGCTAGGTCGAATATCATAGAAAATTCAAACTTTCATAACTTTCCAAAACTGATCCGCACTTATTCTGCACTCAAGTTTTAAAAATTTTGTTAAAAAAATCGTTTCCCTCAAGATATAGATTTTCCAGCAAAGGGTTCCCCTTTGACTTTTTCGATCCTCTAGCTTCAATATTTAATTAACTTATATTTATATTTAATAAACTGCCTGAGCTGCCTAATTTTTATGAAAATCGATTTAATTAACTCGATTGAATGTTATCGAGTTAATGAACTTAAAAATCGCTTCCGCGAAAATCGAGTTGTCGATTTTTCGATGTATTTTTACTTTATTATTTTAAACTGTCATATGAAAAGAATTGTTAATTTACTAGGGTATTTAAAAGTCTATAAAATGTAATTTGTGTGGAATTCGTGTTTATTCAGTCATTTGCCATAATTTAAATTTGTTGCCTGCCCTAAAGCGATTTTCAATAACGCAATGCGAATAAATTAAATTAATTGCCTGGACATAAACATGACTTTGACCTTGTGTATTTCAAAAGTTGTTGTCAGTCTTCAGCATTTTTTGATTCTAATGGCATGTACCATGTCATTGTATTCAGATTCTTTTGAAACATTTACATTTTTATGGCATTTTATTTGTAACACAACAATTTGTATTTAAATAAAGCTATGAAACCTACTTATAGTATATACAATCTGTGCCATTTTTAGTTATTATTTTAAATATATTTTAAAATAAATAAAAACATTAACCTTAACATTGGCCATTTGAAACAGTTTCCAACTTTTTGGACTAACAGATATTACGCATCATCTCCATCTTCAGAAATATCAGATAATGAGGGCATTTTAAAAGATTTAAGAAAATCGTTTTTAGCCCTAATTGTATTCCCTCCAGCTAATGGCTTTTGTACAAAGTCTTCCTCCTCATCTTCCTCGTCCTCATTAAAAAGAGATTCATTTTCTGAGTCCTGTATTTTAGTTTTAGCAGCATTGGAAGTGATAGTTTTGGTTTCCTTATCTTCATTCAACTGAAAGTCAGTAAAGTCCTCCGAAATATCAGATAATGAGGGGATTTCAAAACATTTTAAGAAATCCATTTTAGCTTTGATGGTGTCGACAGCAGCTGGCTGTGACTGTGTAAAGATGTCTTCCTCATCATCTTCGTCAAGGAACCAATCGATTTCTGAATCGGAACTCATTCCTTTATCATCGGCTGACTGTTTTCTGTTTTTGAATGTCGCTGTCTTCTCCGTTGACTGCAAAGATACTTCGGAATTGCCCGATTTGAAACGAATATATCGTGCTTTCTTAGAACGCTCTCTTCTTGCTGCTCACTTCGATGTTTCCCCCTCGTTTGATTTATCTACAGGTGCTGGCCTCGTTCTTGATGTGAGTCCATCAGCATTAGCTTCCAGAGAATGACCTACAATTATTTTCTTTCCTAGTTAAAATGATTCGTCAAGCTTTCCAATTTTTTAATTAATCCTAGATTCTGTATTAGAACTCGTCTCGGATGTGGTGGTCAAGGGGTAAGACTGTGATTGACTCTGCTTGATCTAAATTTTCTCCTATAGTTTCTTTATTTTCCTTATCACTGTCCACTAAAGGGGAAACTCTTATTTGACCTCATAGTTCCACTTCCTAAGCTAATCTAACAGCTTTCTGTTTCAGTTGTTTGCCAACTTATTTAAAACAATACTCTTTCCTCAAAGCCTACTTTTAATTCTAGTAAAACTTATAAATTAAGTTGATAATAAGCAATAAATGCAAACTTTCCCATTTGTTAATTCAATGTATAAATTTGCGAATTTTCCTTTGGCATATTTTCACTTTTCACATTTTTCACACTGCGCACAATTGAAAGGCATTCAAGAACTCAATGCCAAATTTAAGCATGAGCCAATGCATTCCAAATCCCAAATGGAAATTACGAACAAAAAAAATAACAAAAAAGTTTTGCACAACTTGGTCAAACAGCAACAAATAATTGGAACAAGACAGCTGGCCAGAAGGCGAAAAGGCCAAAAGTATTTGCTTTGTCCGAAATAAAAAAGTAGAAATTTTTCGGATCAACAAAGTATGATGAAATTGTGTACACGTTAGTTGGACTGCGGGAAAACCAACAACAAAAACAATAACAGATGGAAGGAGAAGGAGCGGGAGTAAAAAGCAGCATGTAAAAATTTACTTAAAGCGCGCGTCTACTTTTCACATGACGTGTGAGAAAATTATTGAAATTGATTTTGTTAAGTTTTGGATGGTCCGGCAATCTAAAATTAAAACACACGACTCATGCCATGGCGACGCTCAAAGTCGGCAAAATGAGAATAAATATTACTCACACACACAAATACATATTTAAACGCCTACGCATTGGCTACCAAATCTCACAGCGTTCGCGCTTGTTTGTATAGATGACTCCGAATTCGGATATATTTTTGGAAAATTCTTGAAAAACTGCCTATGGCTGTGTGTGTGCGCTGATCTCTCGCTCTCTGGCGCTTTAAAAGCCGCATACGCCCTGTGGACTGGCATCAGTGTAGGCTTGCAATAGCTTTGGTGAAGATCATACAAACCGACAAACCTCCCCAACAACAAATCACAAACAAAATGTCTCTTGAACGTGCTGTTCGTGCCAAGGTGAATACAAAAATGCTTAAAATTTCGTGAAAATAAAGTGAAAAAAAATATCAAATAAAGCAAGAAATGGAAATGGAAATTTAAAGTGTTAATGTGTAGAAAAAGTTGTTAATTAATTGTGTTTTGGTTTAATTACGTAGATTGCCGGCAAGCGCAATCCCGAAATGGACAAGGAGGCCCAGGAGTGGGTTGAGGCCATTCTCGGTGAGAAATTCCCCGCTGGTCAGGCATACGAGGATGTGCTCAAGGATGGCCAGGTGCTCTGCAGTCTGATCAACAAGCTGTCCCCCAATGCTGTTCCCAAGGTTAACTCCTCTGGTGGGCAGTTCAAGTTCATGGAGAACATTAACAACTTCCAGAAGGCATTGAAGGAATACGGTGTACCCGATATTGATGTCTTCCAGACCGTTGACTTGTACGAAAAGAAGGACATTGCCAACGTTACCAACACCATCTTCGCTCTGGGCCGTGCTGTAAGTTCTTATCATCATCATCATCATCATTCCCGCACATCGATTGATAATTGCTGAAATTTTATGTTTAATTGTAGACCTACAAGCACGATGACTTCAAGGGTCCCTTCCTGGGCCCCAAGCCCGCCGATGAGTGCAAGCGCGACTTCAGCGAGGAGCAGCTGAAGGCTGGCCAGACCATTGTTGGCCTGCAGGCTGGCTCAAACAAGGGTGCCACACAGGCTGGCCAGAACTTGGGCGCTGGCCGCAAGATCTTGCTCGGCAAGTAAATCAGCTCTGTCTGCAGTCAAATCTGTCTGGAGTTCTCATTAATTCTGTCTATCTTTCTATCATTTTTTATTAAATCTATGTTTAATCGTTAAGTTTTAATGCAACATTAAACCAACAAAAATATTCCTCACTCACAAAAACAAAAAACATACACACACACTTACACAAATGCAAATGCACATGCAACACACAAAGGCTTGTAGATGCGCCTTATATTAAGTATACGCTTAAGTTTATTTATACAAAAATGAAAAAAATAATAAAGATGATGAAAATGTGGAGAAAATGTAAATGTAAATGTAAATGAAAATGAAAATGAAAACGAAACTGAAACTGATTTAACTCTAATCGAGGTACGAATAGCGAAAACACGTTTCGGCCATTAAACTTAATGGCACATTTGCGAGACATTTGGCCAACTAGGAAAATTCGATTCCAGCAGAGCATTTCGATATAACCTTCAGCTAATACAATATACGTGTTGTGTTGTGTCCATGTGTGTGTTGCCTTTGTGTGGGTGTGTATCTTTTTATTTATTCATTCGAATCTCTATCTATATCTCGATGTACATATACGTATATACACATATCTATCTATTTACGCTCTCAAATCTGTTCACACATACGATCTAAATATGGCTGCCTTATATACCTATATAGATGCCTATAAGTAACAATACTTATATGTTCACATACCTGAGTATATAATAACAGCCTCCTTTACAAGTGTGTGCGAAAAATTCCACTGTAGAATGCTGAGGTCATTGTAGACACCTACTTAATAGATAATCAGATACATTCTTATTTGCGAGCTACATAAATACATAATAGAAATATCGCAATTAAATGGAAATAAGGAAAACAACTCGACATTTTGTTAGACACAATTTTAGCATTTTATTTATTAATTGTTTTGACATTATTTTGGCAAAGCGGAAAATGCAGGTGTGATACTAAATTGAAAATTATTGGCATCTTATTTTAAAGATCAGAACAGACAATTTTAAAAATTCTGAATTTCACGCCCCCATTTAATTTGTTATGCACCTGGCAAATTCCTTGGCTTTCTTTTTGATTTATTCATCATAATTTCATACATTTTCAGTCTTTCTTGCGTTTCACTTTGTTGCATCTACATATGTAGGGAAAATAGAAAAATGTACCTCATTAGTTTTCGCTAATTGCGAGTACGACTTTTCTAAATATAATTCTCTTAGTAATCTAAATTTCCACAAAGTTAAATACCTAAAAATATGATTAAGTGACATACTCATGTCTTGTCTTGTCTTGCGTTGTCGGTTTTCATTTATTTACTTAACATTAACCAAGAGCAGTTGATTTAAAATTAAATTAAAAAAATATATATAAATTAACAATTAAAATAAATTATACTCATATTTAAAACCGAAAGAATGAAATGACATTTAATAAGGTATAAAGTTAAAAATTCTAGAAATATACAAAAAGTAATAAATTTATTCAAAATTTTATGTAAAGATCAGAGAAAACTCAGTTCAATAAATATTAGGATTTTTTAATATTTTAATACCATAACTGATTTTTTATAATCTATTCGTTTCAACTGTACAATTCTTTCTTACTTTTATTGATCTTTAATGTGTGAAAAACAGTTTCCAATTCAATACCCATTTTTAAAATTAGTCTTTCCTATTTATATGGCATTTTTAGTATAGTTATTGGACTTTTATAAGTTTAAAGAGGACAAAATAAGCTTATCTTTGTCAGCTTTATGATAAATAGCCCAATATCTGTGCCAAGTTTAAGGCAGATTGTCGTATAAAAATTGATGAAGATATTTTTAAACTCAAGTGCTGTAGTATATATTCTTGATCAGGAAGACAAGCTATGTTGATATGGTTGGCTTCGTCAGTCTATTAATATAATTTATATGTTTATTTATATTAAGTTTATTTTTTATATATTTAAATTCATAGCTAAGTGATGATCAAAAGTTACGTCGTAAAAGACTCGATATTCGATTTTATTCGTCAAAAAATAATTGAGATCAGCCAAATTGCTCTCTCTCGTAATTTGTAAGTATTTATAATTCTGCGCAATTGGTCTAAATCCAATTATCGAATGCGCGTGGCAGCCTTTGAATTGTTTACAATTCGATATTAATAATTGGGGCGCTATTTTACATATTTTGAAGGCAGAAATGCATTAGTATAAAATATGGGCATTTCTGCCGAATACATTGGAAATTCGAATGGACAACCAGGACCGAAAAATAAATGTGAAATTCATTGAATTTTTTTTGTGAATAAACAAATGTCTAAATTACAATAATACAATGGTTTTATATCACATCTCAGTTGTTTTCATGAGGAAATTGGCTTGAAAACTGAAAAAATGTTATTTAGGGTGTTCATTTTACCCTAGCAGCGTTGCAGATTGAAAACGTTGCAAGCTTTCTGCGAGAACAGCGCTTTACGTGCAACTCGTTGAACATATTCAAAATAATGTAAACAAAAAACAGCACATTTAAGAGTTAAACGTATAGCCGACATTATTACGAAAAAAAAAGATACTGTTTATGAGAATCCTTGGATAAACGACGGAGTAATACGCTTTTCAGTGCAAAACCAAAAATTATATTTTTTAAAAATTTTCAAGCTTGTTTCGTATGGCAGCTATGAGATACAGTGGTCCGATTTTGACCATATTAAATAAGAATGTATGGGACCATCCCATATGCATATTCTGTTAGTTTGGCTCAGATATCTCAAACAACGAAAAAGTTTTTCGCAAAAAACAGTTGCCATTCGAACTATTGATCGAAAATAAAGATATAGTATGAAAATATTTGTTGTTTTTAAAAACATCTCAGCCGAACAGAAAAATTCTTCAAACAATTCTAGGATCTCTTCGCTTGTATTTTTATAATTTTTTGAAAATTGCTTAAAAGGCTCTTATTGTATGAAAATGATGAAAAATTTTTTTTCCAGTCACTCCACACTGGACGGAAAGCCCGATTTTTTGGCATAAATTCTAATCCTTAAGGTAGAGAGTTGAAACTTCGTACAGTTCTTAGTAGTAGCCCACTCAAGCCGCCCCTATAAGAAAGAGTTGTGAAGTAGTAATTTTTTGATTTTAAGCTCTCAGATTTCATTTTTAATGAACTGCTTCTCAAAATTGATCACAAAATAAATTAAATAAATTTATTTTACCATAATAGCGACCAAATATATTTTTTTTACTGTGAAGACTTGACTTACAATAGCTTGTTTAGTAAAAAAGAGTGTACTTATTAAGTTGTTCAGTACATTATGGGGTCCGGTTTTATACATTTCACAAAAACGTTAAAAAAAAATGTCGCCCAACGTGGGGCTCGAACCCACGACCCTGAGATTAAGAGTCTCATGCTCTACCGACTGAGCTAGCCGGGCATCTGAAATCTGGTAAATTTTTTCACTAAATGTGGAAAATATTTATCTACATATACTCTGATTACAAAAATAGATAAGTGGCTATGATACTATAGATGTCCTTATACTCAAGGATGAATTGGTTTAACACATTCCTGCAGCCAGTTTGCCTGGATCCAGCAAAACGGAATAATTGGTATTGTAATTGGTTGGAGTCTTAATTAAATAAATTATTTGATAATAATATTAAGAATTCCATCGTTTCAAAAAGATCACAGATGAAAGATGCATACGTATACGCGATGAATACTTTTGGTGGGCCATGCTTCTTCTATATTTGAAGACATGCTGCTGCACGAAGAGCATGTGTAAACGTGCCTACCTAAAGTTGTCCTTAACTTATTTTAAATTGCTTTTATGACACACCTGGTCATATTCCAGGCCCAATTCGGTCGACTACCTACGATATTTGGCCTTATGGTTTTGTTACCTGACTCTGGCTTAAAACATTGCTATGGATTTTAAGGTCTCGCCCTCTCCAAATATAAATGCCAGTCGTAATGATGCTCATTGCATCATTATTATTTGAAACGTCGTTTAGAATGTGGCATTTTGTATTCTTCCTAGTCAGTTTTGGGTTGGTTACCGCGTACGATGATGAATGCAATGAGATGCTCTGCGGGTCGATAGTATCAAAGTGCCAGCTGACACAGAGCTGTCAGTGTGAGCTCAACGATTGCGAGATCAAGAGGTGCTTTCTCTGCCTGGGCGAGCTATACACGGAGTGCTGTGGATGTCTGGGCTTGTGCCCGAATCATAAGGATGACACAGCATCTGTGACACTCCGCTCGGAGATCGGTGATGTTGATGGTATACCCGAATTGTTTGACACGCTCACCGCCGAGGATGACGAACAGTGGTCCACCACGCGTATTTCCACGCGCGCCGGCTTCAAGCCAAAGCTGGAAGGTAGCACAGAGTCAGAGTCTTCAATCCAGCCCAACCACAATCAAAATGAAAGTGTTAACTGCACTGTCATATATGTAAACTCATGCATGGGATCTATCAAGTGCAAACAGCAGTGTGAAAGCATGGGGGCCAGTAGCTATCGCTGGTTCCACAACGGCTGTTGTGAATGTGTGGGCGCTCTTTGTCTTCACTATGGAATCAACGAGAGCCGCTGCACCGAGTGCTCGGATCATCATGAACAAGTCAGTGGTTATGCCGAACAGGATATGGAGGATCTTGAAGACGGCCTTGAAGACGATGATGATATGTGGGACTATGGCGAGAACGATGATATGACTTAAGAGGCCTGTACTCTGCGCCACAGAGCTGAAGCTTTGCATTTTAACTTCAGAATCGACCATTTAAATTTCGGAAGCCCAGATACAACACTTTACCAGTCGGACACTAATATGTGATGCAATGTTGACCTGAAACTAGACTTAAAATAACCAACATTTAAAAAACTGTAATTATTTATGTTAAGTAAAAAAAAATGAGAGAAAAAAAGAGTTTATTGAATGCCCCATGCTTTTAATTTTTAATATTTAATTTTTTTTATCCATTCCGTTTAAATTTTAATTTATATATAGTTTCATAATTTTATATCATATTTCATAATTTTATATCATATTAAATTATAATTTTATTTTAAACTTTAACCGTAATTTTGGTCGAGTGCTCTTAGTTGACAATAATAAAAATCAGGGACCGTAACGATTATAATTTTTAAAATATAAATTAAAATTAAATAAATTTGTTGATTTTTATCAAAAATAAATTATAAAATAATAAAAAATGTTTCCATTTTTATTTAAAAGTTATAAATTAACTCTTATTTTCAATTTTTATTTTAGCAATTGAAAATTAAAGTTATAAGAATTATTCTTCAATTTTTATTATAAAAGTTGAAAAATTAAAATTTACTGTAAATGTTTTTTGATTTGGATGGCGTATTTCCAACAGTGACATGTATTTACAAAGTCATAGCCAAGAGTCGGAGCGACGTTACCTTACCACCCGTCACCACCCCCTTGTGAATGCAATAAACCTTACAGTTCAAAAGACATATGTATAACAATAAAAACTGAAGAATAATTCTTATTTTCAATTTGGTCATAAAAATTGAAAAACAAATTTTTATTTTCAATTTTTATAATAAAAATTGAATAATAACTTTTATTTTCCATTGCTAAAATAAAAAATGAAAAACAATTTTTTATTTTCAAATTTTATTTTAAAAATTTAAAAATAACTTTTATTTTTAATTTTTATAAAAAAAATTGAAAAATAGCTATTGTTCTATAATTTTTTAATAAAAATTGAAAAATAAAAATTAATCTAGTTTCTCATAACTCTTATTTGCGGTCCCTGATAAAAATATAAAAAATATATTCAAATATAAGTATTTTGTTGTGAACGTATGATTTAAATAAAAATTATCAGCGTATTTTCTTGCCATTAATTATGTTAGTGTGTTAGATATAAAGACACAAAAAGAAAGAAAAGAAAAACAAACATAAAGTATCAAACTTGACACTGAAAATGTGCTGATATTTCTTGTTTGTTCATTAAAAGATTTGTTGTCCATTTCATGGCTAAATAATGTGTATGTCTTTGTGTGTGTAGGTCCGCATGATAAATAGCAAATCATAATTTTATTTTCTATTATTATTAGCATTGTTTTTGTATTTTGCATTTTTAACATATTTATTTATGCTTATAAATGTTCAAGAATACATCTATACATCTCGTATACTTAATTTTTATATACTGAATTATTGAAAATTGTTAAAAAAGAGAGCACAGGAAATCAGTATATCTTAAATCTGGCTAAAGGGTAACTCACAGTTGACCACACACTTGACTACCTGTTTATATTACAGTTTCAAATCGCTTAATTTGCGTTAAATAGTTTTGTCATAAAGTTCAGACACAGGTCGTCTGTAATTCGTCAATGCGTTGGGCTAATCGCTTTGCGGTCTCTTTCATGTTTTTAATATTGGACCGTGCTGACGTCACCTTTGCGACGGTTTCATCGTAGTCATACATGAGAACCGGCGTGGTTAAAAGACCGCCCTGAAAGGTGAGTTCCAGTTTCTGTTTTTTCAACCGATTATGGGCCACTTTGGCTTTAAAGAGGCTTTCTCGCAGCTGTCGTCGCCGCTCTTCTCCCACCTCCAATGTGTACCTGTGCTCTTTCAGTTTTTCTTCCAGTGTAAGCGTACACTCACGAAAATGTTGGCTCACATGCACATGCGTGTGATAGAGTTGCCGCATCTTCTTCAATTCATGATTTTTTTCTAATAGAAGTACATGATAGAGCGACAGTTTATCTCAATGAAAAAAAAACTTTAATAACATAATTACCATCGATCTTCACTTCCAATGCAACTACTTGATTTTGGAGGTCAATAAATTCGTTTGCGGTAAGGGTCTCAGATATCTGATCACATTTAAGGATTTTCTGCATAAAATATAATTAATTGTTATTTGTTTTTCTTTTAAATTTTCAGAATAGAGGTTGATTACTTACATCGGATATTACTGCTAAAGTATGTTTCCTTGTGATTAGTGCAAATCGTGTATCGCTAATCTCATCTCGGTATAATCTCATAAGCCTCAGCTCGCGATTGGCAATTTTTCGGAGATTCTCATATTTGTTACCAATAGTACTAAGGATTTTGTCTTCCAATAGTTTTTCCCGACGCAGGGAAGCTTCATTAAGGTCTGTCATTTCCTGTTCAGTGCTACTTACAACATCGGCCTGTTTCCCCTTAGTCGTGGCAATTAAACTAAGATAATAATCGTAATCTTCCAAGGCATCCATATATCTTTCGTATTCCGCCTGAGCTACTGCGGGCGATAGCGTTGCGAATGCTCGAACGATCTTCTGCCTTCTATGATATTCGCCTACTTTATGGTTGAGGTAATTATGCTGATCTTTCGTAATGCAATACTCCTCATATATCTTTGCTAAAGTATTATGAAGTTTCTCATTTTCAAACATTCCTCTGTACTTTTCAGTTTCATGCGGCTTTTCAACTTGGTTGAGGGCATTATCAAGAATGTCGGATAGGAAATGCCTTATTATTTCATGGCTTTCGTCTATCACAATTGGCACGGTATGTTCGTTTTCTTTAGGATCAGGCCTTAAACTAAAGCGAACAAACTGCTCAAAGTCTTCATCCCCCTCAACGGGGTGGTGGACGGGAAGGTCAACTAATTCATTAAGTTCCAACAAGCTGACATCCGAATTCCATTCTCCATCAATGACCTGAGATTCAGATGACGAAGAAGACGATGAACTAGACGAGCTCGATAGATCTTCTCCAGTAAGAGGATGAACAAATTTTCCCTTGTCTATGTGAATACTGTGGACAGATGATGGTCTAGCAGAATTACAAATGGAGGCCCAAAATTCTTCGTCGGCCTCCTCAGAAATGTCCGAGAGTGATGGAATCTCAAATTCGTTTAAAAAATCCGTTTTCAATTGAACTGAGTCCTCCTTAGTGGTTGGATCAATATCTTCTTCATTGCTCTCATCGGAAATGTGATCCAAGAGTTTTTCCACATGAGCACTCTCATCTGACGCTGTTAAACTAATAGCCTCAATATCTGGAATATCATTAAGTGTATGATCTGAAAATCGTGTCGGAGTGGCGAAAGCTGTACCTAGTTCAGTGTCAGTATGAAGTGAGCTATCCATAGATATATCAGTTGGCTTCTCTTTCTCTACTTCTCTTTCGCCGACATTGAAGCGAATTCCTCGCGCTCTTTTCAATCGAGCCCTACGCTCCTCTTTCTTTTCTTGGTCTGTTTTTTTTTCAGTCGATTCTGGAATATTTATATCTTCCTTTGCTTTCTCCTCATTGCCACCACTCGGTTCTACTGTCGTAACAGTTTTACTACTTCTGGGGACTTCATTTGTTAATTTTTGATTGGCTTGGACAACATCAATATCCTCATCTACATGATTCTCTTTACCAGGAACTGCCAGCTGAATAATATCATCAATGGGTCTATTGGTGACGGTGTCGCTTGGGGATATAATTGCGCCTGTTGCAGTGTCCATTTAACGTTATTATTAGTGTCCAGTGTAAGTAATTATTTTTGTGTTTTTTGTGTGTATATTTTAATATTTTTCTGGATTTTTTGTGTATTGTGTGTGTGTGTGTTGTCTTAAACTTACATTATTTCTGACTTTCTAGTTCAAAGCAAAGGCATCTATACTGTTAATTTCATTTTTCAATTAATCCTACATAAATTTGTCTTGGAATTAAACTAGAAAACCATCAAAAGTCATTGCTTAACATTAAATTGAAGTATGTGGGGAAATTGTTAATTTTGTAGCAACTGCGGCCTATTTTTCACTTGTGTGTCGACATATTTATGACATTTTATGCCCAAGCAAATCTTTAAAGTTGATTGATGTCTTTGCAAACTTATGACATTGATTAATTTTTAATAAATATGGAAAATAATATAAAAAACAAACAAAAATAAACATAGCAGGCAAATATTTTGTTAGGACATCAGGTGCCAGCTGATTTCCATAAAATGATGCAATGCGCGTTGCCACAATTTGCATAAAATGTATGAACTCCAATGTACAAACAGTTGCCAGACGATTTTTTTTCTCTCTTAAAGTTATGGCAACTCGGGCATAACCACAAATACTTTCGAGAAAAAAGAGGTTTAAAAAAAATATGAGCTGCGCTGTTGAATTCGCAGCGCAGCTTCAAAGCATGCAATGAAATCAAAGCAAACATTTGTCATAAGCGGTCGTATTGGCTGAGAGACATTTTATTTATAGCGTTATATAGCCTTTGCAGCTTAGTATTTGAATGCAGCCCTAAAAGTAGGCAATACAATTTGAAATATTTAAAAGAAGAGTATGTCGATGAATTGAGAAGTACAGTCGAACTTCCCTAACTCGAATTCACCATTATCACCGAAAAAAGTTCGAGTTAGGGAGACTTCGAGTTAGGGAATTTTTTTTTTTAGTTTTTTAAATGAAACTACAATTTCATTCATTCATAAATACATTTCAAATTGCAAACTTTTCTTGTTATTTTCAACAAAAAAATTTCAGTTTGTTCAAGTCCTGTCGATATTCTCAAAAATAGGTTTTATCGTTCTTTTGCTGTATCCAGAAGACGTTCCCGAATCAAATGACATAATTAGTTTTCCATTTTTTAATATAATTTAAACTGGTCCACTTTTCAATTTCTTAACAAATAAGTTTAAAAAATTTCTTAAAGATATAAAAATTTGAATACACATGCTGGTGCCATGATAAATATTATTGAGCTGGTGCGCTGACAAAGAAGTACATTTCGAACATCTTTTCTATAGCGATTTCACAAGCCTAAAAAATTGTTGATGGAAATGTTCGAGTTAGAGAAACTTCGAGTTAGGGAAGTTCGAGTTAGGGAAGTTCGACTGTACAACATTATTAACATTATTATTATCTTTTTTATATTCTACTGCCTTCATTTTTATAATTCTGAAATATAAATTAGATATTGAATAAACATTGAATGGTTAAGCAAAGTAATGTAAATAAAACTATTGAATTGTTTGGTTTACTTTATGAACAACTAAAAAATTGACTTTTAAGCTTTTCATAAACGTTTGTGTATACCCGTTAACCCTTTTCAGTTGCCAGGGTATAAGCAGTGAGGCGTATAAATTGTATATTCAGTTAAATTATGCAGTAGACTTTCATTTCAATTCGTTTCGTTTCATTTCGTCACTTGGCTTTTTGATGTTTCTAACTTATGCAATGGAATATGTATTTGCTTTGAGCGAAAGTGGCAGGACATTCATCAGGGAATAAAATTCAATCAGCTTGCTGTGAATTCAGTTATGCTGTCTAAGCCTTAAACTTTTGCCAGCTACTTAGGGTTATAAGCCAAGGCTGTTAAATATTTGCATTTAATTTCGCCAAATGCTCAAACAATTTCCATACACCTTTTATACAATTTTCGACTGACCAGTCTGCTAAAACATTTTGAATTCACAAGTGTCGGACTACTAATATATAATAATACAAACCGAATTTTTGAATAATACTCTTAAGATACTTGGAAACCAAGAGATACTTTTAGAGTTGGGTTAAGATTTTCATTGAGCATGCCGCTCACGTTGCTGTTCATCAATGGGAATCCTTTTTAGGCTGCCTGCCACCTTCGTCGCCGTTACGGATTAAGTGGCATTTGCCAGGTCTTAGTCTGGCATTGTCTGGTCGGCCTTTGCACTTAAAGCTGACAATCCAATCAATTCACACGCACCGTGGTACTCGTTTTCAAAATATTGATTGAATATAAATATATTTTTATTCTGCGTACTAGTCTTATGATTATTACGACGAGTGCTCACACATTTTTTGAGTTCGCCCGAATGCTTCATGTTGTTATTTAGTGTGTCAGGTTTTCATTTGTCTCGCCAATAATCAAATCACACAAATTGCGCGTTCGGTTCAGTTGATCTCTGCTGATCTCACTTATATGCCTTATCAATTTTATAGAGAAACAGCTCAATTTGTATTTATTATGCAAGTCAAGTTGAAATTTGCGCATAGACTGCCCAGGCAGTCCCAGTAAATTGCGCATTCCGAATATGAACAAAACTGAGCTAAATTGAATGTGGCGCCGAAGTTTGCATGCTCTATAAACATGAAAGTCGAATCTAAGCTTTCTAAATTTTTTTTATAGTATTATAGTTCATTTTTACAATAAATATACTTATATAAGTAAGACAAAAAAGTTTAAGTACTCTACAATGGTAGAGTAAGCTGAAAATTCTAAAGTGGGTAAGATGCATGCAAAGTCGGGCTGAAATTCTCGATATGGATTCTCTTGGAATCTTGAATCGGTTGCAGCTTTACAGTTTGCAGTTTTGCAGCTCGCTAATCGATAATGCTTTAATTAGATTTGAGGCAGTGTCAGCTGTGCTGACTGGATGACTGACTTGCCTGCCAGCCAATCGCAAGACTAGACTCTACAGAACTGATAATAAGCAATGTTTCATAAGAAACTGTAGACAGCATTGACGGTCAGTTCAGAAACGCAAGTTGCAGCGCGAGGTACAAGTTAATTGGGAGATACGCACAAGCAGATTGAAGGACTTACAGCTAGAAGAATCTACAATAAATACAGACTAAAGACAGATTAGAGATGCATTCGTGGATTTTGGTATTTGCATTGGCGGCGGTGATGTTGGAGACGACACTGGCTCTGCCTGTGAAATTGGATGAATCGGAGGATGTTGCGTTGAGCGACGACGAGTTGCTTAATCTGCTGGGCGGCAAGAGTGTGGAGACGGACTCAATCAGCGTGGAGAACATTCGCAGAAGGCGTGCGGCTGGCGAGGACTCAGATAGCAGCTCGGCTGAAGACAACCAGGACAAGGCTGTGCCAAAGGACAACGAGCGCGGCAGCTCCAACAGTGCATCGTCGTCATCGGAGGAGAAGACGAAGGAGGGCAAGTCAGGAGCGAGTTCGTCTGTTCGTCGCAAGCGCACGATCCCAGAGGACACGGCCATTGAGGAGCTGCTGGCTGCAATCGACTTCAAGGTGCCTGCGGAGGACACAGATGAGCCCAATGTGTTGGAGAACATGGAGATCAACCATGACGACTACGCTCAGGGCTGCGATGTGAACGAGGAGCTGTCCAATGAGGTCAACAACGAGACCTTCACAGAATAGGATTAACTGTAGTTTTAATAATCCTACCCCTAGCTATATATTTAATAATAATAAAACTTCGTGACAAAAATGAATGAAGTATCCAAACTTTTTCTTATCATTGTCATTCACTCTCTGTAACTGTCCTTTATCTGCATATTTGAAGGGTAGGAGAGAAGGAAGATGGAAAGAGTTGAGCGAAAAGAACTGTAGCCAAACATCATGTCCGGACCACTCTCGAGCTTTGCCCTTGTGTTGTAGATAAGTTTTCGAAGAACTCTTAAAGTTTCTGCGCTGGCAACCTTTGTCTGACAACTGTCAAATAATTTGCACCTTTTTTTTTGTCGCCATCGAAGACAATTTCATACAAAGAAAATGTAGAAAAATCTCATACCTTTGGGTTTTTTTTTTTTTTAAAGAGATTGAAGCCACACATTTCGGGATTCTTTAAAAGCAATGATTATCATCATCAATAATTCTCAGAATTCCAAATAATAAATTGCGGCGAGCTTCCCCATTATAAAAATGAACAAGACAAAATATAACCTATTGACATCGAAATAAGATTGGCGACACACTTTTGTAAAAAAACAACAATAATTGAGCTCAAATATGAAATATGGAATTAATCAACAGTAAACAACATGAATTCGAGCAAATAAATGACACTGGTAATTACGTATTTAGCTGACGAGATTATTTACCTTTTCTGGGAAAACAATTTGAGCTGTTACTCGAAATCGGATGAATGCATTTCCACACTTTATATGTAGATTTTCTCCATCGACAAATAAAAACATTGCCTTTGAATATGCACTAAAAAAAGCAACCAGATGCAAACAATACATTCGTTGTCAGCTAAAAAAAAAAACAAAAAAAAATACAATATCAAAAATAGAAACTACACAAAAGAGAACAGCCGGCAAAAAGTTTTCATGGACCTATCCCAATAGTCATCACGGCAATAACGCGCTGTGAAAAGAAATAAAAAACCGAAAAAGAGAATAAAAGAATGTGGCAAATCGGGCAACCGACTTTGATATACCCGATATCTTAATGTGTACTATCTATTAAACTAATCTTCTGTACTATCTTTTACTAACTAACATTAAATATTTCATGAGGCAATTGGTCCAAATGGACCTTAAAATTTAATTAAAAAGGAAGTATCAAAAAATCGAAGTTTATAATTTTGCAATGTATGTATATGCAATGAAAAGTCAAACATTACAAATTAACATGGGCAGTAGCATAACCATTTATAAATTACTGTAGTATTTAAATTATAAAGCTTATATTTGGTAATATTCATAATAGTTATAGGCAGGGATTAAGCCCGTAACCGTTATTAACCGATTAAAATTTGTAACCGTAACTGAAACCGCAAACGAAAAAAAAATGTTTTATTATAAGTACCTTAATAAAATAATTGAAATTATTTAAACCAAAATAACCGTTTTTGTGTAATCATTGCTCTTAAATTATTTTTGGATATTTAAATTTAATTTAAATGTAAATTCCATCGGAAAGAAAAATATTTTTTGAATTCAAAGAATTTTGATATAAATAAATATTTACATTTTCTTCTTGTAAAATTTTTTTTAGCAGAAACCGTAGCTGATACTAATATTCGTTTTGGTTTGATACACTGGTTATAAAAATGATAAAAAAGTATTCTTTTTTAAATTCTAAGCAAAACTAATATACCCAATTGGGATATAATAAAAGTAGAGTCCGCCGCCGTATGGCAGCTATAAAAAAGCGAATGCACCACAAAGGCAAACTTCTCGAAATTATTTTAGCGCTTTGCCTTTTAGTTTTAGTTGCCCGAGTCGTGTGCAATCGTGTGGAAGCCAGAGAAAGTGGAAAATTGTGGAAAAGCGCCAGGCTCCAAGATCAATACTTGAAAAGGGCATATCCTCATTAAGTTTGTGCTACAAAAACTCTGTCGTAATTAGACAAATAATAAAATTCAGTTCCTTAACTGATTGAATTGGAAACTAATTGAATTTTATAGTCGGTTCATTGCATTGTGCAATGCGTGAATGAGGATTATATAATCCAGAGAGACAATTGGCGATTGGGAAACGTATTTGGGAATGCGATTAAAAACATTTGCCCAAAGTCATTGGCCAAACACGCGCTAAAAGCCGGCAAAATACATATACAAATAAATATTTATTTTTTGGCAACTGAATTTTGACAGGCGCAGAAAAAAAGAAAAAAGTAATACGAAAAATATCAAAACTGTTGCAACCAAAAGCGAAAGAGAAGGGCAGACAAAGAGCGCGAGAGGGAGCGTAAAGATTTATAAATAAAACGAGCAGATACGCAAATAAAGAGTAAACGCAAAAGAGTAAACGCCAAAAAAAACAACATAAACAAACAGACATCAAGGGAAAGAGCAACAACAACAACAAATTTACGATGCCGGAGCCATTGGGGATGCTGTGGTCCACGCCAGAAACAAAGAAGAAGGCGCCCATTATCAAGATGTCCTGCGGCATTGGCGATACTGATGGTTATCCCGCCTTTGACGTGGAGTCGGATGCGTATGACTCCAAGGAGGAATCGAAATGGGGTTTTCTGATAACCGGCGGCGCCGAATTTCATATGCCCTTAACCGTCTTCCAGGTGAGTGTGTGTGTGTGTGTGTGTGTGAGTGTGTGTGTGGGGAGAACTTCCTTACGCCCGGTTAACTATGCATAAGTCGTTTTAGTCTGAGAGCTGAAACAACTGCCGCAAGTCGCAAGTGGCAAGTGCCGCTGTGTGGCAATGTGGCAGCTGCAACATTCGTTTCGTCATCGTTGCAGACTCTTTTGGTCGTTGGCCAACAAAAAAAAAAATAAACACGCATTTCGTTTTCGTATCTCAAATTATTCGGCTATGACGAAATCGTCGCAAGCAACGAAATGAATATTTTACTTTTTGGTCGCGTTGTCCGTCCAATGGGGCGTATGTGCGACAATTGTCAAATGGAATGACAAAGAAGAGCAAGAGAGAGAAACAGAGAGAGAGAGAGAGTGGAAAACGGCGACATTTTGTTCTCGTTACAATTGCCCGCACTTGAGCCGAGGGAATGTACAATATTTGGGTTAGCTCTATTCCGATTATGTATTTCTCGTACTGCTTTCCGATTGAAGTCTGCTTTCAGTTAAAGCAACAAGAAGAAGACAGAAGTATATAAATTGTTATTTCTGTGTTTCGTGTGGCATGAGCTAAAAGTCAGGCATAGTTGACTTGACACAGAAGTTTGACAGGGATGTGAAGAACAGAGATGAAGTACTTATAATTTTTCATATTATGAGAGAAACTTTTATACTTTTTATGGCAATATATCATTTAATTAGTTCATTGTGAATTTTTTTTTTATTTTATTAATTGTCAAAGCGTCGGACAACGAACAAATATAAATTATAAAAAAGTCAAATAAAATGATATCAAAACAATTAAAAATTAAAGTTATAAGAATATGTTTAAATGTAAATAAAAATGTATGTATATTAGGGTGTCCCTTATTTGGTCAAAGTCAATATTATTAAACGCATACGGGCTAGTTCTGTTCATTAGGTCCTAAAGCACTCAGAAATAAATTTTTACCTCAATCGGAGTATGATAACCCGTGCCGACTTGGATCGGAAAATTTAAAGATTATATGGGACAAAAAAATTTTTTTTTTTTTTAATTTTGTTTTATTTTTATTTTGTTTATCAGGTCCTAAAGAACTCAAAACCAAGTTTTCACCCTAATCGGAGTACGATAACCCATTAAAATTTGCATCGAAACATGAAAAATCATCGAAAAATGTATAATCAGTGTTAAAATACAGTTTTTTCATGTTTCGATGCAAATTTGAATGGGTTATCGTACTCCGATTAAGGTGAAAACTTGGTTTTGAGTTCTTTAGGACCTAATAAACAAAATAAAAAATAAAAATTAAAAAAAAATAAAAAATTTTTTTGTCCCATATAATCTTTAAATTTTCTGATCCAAGTCGGCACGGGTTATTATACTCCGATTGAGTAAAAATTTATTTCTGAGTGCTTTAGGACCTAATGAACAGAACTAGCCCGTATGCGTTTAAAAATATTGACTTTGACCAAATAAGGGACATCCTAATGTATATGCTTGAATGTGAATGTAATTGTCAATTGTATAAAAGAGATTATGAGCTTATAAATTACTTAAGACTAAAAAAAATGACTTTTTCATATTAAAACATTTGAATTTTAATGAATTTCAAAGATGTTTAAAGACATAAATTATTCAGCTTAATGAAAATTAAAATATTATTTTAGTATGAATAAAAGTAGTAAAGTTCGCATGGATGTTAAACGATAATTGTTTTATAGGTTTAAAGCATATACATCTGATAGGGAGGGACCTTATCAAAACAATTTTTTTATCACTCAAGGGGATAAAAGAGAGTGATGATTTAATTCTGCACATCTGGCAGTTTTTCATTAAACCATACAGAAATGTCAATTTTATAGTATTTAATGAAATGTATACTCATCGAAATTTAATTAAAAGCACCTCATTTTTGCATGAAAAATTATGATATACGATAACAGTATCTTAAATTCGTCTTTAAATATTATTATTCATACTTATTAGTAGTCTATTTTAAGTTTTGTAAAAGTCTATTTGTTCCACTTTTATCCTTGATTATTGGAAAACATTTTTTTGATGCTTAAAAATTCTAAGAGTAACGCAAAAAATTTCAAACAACTCTTTGCTAGTATTTTTATAATTTTTTGAAAACTGCTAAAAATTACAATTTTTGTATGAAAAAGGGGTTATTTTCTCCTTTTCATACAAAAGGTGGCTTTTGTCATTTTCAAAAAATCATTTAATTTATATTTTGGATGTAGGGTACACATTTCATGCAGACAATTTTGAAATACATAAAAGTATCTCATTGTGTTTTGGGAGCAAACTTTTGTATCTTGTATCTATAGAGAGTGCGATCACCAAATCCAAATCCATTTGTATCTGTCTGTCATATATCAGTGAACGAGTATATAGTTGTGTATATGTATATAAGCATTTGCTTGACCTAAACTCGAACTACGCAACATTCGACGATCAATTGCGCGTCGACTTTTGTCCGGTTCGGAACTTTGCGCTGCTCTGTGAGTGAAGAGTGAAAGTCAAGGAAAGTTACAGCTGTGTCATTAATTTAAAATCGACTGTCTGTTTGTCTGTCTGTCTGTAGGTATCACCGGATGGTATAGCTGACAAATCGGGGGTACGTCTGGGCGATATAATTCTTGCGATCAACGAAGAGGACGCAACGCAGCTGACACTGGCCCAGGCACACGAGCAAATCAACGCGACCCCAAAGAAGGTGCAGTTCCTCATGCGCAAGTAGGTTGATCCACTAAAATATTTAATGGATGCACTGTAATCTTATGTAATATGTGCAGCATGGAGGAGGATGATCCCACGGGCATGTACGAGGCCGGTGAGGAGAAGTCGATTGTGATGCGAGTACCAAAGCCGATGCCACCGCCAAAGGGTGAGTTCAAATTTAGTTCAAAGATCACATTATCGAGTGCATGGAGTATCCATATCCACACATAAATCCCTGGCATGATGCATACTGACTGACCTAATTGGCTAAAAATTTGGTTGTATCTTTTTGTAGACTTCACCCCAACCCCATTGCTTGGCTCGCGTTGTTGGCATCCCATTATGTGGCAAGAGCCGCCCGAGCCGCCCAAGCCCAAGAAAAAGAAAACCAAAACCCAACTCGATGAGGAGGGCAACGAGGTGATCATTGAATTGAGCGAGGACGAGTCCTCCGACGAGGAGGAGCAGGTGAATGATCGATCGATTGAGATATGCCAACAACATTTGCAAAGCTAATCCCAATTTTTTTTTGTTATCTCCCCTTGCCTCATGCCACATGTCACCTGCCACCTCACTCGCATTTTTTAGGAGTTGCCTCATCATCGCATTGTACGGAACATTCGACGCTTCTTTGCGGAGGTCGGCGACAATCAGGAGCTGCGCAGCAGCACCATCGAGAACATGCTGCTGGCCCTGCCCACGGGAGCCTCATCGTCCAAGTGATGGCCCAACTTAACCCCCTGCCCCTGCCTCGTTAACCCTTTATTGCCCGCATCTATTTGCTCTTTATTTGTGTATGTGTTTTGCCTTTTGTGAGTGTATTTACAATAAAATCGTATTCTATTTAAACCTTTAAATCTGTGAGAGACTGTAGTCTATGTGCACCATGCAAATGCTTCTCGTTCAGGCCGCGTCCTTCCCAGTTCGATTGAGTTGCGTCTGCTGGAAATGCAACGCAAGCTCTCGGCCATTGCTGAAATACCAAAGATTCTCTCCTCCACGCTGGCCACAGTCTCACAGTCCTTTGGCACCATGGACGCCTTGGATGCCTACAAGCGCAAATGTTCCTACGATGAAGATGCTCTTGACTATGAATTGCTGGAGCTGCCGGAGAGCGAGTGTGACAGTGAGGTGGATGAGGATGAGGACGAAGACGAAGAGGATGATCTGGTGCAGGTGCAAGATGATGATGCTAATGACCTGGCCGTGAAACAATACAAATCAAAGGCGCTTAAAGATGCGACGCCGGAATCGGATTATGCATCGGAAGCCAATTATGCGACAAATGAGACAAGTGATGAGCCAGACAACGAAGATGAGGATGAGGATGAAGAAAAGCAAGATATTGATGAGATTTACTACATCAAACTGCCAGCCATGCCTGCAGGCGGAGACTTCAACGAGGAAACAGCCGCAGATGCTGCGAATATCAGCAGCGAAGAATATGACGATGATGATGATGATGATGTGAATGTGGATGAAGCGGGTAATGAGAGCGATTTCTTGAGCACCACTTATACGTGGAATCTGCGAAATGTGCCCAAGCTGAGCATAAACGATGCCGAGGGCGCATGTAATTTGACGCTGAGCTCGCAACTAGAGCTGGAGCAGCACAATGCGATTGACACTTCAAAGGTGCGAGCTGCGACGCCAACGCCAATGTCAACTCAAACATCAACAACTCAGTTGACAATGGAGGCGCCTCCATCGACAACCAAAGCATCAACAACTCCAACAGCGGATGCACAGTCACAAAAGGTAAAAGCAATCAATGTGACATCTCATTAGGTATACAATATTATGACATTGTCACATTCTGCAGCTGCTTTTCAAGCTGGATAACCTGGAACGCTCTTGGCCCTGGGCAGATCGTGAGAAAATCATCTACAAGTAAGTTAGAGTTAGAGCTTAATCAATTCCAAGTCGATTTGCTAATGTGTTTTTTTCTATTCTTGGTAGACAATCAACTTGTCATTTAGTGTCACGCAAGCCGCTGGGACTTGTTGGCCAACGCATTCAGCTGCTGGCCAATCAGGACCTCTTGCGCAAGGACAAGGACAAAGAGCAATAGAGCAATGTCAATGCAAACGTCAAAGTTAAACTCTTTTTTTGTTTTCCTACATATTATCTTCTTGTCATTAGTTTAGGTGTCGCATTCTCGCCTCGGCCTGAACTTGGCAGGCGAACCAACTTTTAATTGAGTTCATTATGCAAATGCGTCAGCAGCACACTCCACTTAACAGGCGCAGCCACAGCCACAGCCGCAACATCACAGCCAGAGCACAACAAGGCGTATGCGCAACTTTGCTTCAACTTACAAACATACATACATGAGTATTCTTCAACTTCAACAAAAGCAGCTCAGCTTTGTCAGCTTTTTTAATTAAAAAAGTGCATACACTGAAGCCAAAATCTGTGGCAAACAATTGCCATGATAATTTCACACTTCTACTCCTTGAATTTTTTCCATTTGAGGCACAACTACTTTTTAATCAATTAATAATTGAATTGTAAATTAAAAACATTCAAATTTTTCAATTTTCATTTTATTTGAATAAATAATAATAATAATAATAATTTGAATAAATAGTATAGAATTTTAGTGCATTTTATTTTAAATTTTATTCGATATAAACCAGTTTTGCTTGATTCTCTCTTAAGTTGTGCAAAAGGTGTCCAGTTCAGGCTGCTTAAGTGCTTCTGAGTCCTTTGTGATTGCTGTACTTCAGCTTCCAACAAAAGAAATGCGCTTTGAATTGCTGCAGACGCCTAAAGCATGTCATGCACTTAACTCACACACACACACACACACACACACATTCTACCACACTTCTATACACACTTCTCTCTCTCTCTCCCTTTCTCACTTTCACTAAATTAAACAACTCATTTGCTTGCTGCAGGTTTGATGCGTAAAGTTTGTTTGCCTGGCAACGCGGCGTATGAGTTATGCTCTCGTTTTATGAGCCGCGCGAGGGCGCGAATAATTTCTGAAATATGAAACATCATCTTCATCGACTTAACACATTTGGAGGAGCAGCAATAAAAAAGCCACTTATCGCGTAACTTTACATACATAAAACATGCAAAAGTCTCATAAAATGTTGGCAAGAGCAGCAGCTGCATCAACGTGCAACATGCTACCAGCTGTCAGGGCAACATCAACAGCAACATCATTAAAATCACATCAACGTTGTTGCCACGAGACTGCAAAATGGCCCGCTGGCAACGCGGCTAAACAAAAGTCAACTTGAACAAATAAGTTTCAATAAATGTCAAACAAAACGTTGGCGCAGACAACTCGGCCCTTATTTACCCTTTGTTGTTGTTGTTGTTTTTGTTGTTGATGCTGTTGTGTTTACTGTTGCGTTGTCGACCAAATTAGCGCACTAATAAACAAACACAGGGCCAGGCCAGCGAAATTTATCATTCGTAACAAGTAGTCCGAGAGAGAGAGACAGTGAGAAAGAGAGAGACAGAGAGGTCTGAAGTGAACTCTTCAGCATTCAGCGGCATTCATGTAATGAGCTCTAAAGTTGGCTAATTAAACGGCTTTTGGACATTCAACTCACCTTTGTACCTGTCTGAATTCCACAAAAATTACTTAAATATTCTGTTTATGATTTCACATTTATATATATTTGATATACACAGATTTCAAGCATATTTATTCGTCTATATATAATGGCGATAAAACGATAAAGCGTTCGGTTTGGTTTCAGTATGAAATTTGTTCAGAAAGCTGAGCTTACCACATTAAATTAGCCAAATTTTTGTAGAGACATCTAACACTTAGGACAACAATGATATTTCATATCCACATAAATTCTTACAATCATATACATAGTTATACGTACATTTTATAATAATAATTAAATATGCATTAAATTAGTTTCGCAACTTGCCATTTCCTAAATAACTTTTCGTAGCATACTTTCGGGCGCCTTTTAAAATGCCGAATGCCTGAGCTTAGAGCAACAACAACGAAGCGTGAGGTAAATATATTAAAATGTTTATCATCTTGATAGCGCTTCGCAAACAGTATGCTAGCATAAAAGTTTAGTTTGTGGAAATGCAACTTTGCTATGATATTTGCTAGTTTAGTATTAAATCTTTTCTTCTGCCTGGGTAAATTGTTGGTGGGGTGCTCTCTCATTTGGTTTCCTTGATTTGCTATTATGTTACATTTATCTATTGGGCGGGTTACTACACATACAGTTTTTAATTTAATCCGTTCGTTTCGTTGCTTAGACTATGAGATTATGTGTTGAAGCTTTGTGACTTCCGTTGTGAGAGATTGGGGAGTGGGATGGAATTAAAGCGCCTCGTCGGCAATGTTCTGTTGATTCACATCCGTATCTGCATCCATGCTGACAATGACAACACCCCTGCTCATTCCCATTCCCATTTCCATTCCCAGTCCCATCCCCAATCCCATGCTCCTGCCATTTCGTTGCTGGTCAGTTGCATCGCTCGATGTTGCAGTTGCAGTTGCAACTGTTGTTGCTTCGGCATCTTCCGCTATTGTCGTCATCAGTGTCGGCTTGACCACCGATTGCGCCTCCACCTGTGCATCCACCTCCAGCTCCAACTCCGTCTCTGGCTGCAGTTTCAGTTGTATTGTGTGTCCAGCTGTTTCCTCCATGAGCGGCTGCCGTTGGTGGGCATTGTCGATGGTCTGGCGGCGCAGGAAATGCATTTTATTGCGCCAACCATCGATAAAGCGCGCCGGGGTGGACGTTGAACCTGTACCTGCCATTGCCATACTCTGGCTACGCCCACGTTGATGTTCCTGCTGCTCCTGTTGTTGCTGGTATTGTTGTTGCTGTTGCTGGTGATGTTGCTGTTGGCGATGGGGCGCGGAGGCGCGTCGCTTGGCCGATGACGACAGGTCCTTTAGTCATACCTTCTCCTCGCCAGGCATTGGCGGACCGCAGCGCACGAACTACAATCAAAAGAACTAAGAATTTGCTATCATGATGGTTGGCAGGATTGGAAACGGTGCGCTGCATTTGGTTATTTATGTCATTATCTCTGTTGAAAATTTTGATTTGCTGTTGTTGCTGTTGTTGTTAGACAACATGGCGTATGCTTAACGTGCGATTATATCAGCAAAACAACCACAATGTTAGTGTCGTAGCCAATCGTGTAAGTGTGTGTGTGTGTGTATTTTATGTCAGTTGTGTGTTTTGACTGTATACTGCATTCATTAGCTTGCATTACTCATACGCGCCGTAACCCGTATTATACATAGGCAATAAGAAAAGCATGTGAAGCTCATTACAAATCTTACCGAGACCTGAGTGGCTGTATAGGAGTTGGTTCGTGGCCGATTGCTGAAGCAGAGCGTCCTCCACTTGCGCTTCACTTGGGCAATCACCTCGCCATTGAAGAAACAGAACAATGTCGCCACACACAGCCCCTGCAAAAATAAAGTAAACAAAAGTGAGGCGAAAAATTATTATCTAAAGGACGGATAGACGGAGACGGAGTCGCAGTCACAAGTGTCCTTATTAGATTGCCAGCCGGCGGAAAACGGTCCTAAAACCTAATGCAATTTTGTTTATTTGCTATTTCGGCAGGCTCAACAGTTTCCAATTCATTTTGCCAGTCTCATTTCACTGGCATTACGAGTTGTATCTGTATCTGTATCTGTAAGTGTATGTGTTTTTGTATCTGTATCTCTCCCTCGTTTCTATGCGAGAGGCTTTGTCTGTTGTTGGCCACTTGAGTTGTTTCTGTCATTTGTCTTTTTGTCTGGGCATGGCTCTAACTATGTGTATACGTATTTAATGCATAGTTGCGTACGTGCTGAAGTTTCTCCCTGGATTTCATATTCACACATTGCCTGCATATAAATGAAATTGGCAAAAGGCTTCATTTGATTGCCAGTGCACACGTCAACACACTCAGACCATAGACTACCAGAATACATACATGTATGTTCAGAAAGTACTGGGCAAACTTTGTGTGCTTTTCTTATTCTTTGATAAATATTGAAAACGATTTGTGCATTTTTAAATAAGTTGAACAATAAGCTTTACAAAATTCAAACAAAACTCGCTTTTGTGTGAGCTATGAGAATAATTTGAAGCATGAACTGCAACTAACTAGCTTTAGTGTTATTCACACTGTTCTTTTTTTTAGAAAAACTTTGAAATAATTCATGTAAAATAAAACACATTTTCAAAGTCTCGAAAATAATTTTCTTAAAATATATATTGCTTAAAAAATTGTTTATCCAATTTTTAAATATGTAATGTAACCAAATTTGTAGCAAGACTACACAATATTTTTTAAAAATGTTCTAGCTTTTTGTATAAATGATTATATTATTTAAGAGATTAAGTGTGCACATAAATTGAATTTAATGTATAATTTTTGTTAAAGCTTATAAGGTCGAAAAAACAAGGGGCAAAGGGCTGGGTCACAGGGTAGTTCGCAGTCGACTTGGGGTTGTTTATTTGTATTCATTGGGTTGCCCTTTGTGGTGGATGCGCATTTATAAAGCTTTTCTCCACTCTCGTTATCTTTTATGTGCTGACTTTAATTCAAATAATTTCAGCAGCTGTGTTTGTTGAGCTCAACAAACAACAAGTTGAAACCATGTTAAGTTATTATTCAGCTTGATGTTGGTTAGTACTCAAAGCTAGTAGTTGGGAAATAAAATCCCTGTAATACCTGTAAGTAGAATCTACTTGTAAATTCCATGACTCTGAGTTCTTAACACTGTTTGAGGAAACCGATTTACTAATTATTTGAGTGGAGCATGTCAGAACGACAAAAGTGCAAAGTATTTGCAAAAACTAATTTGCAAAGTAGACAACGAAAATAGCCAGCAAATGTCGAAATGTGTATGCTTCCCTTTTGACCCTGAACTGCATTCTGGCATCAACTTTTGTGCCAAGTGCAAGTTTTGAATTCAATTTATACTGAAAACAAAGAACAACAATTGCTGGGATTGTCAGCAGCTGTTCGTTCTACGTTCTCATGTGGCGTTTTATAAAAGTATTTTTGCCACACAGCAAATATTTTTTAAGCTTTATTGAAATTCCAGCTGAAGAATGAAAAAATACTCGCAAATAAAATTAAATTTTCTCGAAGGACTTCGGCTCTAATTGCAATGCTGTCCATAGATATTATCAGAGGACATTGACGTTTGTTGAGTGGGATTTCATATTTAATTTATTGCTGTTGAAATTCAGGGAATTCCAGAAAGGAAAATGCATCACAAGGAAAATAATAAGTTTAATATGTTATATTTTAATATGTACTTATTGACCGTCTCAAATACATATTTTACTATATTGCTATACTTTATATTACACTTTATGTGACTTTCTCGCTAGAACTTGGGCTACATTCCATTATATTGTTGTTTGTGTATTTCGATTTAAAGTGCATTCGCTAGATGGATTCATTTTATATATGTATCTATACATATACGTACGTACATATATATTGCATATATATTTATTCTATACATATACTTTATGGCGCTTAAAAGTTGTTCCCCAGCTTTTATGACTCGCATTGCAGATGGCACAATAAATCCAAATTATATCCGTACCAAAGAAAGTGCCTCTTGTCTCTTGCCACTTGCCACTTGTAAGAACTTTGCAATTTAAGGGGCAGCAACAAAAATAACAAAAAACAAGTAAACATAAAAAGTTGCGACTGGGTTTAAAAACATTCAGCAAAAGTATTTTGCTTTTGCATTTGTCACTTTTCTTTTGCTCCGTTATTTTGGGCTGCTACCAAGTAAAGAAAAAGTCACAGATAAGCAGCGCATTTTATTATAATACCCTGTAGGCAAATAAAGAGATTAAAAGGGTCAAACAAGCCGAAGGAAATATTGCTTAAATTTTTAAATTAAATTTAAATATTTATATTTTCTATTTATTTTTACACAATTTTTGCGATATATCCAGAAACAACAAAAATTTCCAAGCTAAATCTGAGTTTCGATCAATCCTTCCTATAGCAGCTATATATTATATTGTGGACCAATTTGATTCAAGCTTGTTAATATTGGATTATACAATAGAAAATTCTCAATCTGTGAGTATGGTTGCAATATCTTCAGAAACAACAAAAATGTTCAGTCTAAATCTTAAATTTCGACCAATTGTTTCTATGGCAGCTATTATACATATCATAAAAATTTAAGTGAAATTCAAGCGAAAGCGATTTCTGTGGCACCCCGGATAGTTATCCGATTGAAATTGAATAGGAAACTTGAGCTGCGCCCGATATTCAGAAACCTACATACCAAGTTTGAAGTCTCTAGCTCTTATACTCTCTGAGATTGTTGCGTTCAAACAGACAAACAGAAGGACGGACGGATACTGGTCAAGAATATCTTTATATACTTTGTGAGGTCTGTCACGCCTTCTTCTGCCTGTTACATACATTTCAGAAATCCATAATACCCTTTTTTGACCATTTTCAGTGGGCACTAGAGTATTGCGTTTTTGATAATCGGATAAGTTTAAGGAAATCTATTCTATAATTTTTTTTTTAAATAATTAAAGTTATAGTTTTTACCTGGCTTATGCCTTACTTAAAATCAAATTTAAATGATTCTTGAATCAATAAGGTAATTTTACACTTAATTTTCTCTTTACTTAATGCTTAATATTAGAGTTAGATGAAAGGTATCTTTCAGTCGAGCGGATTCTATAGTTTTCAGCGAATTGTAGTTAAAGTCTTGTAACTCTAATTCAACTGCAGCTTACGGCCACAAGACTTGACAATTTAGATTTATATGTGGAAGAACCGCAGACAATGGAATTTAGCCTTTTGCTCAACCATTTGCTCAACAGCTTTTTATAGTTATTTGCGCAGCGAGTAAACGAAAGGAACAGATGAAGTCGAGATGTTGCTCGATTTCATTTTATTGGTTTACGCGTCTTTGCGCACTCCCATCGGCTTACCCTTCAACCCCTTTTACTTTTACGTTTACTTGCACTTGCACTTTCAGTTTTATTTTTATCTTTATATTTTATTTTTATTTTTACTGGCAGTGCATTTCATGCTCGAGAAGCTGGCGGATTTTTATCAGTGGTGTGTCGCAATCACTGTGTTTTATCCAATTTAATATGTATGCTGATGAAAATATCTGACAAAATACCAAAGTAAATTTTTGCATAACGCATTTGTATATTGATTATGCCCCTTTCCCCTATCCTTCCTCCCTTCCACCCTCTGGCAACGCATTTAGATAAGCTGCGGCCTGAAGGCTTTGGGGAGTTGTAAGCATGTGCTTGGCATTTTAATAATTTAGACCATTGATTTGCCTTGGATTTTGGATTGGGAGGAAAGGAAGGAAAAGTAATAAACAAACACTGACAACGGCTTTCTCGTATTTGCATAAATTATGGAAAATATGTATCTGATGTTAAAATCAGCAAATTCTTAGCCAATTATATGTGCATATTTCGACCGTAAAGCACGTAACTCGGCTGCGAAGTGAAAGAAAGAAAATTCCAAGCCAAAGATTTAAGTTTTGCTCGGAAATGCGGCCAAAGCAGCTGAGAGAATTTACATAACTAACATCATAAAGTGTTCAACCTGTGCAGAGTCATAAAACAATATTACAGCCAGGAGGAATTAGCAATGCAGCGGGCTAAACTTTCAAATACTCTGTAGTATGACTTGAAAAGTAAAAAAGTTGGGGTTCTTTAAAGAAAAACCAGTGCGTAAAGAAAACTTTAAAGTAATACACTTATTTTGAAATACGAAACTAGACAGCTCACTGAACTATCGAATGCCCTTAAATGCTGTTTTGAAATGGGAAATCAAGCACAAACTATTTATCTTTAGTCTAAGAAATAATATTTGAGTAATTTTTAGAAAAAAGTTAACTTCAATTTTAAAGTTTCGCCCACTCTCAACTCTATGCAGGGTGCAAAAAATGAAAAAACAAAACGCGGGAAACGAAAAAAGGAAGGATGAATGCCAAAGAATTACTTACTTGAAATGAGGCTGTAAACGCCGAGATGACTTGGTATGTATTCTCCCAGGGATGTCCGCGGTCTGGGCGAAACGGTGTTAACATATACTGGAGGCCGAGCAGCGGCACCAGCAGCAGTGTAGCCCTGGAAAAGTCAACAGGGACGGAGTGAAGGCAAGAGCATTGTAATAATACTTGTACTTATGTATAATTCGTTGTCGACAAGCGTATTAAAATGCAAGTCAACGCGGCGTATGCGTAATTTAAAATGTAAAATGAAGTAAACTTTCAAGCGAAGCGATGCGAAGTAAAACGATACCAAATAAAACAAAAAGCACAACAGAAACAAAAATATAAACGAGAAGAGAAGAGAATAAAAGCAAACAAACAAGTTTATTACGCATACGCTCCGCGGGCCAGTGCTCAAGGGTGACGGGTGAGCCCCCCCCCCACGTATTTTGTCTGGCCATCCAAATTATTGTTATTGAATTGAAGTTGCTTTTAACTTGGCTTGGCATCAACAAAAATACAACAGAAAACTTACCGAAATGCTTGAAGGATGGTGCGGGATGGACCACAGCTGCCTTGAATGCTGGCAGGAGCATTTAGCTTGAGCAGCACGACTCGCACAATGTTGCAGAGGAACAGTAAATTGAGGAATATCGAAATGCAGACGGGCACCATCAATATGTAGTTGAAATCGTTGTCAATCATCCAGCAGCTGGTCGGCAAAAGCAGAAGATGAAATCGAGATGGAGATGGAGAGAACGAGAGAGTTGGGTAAATGTCATCTAATGAATTGCAAACGAGCTCGTTTGCAATTGATTTGATTTTCAGTTTGCAAATCATCATGCATGTGTGCGTGTGCACAATCAATTTAGCTAGCCACACACACACATAGATAGAGGCAGACAGACACACACTTACTGTTGATTCTGCTCGTTGGAGCCAGTGAGACCGCGTGCCAGGCCATAGATGCAGATGACAATGGCCGGCGAGCCCCAGCCGAAGGCAATCAGCCATTTGACCAGCTTTTTCTCTGATATGAACGCGGCCACAAGCACCGTATGCAGATAGAATCCCTCGCACAGCATCCACGAGTAGTTGGTCAGCAGGAAATAGTGCAGTATTATGTGAAGTGCCACGCAATAGCCCTGTTAGCGATTTAATAGTATGATAATAGTTGCATCTGAATCTCCATTCCATTCGTGCTCACTTACTGGACTTTTTTGCACCATTTCCGCGTTGGCTATTACCACCAGATACCAAATGAGCCACAACGAATTGTTGGCCGCAAATGAACTGAACAGATGCATGTGCAGCGTGATGCGGGCACATTTTAAAGATCTGCAAACAAAATGTTGGCAATATTTGTATTTGATTTACATATTTTATTGGATATTTACAAATTTAATAATTCTGGGAATCATTTTCACGTTTCGGTTATGTTGGCATTTAAGTTTTCGGTAATCGGTTACGAAAAATTTGTGTATATCGGTTAAGTACCGGTTACAGGTTTTTTAATTGTTTTGGTTTCAAAATACCGATATGATTTTGGTTCACAAAAAAATTTATTAAAAAATGTTAAAGATATGTAAATTTTAAAACAAATATTTAAAAATTTCAAAAAATTAAGATCTTTATATTCAATAAATAATAAATTTACTGAGATCAATATACATATACAGGGCTTCCACAGAAATCGCTTTCGCTTGAATTTCACCTTAATTTGTATGAAATTTAAGTGAAATTCAAGCGAAATCGATTTCTGTGGCACCACTGTGAGAAATGAGAATCAAATATATTAAAAAAAAAGAATGTTTCGGTATAATTAAAAAGTTTTGTTTCGGTTATGGTTTCAGTTACGGTTACCAATTTTAATCGGTTAATACGGGTTTGAGCCCTGCTTTAAAATTTTTTGTCGGGTTCGAGCCTTAAATTTTAATTATCCATGTCTCGAATTTCTTTAACTCGAACAAAATCGAGTGGCAACAGCGTTTAATGAGCAAATTTCATACAATTCTGCTTCCGTAACTCGAACTTCCATAAGTCAAATTCCTCCATAGCTCGAACAAAAATATTGGCCCGTGCTTCTGTAAGTCGAATTTTTCGGAAAAAACCCCAATAAAGTTTTATGCTTTTGTTACCGGCTCGTTGGATTATGTAATGTTGATGTACATTAACATATGATGATGATATATGGTAGAATATTGCATCAACAATTACAGATTATTTAAATTATTAAATTAAATTATTAAATATTCATATATTAGCTGGAAAATATGGTGTCTCAGCGAAAAAAAGGCTTTCATTATTTAAAAAAATATAAAATTAATTATGATGACATTTGAATCGGAAACTTCTTTTGGGTACAGAAAAAGAACGAAAAACCCAATTTTTGAGAATATCGATAGGTCTTGAGCAAACTGAAATCTGTTTTTGTTGAAAAAAACAAGAAAAGTTTACAATTTGAAATGTATTTATAAATGCATGTTGTTGTAGTTTCTGTTAAAAGACTTAACAAAAATAATTCCCTAAGTCGAAGTCTCCCTAAGTCGAACTTTTTCTTTGGCTAATGGCGAATCGAGTTAGAGAAGTTCGACTGCATTTACTATATTTAAAAATTTAAGAATTCTGTAAATACAATATTTTTTAGATTTAAATTTGTGCCGGTCTTAAGTTTAAATTATGTATGTATTAATTACGTTCATTTTAAATTTTTTATTTTTTTGTTATCCAATATGTTTGGTCGACTATTCCTAGTTGACCTTAAAGAAATATTTAGAACCATTTTTGTTGCTGCCACAAAAAAGGGGGAGCGAACAATTCGGTAACTTGCTGACACAAATACGAGCATTCGTATTGACAAACAGCTGTCCACACGTATTTACAATACTGATGAGACTGGGTTAGGGAGTTGGCAATTGGAAAGAGGCGTGTTCGAAGTACATTTCAATATATCAACACTGACCGCACGTGCTGCATCCTCTCTTCTCCACTTTTCTCTTCTCTTCTCTTCCATTCTCTATCCTTCTCTTTGCATTTCTTTCATTCTCTATGCTGTTCAATTTGGCAGCCGGCCAAGGGGCAAACTGCATATTAATGGAAACATGTTGACTCTTTGCGAATTAATGCATGTCATGCAAATTGAGTTGAGCTCTTTGTATGCATTGCACAGAAGCTCTTTTCAGTATATCGAACGCATCCCGTACTGGGATTGGGATTGGCATCAGCTTTCATCCCGCAGTAACTCGGTTAAAACGAATGAGTCCCATTGTGTGTTGTATTGCAAGTAAGTCAAAAAGTCAGCTCTATTTTTCTCGCATGGGCATCAATTTCGTTTTAACCAAGTTATGATTGGAAGTTTATTTGCTATGGAAAAGGAAACCTTACATGAAAAAGTCTGGAGGTAAAATCGCGTTCCAGTTTTAATAAAATGATGAAAGAAATCTTAAGAATTGAAAAGTCAACTTTAATTTACGTATTAATTTACAATCATGCGGATTTTTTGATTAGTTTTGACAGGGTTAGTTTACAATGAATGAATGAGCGATCTCGATGATGTCTAGCGTAGAAATCGGACCAAAAATATTTTTTATTTTTATAATTTTATTTGATAATGTTACAAAAATTCTTTTGTTAATAAAAAAAAATTTTCATTTTAATAACAAAAATTTAAAAATAATTTATATTTTAGACTTATGTGACGAAAATTGCAAAAAATAGTTATGGTATAACTATTAAATAAAAATTTAAAATTAAGTTTTAGTTTAATTTTTAAATTAAAAATAAAAATTACTTTCCCTTTTTTTTATAAAAATCAGGAAATAATTCTTATTTGATCATATTTTTCATAAAACTTAAAATTGCTACGATCCTTGTTTTTAAGCAACTAAGCCTCATAATTTTTCGAAAATTAAAAATGGTTAATATAATTATTATAATAAATGTGATTCAGAATTTTAAATATAATAACTGTAATAAATTATGTATAATTAAATTATAGCAATTTCTCTTGCCTCTACTTGATAGTTTTAATCTCTTATATCTCTTTGATCGATTTATAGCAAATTTATATAGTTAAGTTTAATTGAAAACTTATTTTCAATTGCTTACTTTTATTTACCCATGTTTGCTTTGAAAATGTTGTTCGTTTTCGTTACACGTAGTTTTAATAGTCAATTGAAGCTGGCACTTAATGCGAATTCATTGCGGATATCACTGCGGACGGCAGTCCGCGCTAGTGACGAAAGCAGCACGAAGGGTGCGAAGGCGACTAGCATATATACACAGGAAGAATGGAAGATTTGCTATGACTGTCCGATCAGGTCGAGCTATATACCGATCGAAAGGTATCAATTAAACTTACAAATGTGCATACTAAGACTTAAGGAAACTCACCTGGTTCGTGAGATAAACAGGTGTAAGTGGGAGGGGAAAAATTTAAATGATTGGAGCTAATGGGGCCGGTGGAGCCTTTTTTATTTTTATTTTAATTTTTAACTATTCTTATCAAAATTACGCGTCGAATGACACCTCGATCATCAAAATCCGACCGCTGGTTCGAAAGATAATTAATTTTGAAATTTTTGGTGTCCTTCTCAAAACGAGATGAAAAGTCAGTCTGTTTGTTTGTTTGTTTGTCTGTTTGTCTGTTTGTTAGTATCAAAGCGTTGATTTAGCTGAAATGTTTGAATGAGGACTTGTTCCCGCTCAAAAATATAGAAACGTTTGTTCTACGACTTTTTCGAAAAATAGCTAGTTTAGCGGGAAATCGCTAAAAACCGCTAAAATTTAAGCCCTCATAGCATCCAAACGATAGAAGCTACAGATGCGATCTATATATCGTTGCAAAGGTATTTCGAAGGGCTCTTAGGCATACCTTCAAAGTTTTTCTTTTAAGTAAAAAGGTAAACGGCTACAGGTGAAACAAGGTATTTTTTTACACATTTTGGCGATTTAAGAAAAATCTACAAATGAGATCACTTTAAAATATGTTATATGTTATAGGCAATTTGATTCCGCGTTTTTTGACATATAAAACGTATCTGTCAAAATTCGTTTGGACAAGATATTACCTATTAACTGAATATACCTTTTACCTTAACACTACTGCATGTACATATGCAGTATGTACACTGCTTGCAGCGTAATGCGGAAATAAACTGCTTGCAAGTGGTGAATTCTTTTTGCAACAGATAAATCATTTTATAATCAAAAATATAAAATCGTTTGTTCTACTTTTTCGAAAAATCGCTAGTTTAGCGGGAAATCGCTAAAAACCGCTAAAATTGAAACCCCCATAGCATCCATATGATAGAAGCTACAGATGCGATCTATATGACGTTGAAAAGGTATTTCGAAGAGCTCTTAGACATACCTTAAAAGTTTTTTTTTTTAATTATAAGGGTAAACAGTTACAGGTTAAATAAGGTATTTTTTCCCACATTTTGACAATTTAAGAAAAATCAACACATCAAATATTGCAATTTTAAAATTTCTGATGTCTTATTAAAAAATTTCTGATATCCCATAAAAAAAACCTCTTTACGAGGTAAAAGTCTAGTGACGAAAACATTTTCATGCCCCAAAATTTCTGATATCCAATTTTGTGACGAATAATATTAAGTTTTAGAAATAAATTATTTTAAACAAAATTTTTGCATTCGGCACTGCGCCAAACAGTGGGTTTTATTTGGTCTGAAGAATTGAGACATTTTAGCGCAATGTGCCGAGTGCCAAAATTTTGTTTAAAATAATTTATGTGTAAAACTTAATATTATTCGTCACAAAATTGGATATCAGAAATTTTGGGGCATGAAAATGTTTTCGTCACTAGACTTTTACCTCGTAAAGAGGTTTTTTTTATGGGATAATCGAAATTCCAGGAGATGCCGTCGTTTCACATTTTATTTGCCTTTTGCACCCAATTTAAAACGCTTTCATTGTCTGTCTTTCTGTTTGTCTGTCGGTCTCACTGTCTCGCTCTGTGTCTGTGCTGATAATAAACAAGCCAAGAGCACTAATTGTGCTGCAGACAAGTGGAAATTAATCGATATCCTGCTTGAAGTAGACACACAATCTAATTCTAAGTTGACGTGTGACACTGGAATGGTGAATCAACGACAACAAAAACGGAGAGAGGGAAAGAGGAACGAAGAATGATGCGAGGCCAAGAAAGCAAATATTTTCTCATTTCCGACGTCAAGTGTGCTGGATTAAATGGGCGTAAGTAAGTAAAAGTGCAATGAGCACACACACACACGCACACGCCCACAGGTTGGCTGTTGATTAGGCCATTGGCATCTTTGTTTAACAATAAAATTTGGCGCCAAGCGCACAGCGGTCATAACAGCAAATGGTAAATGAAGCTCATTAGCTCTGAGTGGTTTTCCATGTGTGGCTTGTGCCAATTTGTGCCACAAACAACAACAGCAGTAATAATAATAGCAACGGCATCCTCATCCGATCAGCTGATGCAAGAGATATTCTCAAGTAAAGACTGCAGCTAATTCATGCAGAGACAACAGAAAGAGAAAAAGAGAGAGAACTTACTTGAAGTATCCGAGTATGGCCAGCGATAGGAGTATAGCCAACAAGGAGATGCCATAGCCAACCTCATAGATCAGGGTCACATTGTGATTCCACTGGGAATTGAAAATAGAAAATGGAATCATTAAAGCGGGCAATTAAACTCAATTAGCGACTCGGCACTTACTATAAAATCGTCCATATTAACGCAGGTGGTGTAATTTGACCAGGTTTTGTTGTTCAACGGATGCCTGAACCATTCGCCATCAACACCACACTCCTTGTGCGCATATCCTGTAAAATAGAATAGATGAAGAGAGAAAGAGACATAAATTATATGAATTCATTTAAATATATATTCTGCAGAAAATCTATCTAAGGAGAAAGACTGTAATAAAACAGACTTCAACGAATACATAAAGTGTTGACATGATTATTTTAAAAAGTAATTATTATTAATTTCGTTTTGATTAATTATTTAAAACATTAAATGCTTATTTGATATTGATATGTAATTAACTTTAGATAATTTCATATTTGCATATTTCATTAGCCTTCCAGTTGACAAAAATAATGATAATTACATTAGCGACAAACTAAAAACGTTGATTGCGTATACGCAACGTAATCGATTTGGCCGCAGCTAATTGATTTCCTGTGCCTGCAGAAATATATAAATTGCGTGTGTGTTGGGCATATTTAATAATTGAAGTGCGGCCTGAACGGCCAATTGAGCCAAGTTGGAATTGAAGTTCCACTCGTAGAAAGTTTTGCAATGCTTTTGACATTGTTGAACATTGCTCGAGGTTGACTTATGAACTGAGTTTTGTGCTATTGTTATCAAAGCTGTTGAAAGAACTGTTGTCAGTTCCATTTGTCGTCGCCATTGACAAACGAAACGAGTTCAGATTCCATGTTAGCAATTTAACAGGTAAGTTTTGTTCTTTCAGTTCTCTTTGCTGCCATTCCCTATTTGGATTTTATTGCCTTTTGGCACGCAGAGTCAAAAAATCACGTATACGCGCTGGGTGCCAGATAAGTAGACAGCACGACAACAGCAGCAGAAAGGCAAACCAAAAAAAAAGTCGTTGCCTCTACAGTTGCTGTTGCTGCTGTTGTTGCTGGCAACCACATCCGCCAAACGGAAGTGCCATAAAAGTTAATGGCGGCGCAGTGCAAAGCACATAATCTTGTACAAGCTGGCGACCCCGAGGCGCTGCCTCAGCCATGGGCGGACACGGACACGGACACAGCCGAGCTGAGCCATAACAGTCATAAGCCAAATGTAGTGAAAGCAACATTTGCTTTTTCCTAACCCCAACCACAGTCCCTCCCCACGCCCCCCTCCGCGGGCGCCTTCAACTAGTGCCAGGCGCCTTGCCACATTTTTGGCGCAAACAACACACAAAAAAGTCATTCAACTTTTGCTATTCACATTCACGTGACACTAGTGACGATGGCGCCGCTGTTGCATGGGCGCGTGGGCGTGGCAAGCTCGATTAATGCAAATTGACAGGGCACATGATTTATGCTACATAATTGCCACAAACAATTTTACACTTAATTATTATTATTTCATTTCAAGCATTTTGTTGTCTTTATACCCTCGGCACATGTTAGTTGTTATAACGGGTATGCTTGACTTGAAAAACATATTTTTTTAATAAAAACATGTCTTTATTATCTGCTTTTTTCATTATTATCCAGGGTATTTTTGTTTGTTTGCCTTCTGTATTTGTTGGACATTCAAAAACAAATGCACACAATTTGCATAATTTATAATTATGTGTGGATTTTTGCAAAAATTCCATGATAAATGATCGTTGTTCTAGCTGTTGTTGTTATGGTTGTTATGTTTGTTGTTGTCTGCCAAAGTAAACAGCGGAAAGCCGCGAGCTAACAACGGAAAATTCATTTTGTTAATTCATGAAGAGGCATCCTCCATGTAAATGGATATGAAACTCTATTTATTTACAAATACCAATTTCATCAACGATGGCTGTGCTCCTGAAAGGGTGCGGTTTATGTTTTTGATTGCGCCAAAATGGCAAACTTGTTAAATACATAATTAAACTGCGTAGACAAGTATTTAGTTGGATTTCCAGTGAAAATCTAGATTCACTGTTTATAAATAATTAATATACAAGCGCTCTACTTAGCTTAATAAGTTAATTGTAGCTTAATGAGAGCTTTTAAGTTAACAAGTAACTAAAATAAATGTATTTTCTGTATTATTTATGTGAGCAAAACAAACGACAAATGATTTCTTTATGACCTTTTGATATTGTTTTTGTTGCTTACTTCAAAGTACAAAAGAAAACAAAACACAATTCAACTTTACGACAATTCTTTAGAACTTTGAACTTAGTTTTAAAGAAAGAAACGTCAATTCTAGGGAATTTTACCTTGACCAGGTATTGTGTATTTATTTTAGTCTTTAAAAATGTTTTCTTATGCATTTGCAAATTTCGGTTATCGAACGGCACCTTGTTGGGTTCTCAGACAGAAAATATTTACATATACACATCTTTTATTAGACGAAGGAAGAAAAACAAATTGGAGAGGCTACAGAAAAGTTAACACGAATATGAGAGACCCTTTACTTGTTCTTTAAGAAAGTAGAAATTTAAAATTAAAATAAAAATAATAAAATTATATTTACAACCTTTTAGGAAAGCCATCGAAAAATTCTAAAATAAGCAAAATAGAAGAAGTGACTTTTTTTTTTTTTTTGCAATATAAAATTTGCATAATTTTGAAATTAATCATAACAATTACATGACTAATTGGTATGTCTTATAGGGTACTCAAATTTTGCTTGGAAACTTAATAGTCCCCTTGTTTAATTTAAGTGCAGGATCTTAAAAATCCATAGGCAAATAAGCTCAAAAGTAGCATTAGCATTGTGTGTACTTAAAATGAAATTTTAAGAAAAACATGCTTTCAATTGATTTGTAAGACCTAAAAAAATATAAACCGACAGCCCTACAAAATTGTAACAAACAGGGAAAATATATGGATTGGGGATGTGGCAACGTGGCCTAGTAAAACCGCTTACACGAGGGGATGCTGCCAATTAGGTAACCCACCTGGTTTGTGGTTTGTTTATACATGCCAGAGTGTGAGTGCGCGTGTGTGTGTGTCTGTGTGTGGTTGTATAGCCTGCGGCGCTGCGATTGAATCAACGTGGGCCTTCATTAGAAGGAGCCGCTGTCTGTTTGCTTGTATACGAATATCATATGCCTTATGCCATACACCATTTCCGTTTCCGCTGGAATATTGCGCCTGACATTTGACTTCGTCGTTGGCTTATTTATGTATTGTACAAGAACTAAATTTACTTTGCTTATTCGAAATTTGGTTTGTCTGTTGTCAAATGCAGATCTGAGTCTGGTTACTGACCCAAAAGCCAAATGTCTGAAGCCTAAAGCGGATGCTGCCTTGTGCAATTCAATTCACAACAAATTACGGCACTTACTTGTCGGATCAAAGCCGGTGATGAAGTCCGGGCACAGCTCGTAAGCGGATGTGCCAGCGGGTGTGTCGGGCCAACAAAGCCAGCCATCAAAGGTGCCGTCACAGTGGGAGCCAGTAACTACAAATACACATAAAATATTACGTTTACTAATTGAATTATTCGCGCGTGTTGCATTTACAGTTGCAACTCACCTGCCACCTCTTGGCCGCTGCTGCTATTTAGACGTGCATTGCAGGCGGCGTGCAGGGCATCAAAGTCGGGTCCACTCTCTGCGGCGCTACTGCTGCCACCGTTGCTGTTGCTGCTCTGCTCACCCATATTGTGTGAAGTGCTGTAAAACATAACGAAACATATTGTAATTAGTTTTTAGTTTTTAGCAATGCTGGCTGGCTTTAATTCGTTTGCAACAGCGAAATAGCTTTTATTTGGCGCTGAAAAGTAGGCAATGCTTTCCTCCCAGCTCCCTCGCTGCTCACATAAATGCCTGTGTGTGTGTGCGTGTGAGGGCCTGTGTATGTGTGGGTGTGTGTGCCACTCACGCTTCATTGAATGCGTGCAGATTTTTGTGTTTTACAGTTCGTTGGAGCCACAATTTAATTGGTTTTCCTGCCATTTGTATATAAGTGTGTATGAGGGTCTATGTGTGTGTTGTACATATGCACAATTTATTCATTTCATTTCATGTTATTTTATTGCGATTTTCTTATATGAATGCGGGTCAAGCGATTTAATGTGACCGCCCGAAAGTATGCAATGAATTTTTATACGAACTGACGAACGTTTAAAGAAAATGAATAACACATTAAATACATTTAATTGGCATGTAATCATCGCACGAAATAGCCATCAAACGGAGAGGCAATAAAATAGACAGAAAAAATACAAATATAAAAGAATTCAGAGTTGGAAGTGAGGAATAAACTGTGACTAAAGTATATTTATAAAAAATTATTTTATTGTTTGTTAAAGCTAACAAATATTTTAATTTTATAACAGGTATTTTAATTAAATTTCTGACTTGAAATATATTATAATAAACCGAAAGTGAGTAATCAATAAATTTGTATTTATTCAACAATAAAATCACGCTTAGATTATGAATATTTTGCATATTTGATCTGTCTAAATTCGATTTTATTAGCTGTACATAAATTCCGTACAAATTATAAAATTTGGCTATTTTTCTGTACTGTCAGTGTTCATTCAGCTAGCAAATACGAGTGCGAGTGTGAGTACGAGAATGCTAACAAGTTTGTCTGTCGAAAGTGACATTCCAACAACACACAACACTCAGAACGAGCACTCAGTTGATCGTTTGCCTAGTGCTGGGTAAACATTCGCACCACACAAATTTACTGTCAAATGGTCGATAAGGATGCGAGTGCATTCAGCCGGAAGACAGGAGACCGGGCCAAACAGTCCGAAACAAAGCAAATCAATGGCTGCAGCACTCAACAGCTGGTAACATGCAACTGGAAGTTAAACCATTTAGCTAACACCGCAAAGAGCACAGATTTTAGAAGCCACTACAAATTGGCAGCGGGTGTGGAACTAGGTAGGACAAGGGGGAAGAGAACACACACTAAATGGAGCGGCAATCATGCGTGCCAGCATGATAAAGTGTAGGAGGAGACAAGCCCTCAACTAGGGATGGGTATAGATATGTTGATTTCGTTATTGTATCAATAGAGGTGAAAGATTTATACAAAGAATACGAATAGATAAAAGATTTTACTAAGAAAACGATATGATATTTTATACAAGGTGGCGCAAAAGAAGTCACCCTATTGGAAGATGCTCTCATTTTTGCAAATGGCCGCCAATGTCAAATCTGTTTTGACATTTGTGGACTAGACAGATACAGAATACAAGTGATACACTCCCCAAGAACGCGGAATAATTGTAATAATGTAAAAATAATAACCGCTTAATCTCTCGTTTTTGAGATTCGCACAGGCCGACCAGATCACCCGATTAAACCGTTCAAGACTTCTTTTTATGGGGTTTTTTGAAGTCTCGGGCTTATTTCAACAAGCCTCAACCTCTTGCAGCCCTTAAAGAGAATATTGGCCAGGAATGCGAGAACCTGTCGCTCGAAGTTCTGGCAAAAGTGATGGGAAATGCCATAAAGCGGGCGTATGGTAATCAACTCTGACAGCGAACACTTGGCCGATATCATCTTCTCGACTTATTCTAAAGGTCTAAATAAACATAATCATAAAACAGAATCGAAGTTTTTCATTTAGAAAAAAAATAAGAGCCAAACAACATCGGATGACTTCTTTTGCGCCACCTTGTATAAACCAATAATTAAATCATATATAATTAATTTTTAACAAGCTTATCCTTTAACAAATGTTGGTGTCACATTTTGAGCAAATATTTAAGAACAGACAACATTAAAACATTAAGAAAATTAAAAAAATTTAACAAAAGGAGACAACGGCAACGTTTGCGCCAAAAATTTAAGTTTTGTCCCTCCCACTTACATCTGTTTATCTCACAAGCTAGGTGATTTTCTAGAAATCTTAGTATGCACATTTGTTTAAAAAGTAAATTTATACCTTTCGATCGGTATATAACTTGACCTGATCGGACAGTCATAGCAAAATTTCCAACTTTTCGTACGCTTCGTGCTGCTTTTGTCACTAGTGCGGACTGCCGTCCACAGTGATAAAATTGTATGACGTGCAATATTCTTTAACAATGCAAAACACGATCCCATCACTATGAGCCAACTACGGGACTAGAGAAATTTTCATTTGATGCAAGACGAATGCACAAATGATTATATACCATACTCATACACCCACACACACTCACGCCCTCACACACTCACACTCACACCCAGACGAACGCACACTGACATGTTGTAATCTTATCATTTAGGCAAATTGCAGCTTGCACTTAAAGCAGATGCGTGGGGAGCATAAAACCATTGCATAAACGAGAAAATGAATTGTTGGTGGATTGGAATTGGAAAGTGGGTGCAGTTTGGGCTCTTGTAAGCGTTTTATGGCAACATCAATAGCTTTCGTTGTTAGTACTCGTATTTATAAAGCGACTTACGGGCTCAGCCGGGCTCAGCTTCAATTACGTTAAAGCCGAACAGACAAATTTGGTTATTAACTGCCGATAGCCATACTCGTAAATGTGCTGGCAATTTGGGCAGAAGCGAGGAGCAGGACTGCTTAATTTTGAACACGGGACCACTTAAATTTTTTATGACACCGACGCGACAAACTTGCAGATAAATCCTTATATTACGCTGAAGCACAATCCCCGGCGACAACTTGTGAACGATGGTCAGGTAAAGAGGAGTCCGCTTAAAAGAGCGTCACTCGAGCGACCAATGAATAATAATATAAAAGTTGAGCTATCGATAAGTTGAGCATACGTTAAGAGTCTGCCCAAATAGCGTAGCATACTTTCCAGCGCTGAGAAGGGTGGAACGATCGTTTTGAGGGCGTAAGCGTCCTGTGATAATAAAAATATTTTTACGAGTGTGCACAGGCCGCACGCAACGTTGGGCAATAACAGAAATTAGCAATAAACGACGACTAGGCAAGGCGTAGGTTACTGAGAACATGGAACTGCGAATTCTCATCAACTCTCACCCACAACAAGCTCAAGCTAAAATTACGTTTGTGGTGGGTGTGACTTTAATAAAACTGGCAAGTCAACATAAAACAGCAAATGTACAAGTATTTCGACTTGCGCGCAGCATATATGAAATGTTCTAAAGCATCTATTCACACGTAGCATAGTGAAAAACATTGTTCAAATCTTTTATGTGCCACATGGAAATTGCAGAACATATTAAAAAAGCTAGCCAGGCGCGTGAAATTCATTTGCCATTTGACCTGCATTCACACATTCGGCACAAAAATACAAAACCTTCGATATTTCTTGTCGACTTTTATGACAGCTCGCATTTCCGCCTGACGCCCACGTGACGTATGTGTAATGGAAATGCCGCGAAAATCACACAGATGCTAGCATATGTATAAATGTATGTGTTTGATTTCTTTGTGTGAGTTATTTCCAATTCGTTTGCTGTCAAAACTTTCAACATCCATGTATAGTTTATGGCAAATCTTTTAAGTATTGTTGTATTTCCTCATCTATAAATAAATCACTTTTATTTCGAATTTATTGAGCCCATAAATCATAAATTGTAGACAAAAATTTACCGCATACTTTTCATAGCTCTTTAAACATATTGCCTATTTGTTAAAAAACTTGAACGCGTACTTAAATAAACAATAGCGCTTTATTAACACATCCATTAAATGCAATTAAAAGTAGCATTAAATCCATTTCTCATGTATTCTTCAACAGCAATTCAAGAGCTCGTGACTGGCCTTGATTCGGAAAACAACACATTATTTGTATCTGACTCAACACGTTTTTGCTACGTGTTGTGTTCGACGATACTCTGGGTTTTATATTCGCATTTTAGACTTCGAATAAAAATCATAAAATTATATTAAATATTTAAATTTTATAATTTATTTTAATTATTTATCAAATATGATTTGTTTTTGTATTAGAATAATTAATCAAGGAAAAACTAAAGCATTTCAAATTATTTTCTATATTAAACTGAATCAAAACCTTAAGTTCACAGGTTTGCAGCCTTCGTAATTATCTAAAAGTTTTCATAAGAACATGTATAAAAATTGTATTAGTTTAGAACACAGGATATTTGAAAGTCTAGCACCTAGCGACTGCATATTTAAGCTTTTTTTGGGATTGTGTTTCATTTTTTTTTTCATTTAAGCCCTTTTCCATTTATTTCGAAAAGAACTGTAACAAAATATTTGTTAACGCATTGTCAACTCTGGGATTTGCTCAGTAAAAATATTGCTCAATTGAATATTTGAGAATGTGAGAACTTTCTACAGCGATTTATTTGTATTATCGATGGCTGCTTTCAAAGGGATTTGCAGTTGAAATTGAACAATTGATGACATCGTTATTGGCTTGAATAACGAATATGCGGCTTATGAATTGTTTCAATGGATTAAATAAACTACTTGGGGGATTACAGTTGTACAACTTTTCCAATACTTTGTCCAACAATTGTAGGAAGCGAACATTTATATCTGCAAGTTGCAAGAATCAAATCAAACACAAGTTAAATTTATATTTAGAATGCTTTTATAAAGTACTTTAAAATGTGTTGCGCGGAAATTCAGACAAATAAAACATAAATAAATCATGTCAGCTGCCAGGAAACTGAAAATATCAAGTATACGCCAGAGTGAGCAGAAAAAAATGCCATCCACAAAACATTTAAATGCCATCATACTCATATCTATCAATCTATATATCATAAGATATTCGAAAGCGAAAATGTTTTTAAAATGCGGGTCCTTGCAACAAATAACGAATAACAAACATTAACTGACGGCTGTCATGGTAACAATTTGAAAGCGTGTCGTTGATTTATATTTGTGTGCATTCGATAGATATAAAGATGTAAAGTGCTCACAAAAGGAGCTAATATATCAAATAAACATAAAGAGCTCTCAAGAGTCGTCGTCATTTACAGGATATGCCCTGCAGCTGTGGCCCAGCTCAACATTACAAAAATACACATATTACACATGCTCTTTATGTCTGGAATCCAGAGTCCAGAGTCCGAAGTGCGCCCGAGGATTATGACTGCCGGACAGCGGACAGCAGAAGCATGCAGAGCAATGGCTTACAAAAAGGAAGCAGACAGAGCTAAAGAGGAATAAAATATTGATAAAAAAATGCTGCTGTAGATTATAAAGAGGAAAAGCAATTTATTTATTTAGCACATGCTTTTCTTTACTTCGCTTACACTTTCTCTTCCTTAAATAAGCCGCTGTCGACACTGCGAATAATTTATAAACAGAAAAGGTGCTCAAGAGCGCTTAACTAACCCAAGCAAGAGTTCGTCGCATTTAAAGGTGAAGTTTAAAGCGTAGTGAAAAAAAAGAGAGTTTCTGTGCAATGTTCAAAGGTAAAAGGTAAAAAGCAGCAGGCAGCAAGCTTCAAGCATCAAGAAACAGACAGAAGGCAGCAGGCAAAAGGATGCAGTCTGCAGTCTTGTGGTTTGCTTTGTGCCACATTCTGGCTTTGTTGCCACGTCCACTGTCTCATTTTCTCTGCTTACTGCTTGTGGCCAAAGTGTGGAAATTGTTCTCATGAACTACGTGTCTCACTTTGTGGCCGCCTCGTTGTTTTCCTTTTTTATTTTTAAGTATTTTTTATGCCTCTTTGGCACAGCCAGTGGCATTGTTACGCATACGCTGGGTTGGCCGGCGGTTCCAAGGTTCATTGCTTCTCGCTTAACTAACCGACATTTTGCTTGGGTTTCGTTACGGTCTTAAAATGAAATACGTGCCACACGTGTTAAATGCGGCTTTTACCTACAGTTTGTTATCCCGGGCCGCAATTGCACAATTTGACAACGCTGCGAAAATTTGCATACATATGTTGTTCCACACACAAGCTGACAACTTGTTAGGAAGTGTGTGTTTGTGTGTGTATGGGTCGTTTGTAATATGAGCTCTTCTTGTTTGTTTACTTTGCTTTAGCTGTTGGTTCTTTTTAATTGTCTCGCGGTTGTAAAGTCGACCATCTTTCAGCTACAGCTACAGATACAGATACATCTGCAGCTAGAGCTTAAGATACTTCTACATGCACAGAACAACAGCTGCTTAAAGCCGTATGCCAAGCGTATCCTTTTCAAAGTGTCTGTCGTCCTTAGCTGTTTGTAGTCTTCCTCTGCAATTCCTTCCTCTGCCTTGTTCTTACCTCTTCTCAGTGAAATTTTGCTTTACTTTGTCACTTGGCAAAAGTAAGTTAAAACTTGGCACTGAGCTTATTTGTACTTTATATACTTTGATTTTCGACAACTTTTTCGCAGACTTTTGTCTGCTGGCAATTGTTTGTGTTTGGGCCTAGATAACGCTAAGACCTGGCAAAATCCTTAGCAGCTCAGCTAAAGCACTCAAAACACGCCCACAGGCTTTTACTCAGCAGCAAAAGCTAAAGCAAAAGAAAGCAAAAACATTCGCAATTTGATTTGATTCTTAAAGAGAAATTTGCTGCCTTAGCTTAACATTCATTAGCATTGCTATTTCACTGGCAATAATTCAATGATGTAGATAACAATTCCAGGCAATTAATATGAATAATTTGAATGTATCAATTTATTCTCTATTTTTTTCCTTTTTTTTTTAGATTATTTAGTCGATTCACGCGCCTGCACTTCCACTTCCGATCAATGTCTAAATATCGTCAGTCAATTCATAATAATAACATTGTATAGCAAGTAAAGGCCACAGTTTACTTATATTTCTCCAAAGCACACCACACCACACACTCTTACACCTAAAAAGGTTCAACACAACAGCACACGCACTTTCCCAGGCATCAGCAATTTTCCGCACGTTTCGTTGAGTTTTGTTTAAAATGTTTTTACAATTGACTTGCCATCGCTTCGGTTGTGTGGGCTTAGAGGGGAATACACACACAGATACAGAAACAGATACATTTATTGGCATTGGTGTCTTCTACACTTTTTACCCTGACACTGCCCGGGTCACCCCTTCGGTTAATGTCAATGAAAGGCAGTTTGATTTTCATATTTCATTTCGTATCATTTGCAATTTTCTTTTGCCGTTTGCCTTTTGCTTAGACAATTGTTGCTCAATTCATATGGAAATGTTCTCGCTGCTTCTCTTCTTCTCCTTTGTCTGGGTAGTTGTGTCGACTTCCCTCTATTTGTGTATCTGCATAATGAAGTGTTATGGCCTCAATAGCCGAACAATAGCCCCAGTCACATTCACATCTACATCCACAGACAGAGCCACAGCTGTCGTTCCGTAATTCTCAATGATTTCACTCTCTTGTGGCGACCTTTTGCAAACGAGAGCCTAATAAATATTCTTATTCAACTTATTCTTATTTCATGTAAACAACATGAAAAGTTGAAGAAAAGTCAAAAAGTTGCTTGACTTGACCAGCGTTTACATTGTTTACTTGTTGCTTCAACTTTTTTATTGGCTTTTGTAAAATTTCAATTTATTTGTGATTTATGGCGATTTAATTTACTTGAAAACCCATTTACCAGACAATTGAGGCTAGTACACTGATCAAAATGGGTGAAGCAATCATATCCAGTCGCAGTATGAGTTCATTTGTTGGAAGAGTATGGAGCAATAATGAGATAAGTACACTTTATAAAGAAGACTTATAAACTGGACGAGGAGTATCTTCTAGTCAATCAATGCAGTTATTTTGTGCTATTTTTGCTCTCTTATTCAGCATACAAGGAATTTCTCTTAAAAAATATCTCCTGTTGCTTGTTTTAGTTACACTATTAAGTTATTAAATGGCCAGCAAAGTGAACGTTTCAACTAGACAGAAATTTCTTATGTAATTTCATTTGCGTTGCAGAAACTTTTAATTAATACTCGTAGCAAAAGTTGCACGTTGAAAGTTGAGCGGCATCAAAAGCCGAACAAGAAAAAGTGCAATTATAAAAGAAGTCTGCGAAATCGAATCAGAATCAATATGAATCTGAGGTGGTGAGTTGCTCAGGTGTTCAATGATTGAACAGATCGGCTTAAGAATTAATTAATTCTATTTATAGGGAGTGAACTGAAGAAGTAGATGCACAAGATACAAAAGTATCTTTCAGCTACATGGACATGCAACGCTTTAAGCTCGGCACGTGCTGAATCTTAAAGTTAACTGCACTACAGTGAACTATCAAGAGGAAGGAAAGAGAGGAGGAGAGAGGGAAGAAAAGACAGTACTAAAGACTTTCACTTTGCCTTTTGGTTCATTGCAACAGCAGCCTGTTGACTTATTTGATAAGCTCGAGAAGATGTCAGCTACCATAACTTTGTGGTAAGTGTATTTACCCAGCCATTTACAGTTACAGCTGCAACTTGCTAATGAAGCTCCCGCTCATTGGCTTAATTAATTCAGTTGTGTGTGGTCGTATTTTTGTTTTTTCCATACCCTGTGAACAGCGCAGGGTATCTTAAGTTTATCCAAGCATGTTGAATTTATAACTCTGCTAGTAAATGTATTAAATATATTATATAGCTATAAAAATAATTATTTTATACGATATTCAAGTTAAACAGCATCTACCTGTTAATCATAGCAAATAAAAAATGTATAAAAATAAAAATTATTTTTTTTCCATAGTATGAAATCTATATATATAAAACTCTTTGTCCTGACTGACTCACTGACTGAGAATCAACGTGTAGCCCAAACGGTAAAAGATAGAAAGCTGAAATTTGCACACAACATAGATGAGATAATTTCATCGTGCAATAAGATGGCGTTTTGCGAAATTCGACCTGTAAGTATGTCAAAATCAAGGTCAAAGGTCACAGAATTGCTTAGTATGAAAAACTTTTTTGTTTCTAAAGATATATCAACTAAACTCACAGATTATATGTTTGGGGCTGTCTATAACATTCTGATTAAATTTGGTCAAAGTCGGATGACTATATCATATTGCTGCCATAGGAACAATCGGATGCAAAATAACCTTTAGTATGTAAAACTTTTTTGTTTCTTAAGATATATCAACCAAACTCACAGATTGTATGTTTGGGACTGTTTCTTACATTCTGATCAAATTTGGTCAAAGTCGGGTTACTATATCAAACAGCTGCCATAGGAACAATCGGATGCAAAATAACCTTTAGTATGAAAAACTTTTTTGTTTCTTAAGATATCTCAACCAAACTGACGGATTGTATGTTTGGGACTGTCCTTTACATTCTGACCAAACTTGGTTGAAATCGGATGGCTATATCATATAGCTGCCATAGGAATAATCGGATGTTAATTGACCTTTAGTATGAAAAACTTTTTTGTTTCTTAAGATATCTCAACTAAACTCACAGATTATATGTTTGGGACTGTCTCTTACATTCTTACCAAATTTGGTCAAAGTCGGATGACTATATCATATAGCTGCCATAGGATTAATCGGATGCAAGTTAACCTTTAGAATCAAAAACTCTGTTGTTGTATGAGATATTCTAAGAAAACTCAGACATTAACTCTTCTTGATAAATTTTGAATTTTCTTCAAATTTAGCTTTTTCCCGCCAAATTTAACTTTTTCCCGCCAAATCTGGATTTTTCCCGCCAACTCACTAAATCTGAGTATTAGCCAAAGCAAGAAGAAACATTGAAACCGCGGACAGCGGAATTTGAATATTTCCGTTTTTTTTTACAAAAAATGCTATATTATATAAATTTGTTGAAGCCAACTACTAAGAACCTTCTCTTTAATTTTGAGAGCGAAGCGAGCAAGGGGACGAACCCTCTTATATTGTATTAATTTGTTAAACCGGACAACTAAAGAAGTTCTTTTAAATTTTTGCGAGTGAAGCGAGCTGCGGGTTGGCGAGCGAAGCGAGCAGTTTAAGTTTGTTAAGCTGGACAACAAAAGACCTTCTTTTCAATTTTGCGAGCGAAGCGAGCGGGGGTTGGCGAGCGAAGCGAGCAGGGAGCGGAGCCCCCTAGTTAAATATAAAATTATTTAATAAACTTATAGAATTCTCTCAGGTCAATCCCAATTTCATTCATTGATAATTTATTCAATAAAATAGTTAAAATTGCAAACTAAAGTTAAAATTAACCATAAAACTAAAGCTAAAATTGTATGTTTTGATTTAGTATTTACTCTATTTTGTTTCCTATTATTTGTGAATGTTTGATTCCTAATAACATTTCAAAATCGACATATTATAGTGAATAGTACCTTCAAAAATTAGCGTTAGCTTGAAGCATTAGGGATCAAAATGAGCAAATAAATTAATATAGCAGCTATAGGGTAACTGTTAGCTGTGCACCACGAGAACATGCTTTCAGGGCCAACTTTTCTCAATGCTCTGTGCGGACATTTAATTAGTAAGTGCGCTTGACAATAAGAGCAACAACAAAAACGAAAACAAGAGCAGCAGAAGCATGAGCATAAATCTGGATGCCAACAAATGAGTGTATGTATATTAAGAGTGTGCGTATGTGTGTGTGCTTGAGTGAATAACACAAATGTATCTGTCGGATACAATCACAAGCTCATTACAAGGCGTGTGTTCTTTATTCGTTTGTTGTGCTGTCTGTTCTGTGCATATATTTCTGTCTCTGTGTGTGTTGTGTTGTGTATTTATGAGTGTGTGTGTTCTTTTGTGTATATATGTATGTAGACCCTAAACCAGTTGACTGGCTGCCGTGTCCAGCGGCACAACAAGCGGAACGCATTGTACAGTGCCTGCCATTTGGCATTATCTGATTTGCCTTTTGCCTTCTGCCTTGTGCTTTGTGCCATGTTGGTCCCGTTGGCCCCTTCGGCCAATTGAATTTGAGTTTCTTTTGTGCTTTGAACCTTGTTTTTCGGGTCGCACTGTCTTGTTATCTGAGCGAGATACATTCTGGATATTTGTGATTGCTCGCCTGGCTGCCAATTAAAATGACGTTCACGATTTGCTTGCAAGATTTCACGCAGTTGCTCCCGCTGCTATTTTGTTGTTGTTGTTGTTGTTGCTTCTGCCAGTTTCGACTAATTCAATAAACTTGCAACAATTTATGTGCCATTAAGGCAGACTGGCAACTGTGTGGTAAAGTTTTCGCTCGACTGAAAACACAAATCCGAGCTTCTAGCAGAAGATACTCATTTAATTGAGCTAGTGTCTGGTCTATTTTGGTTTGGCGCTCAGCATTTAGCAAATTATGGTCATTAGAGTCTGGCAAATGACTTTATCCAAGCCAACCGCAACAATATGCGAAATGTCTGCTCTCAGATCCAGCCACGAAATTGGAGCTTCAGCTCGTACCGTATCCATATCCATTCCCATTTCCATTTCCCTTCTCAAATCCACTCGTATCCCTCTTGCCACTCCTACTGCCATTTCATGTAGATAAGCAGAACAATTTCAGTGGCAGCTGCAAAATGCATGTTCCTTAGCTGCATAATTTAGCATAGTTCATGTTGCATGCAATAAATGCGGCAAGCATGCATGCCACACAGCACTCAACTGGGTTAACCAAATGCAACATTTTCTGTTACGATATGCATAACAATATTTGATTGGTTCTTTCTTTTCCTTTTCCATCACTTCCTTTCCTTTGCTTTTTTTTTCCAATCCACTATGGTCCCAAAGCCGTTTTTTTTTACGTTAATTCAAAAAATAATAATCGTGATTTATGCAAGAAACACATTTTTTTCCAATAGCAAATATTCCAATGAACTTAGAAATGAAATCCTTTTTTTTTTAAGCTTCACTGTCATTTTTATTAGGCTCTCAAAGTCGACAGTTTATTTTGTGCGCACGGGGTTGAGATTGACACAATATATTGTTCACTTTTATTTCCTCTATAAAATACATAGAAAAAGACCCATTAATAAAAATAACTATGGAAAACATAGCTCCAGGTTTGTTATACGTGGTTGTATACGTGTTTTGTTTGTAGAAGTGTTTTGTTAATTGCATAATGTGCATTTGTGCTGTGTTGTTTTGGTCGATTATAACCTCACAAAAATTTTGGTTCTTGGAGTAGAAGTAAGTTTATTGTCGTGTATTGTCGTAGCTGTAAATGCAGTCTTGTGTGTCAATGATTTTTCTTTATAAACACCAAAAATCTTGTCCCCGAATTTCCCCGATTCCATATAATCGCAAATTTTATCAGGCAACTTTGAGTTCGAGAATGCAGAATTGCTTGAAGTTTGGCTGCAGAACAAGCATAAAGCATTGTCAATTTTTGACTTTATTTTAAAAAAGTTTAAGGGAAGGCTTTTAGAAATTAAGGAGACGGAAATACAAAAAAAAGGGTATAAATTTGTAACCTACGCTAAAATATACCATTAAAAAAAAATTAGAAAAAAATACGTTTAAATTTTATTTAAATTTTTATATTAGAATTGTGCTGATTATTAACATATTTGATATAAGTAACTTAAATGTTATAGTTAGAAGCTTACAAAAAAAAATTTTTTTTCAAAAAGCTATGTAATTAACAAATTTGCATATTAAATTATATGGAAAAGGGCGGTGCCACGCCTATTTACCACAGTCAAAAATTCAATTGGTATCATTAAGTTGAATGCAAAAACCCAGACTAAAAAATATTGTGTGATTCTCGAGTTATTAATTTATGTTAAAAAAAAGGGCTTTGGGACCATAGTGCAATCTAGCAAACTCAAAACTCTCTTGAACTTTGACTTAATGAAGTTTTTTGTCCAGTCGTTCGATCACTTGATTTGATTATTCTATTTGTTTTGGTTGTCAAGTCTGGGAAATGTTGTTAATGTAATAGGACATAAGCATACCACAAAATCTTGGCTGACTTTATATGAAAATTTGTTTAGATTTATGTGTTGGAAATGGGTAAACGAGACATAAGTGACCTTTATTCAGTTTTAAAACATTTAATTTAGTTAACTGAGAAAATAGTAAAAACTTTATATGGAGATAATGGAACAGTTATCAACTTTATCTGTAGAAATAAATCTATGTTCGTTTTTAAACAATGACAACAATTGTCAATAACTTTGCCATATTAAATCTTTAAAAAGTCATTATCGACGATAGTTTTTATTGAACGAAAAATTTGTATTTAAAAACCTAGCAACAAATCTTCGCTTTGATTTATTATATTTAATTTTCTGGCCAATAAATTAGCATGTGGGGAAATAATATCCCTTATTGCCTCGATTTTCCAGTCAGATTCAGCCAATAATAAATCTTTATGCCATTTTTTGGCCTCACATGTGAGTTATAAATATTAAAATCAAATCTCTGAAAGAGATTTGGCTTAAGCAAGCCAACAGGAAACTTCAGCCTGGGACTCAAACCTCCATTAGCAAATTAAAGAAATGCTTTCAAGTTGAAGATTTTGAGCTCGTAGCTTAACTTGAAGCGTTTCACACTCAATCGCCTTAGTTCTTGCCAAGGGTCTTCACAAAATTATAAAAAAAAAATAAGCCTTCACGCACAATGGGCGACCACTTAGGTGGGAGAAGGGAAGGGAGGGAGAATTCTGGCTAGAGAAAAGACTTGGAATGCCCACTTAAAGTCAAGCGAAGGCGTGAAAAGGAAGCATACCAAAAATGAAATTCAGACAGTGAATTATGTTGATGTTGGGGTTTGTTCTAGTATTTTCCTGTGCGTATACGGCAAGAAAAGGAAAGAGCGGGAAAAAGAAAGAGAAAGGGGTTGTTTAATTACCTGCAATATTGCAGCCACAAAAAACGGCAACGAAATGGGCCAGAAAGGGAACAAAAGGCTTTTGGCTAAGAGTAGCAACGGCAACGGCAATGGCAACAGCAACAAAGGACGAGAAACAACAACTTCAATTAAGCGTTTTAATTTCAGTGGCTGGCAACGGTTGCTATAGTCATCCTGTTCCTGGGCCTGGTCCTGGTAAAAGGATATTCTTAATGCTCGTGGATTTGCCTTTTGCCATTCCACTTTTTTTGTTTGCACACTTACTCATCTTTCGCCGAGTTTGTGTTGGCCATAAAAGTCAGTAAACTGGCCGCAATACTCGTTGATATAATATGCAATAACTTAGCATAAATTACGTAGGAATCGGGGCTCTTGATGCTCACAGGATACATGCAGGGTACACCCGACGCCCGTTCACACTTCACTTAATTGCTTCTTATGCATATTTAATCAACTCGCAACGTCAAAAGTCGCCGCGATCCAATTAAAACAGTTCACAAAACCAAAAAAAAAGAAAAGAAAACAAAAACGCAAACCGCAAAAAAGTTGGAAAAATAGTCGTTGATTAAAATCGTATGCGGGTAAGTAGGCAATTTTATGCCCAGTCACGAATTTCAAACACTTTGCTTAAACTTGAATTACTTTAGCTCAATGAGCTTTGTGTGTACTCGCACTTGCAAAAGGACTCGCAAGCAGAAGAGAAACAAAAGCCAATTGTCGATAAGTCTCAGTCGCATCCCCAACCTCAACTCAGTTGGCCTATAAGTTGATGAGACTCGATAAATAATACGAGCAAACAACGCCTTGATTTGATTGCCATTGCGTGCAGTGGGCGCCCAAAAGGATATTGACTGGATATCAATATCCGTGCTAACAACCATAAACACAACGCAACCTGAAGAGTCATCCAACAACAACCAACAACGGATAAGCAACTTGACCAACGTGAAATGTGTTCGTCTGACAGCCATGTGAAGATGGACATTTGTTAAACTATTCACATTTACATTTACATTCACATTTACATTCACATTTACATTCACAAATGAGCATTTGCATGTTCCGCATGGCGTATGAGTGTATGAGTGTCCTGTCCAGCTGCTCAATTTGCTGTCTGTTATCCATCTGACCGTCTGTCACACTGTCTGTCCAACTGTCCAGACGTCGCCCTTTAAGTGTAGTTATGAAACGCTTTGCATTATTTATACTCCTGGGCCCACACTGTTAGCCCGAAACTCATTAGCTGGGCTATCATATTGCCTACGAAATGTGGACAAATCCCGGCAACTTTACTTCACTTCACTTTATTAACTAAGAGATATCCTATGAGCAGTTAATTTCAAGAAATTCAGTTATTTGTTTATTTACATTTTACTGTCAACTAGATTTGTAAACACAAAGATAAAGAAATTATTTATGTAAGTAATAAAATTTGATTAAAATTTCAAATGTTTGTTTTTGTGACCTTTCTATATTTGTTGGTGTCTTATAGACATTACTTGACCTCAAGTTAACTAAAACTGACTTCTTTTTGATTAAAATTAAATAAAAAAAATTATATGAATGCTTTTTTTCTTAACCATTCAATGTATTTTTAAATATAAATAAAAAAAAATTAAATATAAAGGCAATAAATATGTAATATTTAATTCTCTCTAAGTTGAACTAAATTGAGTGGCAATAGCGTGTACCAAACTTAACAAAAAGACTTCCATAAGTCGAAGTCTCCATAACTCGCACTTTTTAAAAAAATCTTAATTGCGTTGCCTACAAAAAGAATTTGAAGTAAAAACGCAAATTTTACAAAAGAAAGAAAAATATATTAATGGCAATAAGTTTTAAAGAAAGTACTAAAAACCTTGGCTGATAAGTCTTCGACTAATTCTACAGTATAATTTATTTTTTTAGATGAAGATAATCATCAGTAAGAATTTCCAATTTAATTGACAACATGCAAATATAGATAGTAGACATTAAATTTGTATTCTCTATATAAAGCAAGTATTTAAGTTTTATTACCGCCTCATTTGATTAAAGTTCCGAGCTGTCTTTAGTTTTTATAGTCTCATTGAAACGTGCTTATAAAATATGCCTTCATTCGATCATTCTTTCGCGCTTTCTTCTTGTATACCCATTTCATTTTACTACCTACAGGGTATGGTTAAAGCTGTTGGCCCATTAAATACAGATGTCGTTGGCATTTTCAGAGTTGTAGTTTTAATTTGGCTATACACACATTTTTTATTCAACTACAGTCAGAAATAGGGTCAGAGTTGAGCTGTGTCCTGGTAACAGGATATCCCTTGGTTACACTTCCATCTGCATACGAATCCTATTGACTTGACCCGAAGCTCTCAATGGGATTGTGTTGCCACTGCCACTGGCATTGCCACAGCCACAGCCACTGTCAAATGTGGCAAGTTCAGAGTGCTGACAGCCGCAAGTCGGAAGTTTTTAGTTTGTCTAATTGAAAGAAAATGTGTAGCCATCGGTTTTTGTGGTTTTAATTAATGTTGCTGTACATTTTTGGCAAACGGATGGAAGAAGAGGAAAAGCGAAGCAGGAAGAAAGTGGCAAACTAATTAGCGGCTGTCAGAATGGTTAACTCTCAGCGTTTTCAGTTAGCAGTTGACATGAAGATTGGCCATTAAACAAACAAACAAACAAGTAAAAACAAATTTGAGAAGAAGACGTTAATTTGGCAACATTTAAAATGATTGACACTCGTTCAAATTTGCCCCAAGTGGCAGATTGACAATGTGACACACTGCCAACGGCATTTGTTATTTTCTTTCTATTTTCTTTTTGGATTTTTTAATTAAATTATGTGCAGCTTTTTAATTGCTCATTACAGCTGAATGGGGACAAAGTTAGAGACGATGACATCGGACTGACTGGGCTGTGGGTGTGTCTTTTTATGTGTTTGTGTGTGTGTGTGTGTGTGTGTGTGTGTGTGTGTGTGGGTGTAAGTTGTATACGCCCTGCTCTTTAATGCAATTTTCATGTTGTCTGCCTTTGAGTCGCATGCTGAATGCACAAGAAGCAGCTGCCGCTGTTGCTGCAACACCACAAATGTGTTTATTTATGCCACGCGCCGGCGATGCGACGTCTCACTTGGAACGCTGCCACATGTGCCCAGGCAACATCATATATAAATATTACGCATACGCCCGGTTGCCAAAAGACTAACCTGATTTACGCATTAGCATGCGGAAGATGCAACAAGCTAATGCCTTAAAAGCAAATAGATTCATTTGCTTTAGCAACTCGACTTGGCAGCTTGGACTTTGGATTTGTTCTCAGCTTTGCCACAAGCAAAGAGCATAAATCAAAATGAAAGTCACTTGAACCACTTAAACCGAATTTCTTGGTTAATACAACAGCGATAGGAGCTATTTAGAACTGAGTTTGGTTACTGAAATTACTTCAGAGAAATGTTGAAAAAATCGCGTGCCATAAATTAATTTCACATGTCAAAAAAAATATTATTATTATTGTTGTAAATAGTAAATAAATTCATTCAAAATCCATTTCATTAAATCATGAAAATTTAATTTAATTTAATAAGTTTTTATTTTCTTAATCGCTCTAAAATTTGTTCTGTTATATTTTGCGAGCTACAAAAATCAAATGTCACACAGTAAAAGAAATATGTTATTTTAATTTTATGTTGGTTATGCAATTTAACGAGTTTATTTTAATTCAATACATTTTTTAGATTCTTAAAATGACTATATTGTTTAATATAAGCTATACTCGTACTTGGTTGGCGTTCATTTCGTAGAATCGATTATGGTGAAACATGAGTAAATTACAATGTTCTAGTTTAATGAACTTCGATGTCATTGTTAAAGTGAAAATTAAATACAGTTAAAAAACTTGACTTTTAAAATCGTTTAATCGCCATATTTCATAGTTAATTGAAAGCTGTGGCAAATTTATCTGTTATTTTAACAAACACAACCCACACATTATACACACCCCACACACGCACTTACACACCAGACACGCATCATTTAATTGCAATTATGCACGCAAAGCTTTGCCGCAGTTGTTCATATTGTTGTTGTGACTTTTGCTTTTGTATTTATGTTTGTGGTTTCTGGAGCCGTGCCCAGAAGATTTCTCAGTGATTTCAGTAAATTTGAAATGACATTTCGCTTTGGCGCTGTTTTGATTTGCAGCTGTCGACGTCAACGGCCAAAATGTCGAATGGTGTTTGACATGCGACTTCCGGTTTTGTGGCCAGCAAAGTCTTGATAAGGCTATCAGTGTGTGTGTGTCTGAATATATGTGTGTATGTAAATATGTGTGTGTGTGTGCCACACACTTAACTCTTGATGTGTCAATCATTTGTGTGCTTCCCGCAAGTCAACAGCTTTGGGGCGGCAACAAATTTAACAAATGTCGCGATGGAGCTTAACGTATTTGCTTGGCGGCTTCTTCTTGCTGCTAATGACAACAAGTGTCTCACAAGTGTGAAGAATGTGTGTATTCGTAGATGGGGGGAGATGTGTGTGTGTGTGGCTGGCAATTTACGCGTGATTTATGGGCTTGGCAGCGCGACATGTTAAACATTGTTGCTCAAGTGTCGAGAAAGTTGCAAGTTCTTTGACTGCTCTTCTTACTACATACCTCTCTGTCTCTATCACACTCTGACTCGTTCTCGCTCTTCCTGGTACACTCTGTCTCTTTCTGTTCTCTGTTCAGCGTTATCTTAAGAGCATATCAGTGTTCAGCCTTAAAAGACGCTGCAAATCATCTTTCGTATCGCATCGTGCAGTGCAGGCGAAACGGAAAAACGGAAGTGGCCACCAGGCGACAAAGTGCATACAACGTGGCAACAGGTGTTGTTGCGCTTATCCAACTGGCTGCCACAAAACCAGGCCTTTAATTTATGGCCAACTTTCGTGCAGCTCCCGCTGAGCGAGCGCTCGCCCAATGCAATTGATTAATGTCAGCGACGCGACGCGGCGTGCGGCCCAAATTGAGCTTGGCAGCCTGACACTGGGCAGAGAATGTGGCAAGGGGCAGAGATGAGGCAAGCTGGCAAAGAAGGGGCCATAGCAGGCGCAATTGCAGTCCTCTTCTTCTACGGCTTGTTCGTTTGCCTTTGCCTGCAAACAAGTTGACTGTCTTTGGTTTATCAAAAGATGCGGCACGTGTGACATGTGCAGTTCTTATTTGGTTGTTTCCACTTTTGGTTGTTGTTGCTGTTGTTGTTCCTGCTGCTTCATTAGCGCTGACTGCGACACAAAGGTGAGCTAACGCTGCGGCGTGAGCTGTCAGCAGCATCAGTGGCTTGTTGCCCCCAAAAAGTAAAATCCCCATGTTGCCAGTTGCCTGTCAAAGGCAGAATCAACAACAACATCAACAGCACCAACAACAGCAACACCAAAGTAATCAAAAGTTTGATGTAAACTATTTTCCAGCTATATACAAAGTGTATTGTATGCGGTCAGATCTACCTACGCTCTGCTTTAATATTCGAATTTAAGCAATGGTATTCCCGCGTGCAAATTTGTTTTACGCGAGAAAGAGATTTAAATTGTTGTACGTTCAGTTGAAAATTGGATTTTATTTTAGATTCGATGGACTTTATTAAATTTACTTAAATCAATTTGGTTTTTATAGATATATAGCTTGAAATTTAAATTTGTCATTTAAGTTTTTATTGAATAAAATGTATATCAAAATATTTAAACCAATTCGTCTTACAATGTTTGCCTTTAATTTATACAATTTTATAAGACTTTAATTAATGAATTAATGGTCATGTCAGCTGCTCAAAGTTGTTCAATAAATTAATAAATATGTTATGAAATATCTATTTAAAAACACTTTTTATATATCCAATAATTTAAGCATTCTTGTCACAATCATACTAATACGAAGCAGCTATTTTTTATTTATTCAGCTAATTAACATTTCAGTAGAAATAACGATCGTCTTATGTAGATTTATGAACAATAAATGATTAATTTAAATTTGTTGATAGCCCGATAGAATTTCTCGAGTAAAAAATACACGTTATAATTGTAATTGTTTAGCTCTTACCAAAGAAATTATATATTTGGTAATAGATGCTTATAGGCATACTAAACTGTAACTGAAGCAGACAACAATTTGCAAGTCATTTACAGATGTAATTTCTTAAGTAAATAAATGTTATTATCATTGAATATATTAATATCATTAAATATTTGGCAAAAGGTGCTCATAGGCAGACAAAACTGTAGCTGAAGGCGAACACAATTGCATGCTGATGTCTTCGACCGTGGAATGCAGCGGAGGAACATCACGAGTCTGACTGCCGCTGGGAATGGTCATGGCACAGCCAGTTCTCTGCCTGTGGCTGTGTCTAAAACAGGGAACAGGGAATTGGGAACAGGAGGATGGGGACTTAATGCTGGGGAGAGAACTGGGAACTGGCCTTTGCCATCAGTTTGGTCTGGAGCAGCTGCTTTGGCTGGCTTTGAAATGTTTAGCCGAGGCAGACAAATAAGTTGATTGTTTCGTGCTGCAGCCAGCACGTAAATGATACTGACAGGCCCATGACTGCTGGATGGTTCTTCATCCGGCATCAGCATCAGCATCAACTACAGTGTCCATCAGATGAGACAAAACTTAATTTCTACATTTGCTGACACGATAGTAGAAACAACAACAAGGCATATCTGAGTTGCTGCTGTCAGAATGAATTTAGTGCGATGGTTGAGTGGGTAAACTGGTAAGTAGTAAGTAGTAAGTGGTAACAGTAGCACATCCAGCCCAGCTCAGATCAGCGCAGCTCAGCTCAGCTCAGCTCATCTCATCGGGCCTATTCTTGGGCATCGATTCCATTAGACGCTTTTAGTGCTTGTTAAATTCCAATTAACAACTTTTTCTGCCAGTTTTTTTCTTTCATTTTTTTTATCGATTGCCGATTTGCTGCACGCTGCAATCAGACGCTGCCATTTAAGGCGTGGCAGTGTCCAGAGTTGCCCCCAGAGCACAGATGCACAGTTACATACACATCTTGTTGCCTGTCAGCAGCATCTTGTCTCAAAGTTGTCATTGCGTTAATTGAACCCGCACACACTTGGCCATGTAAGAGTCATATTAGTTAGCTGTCTAGTTTGTTTACCCGTCTACCTGTTGGCTTGTCTGCTTGTTTGTTTGTTTGTCACGCAACTGTTGCACGTTGCACGTTCTCCATTTGAAAAACCTGACCCATCCGGGTGACTCAGCTCAACGCACGCGCGTTTCATTAGCGTTTCGCGCGCGATTTCTCCTTTGTATTTGTATTTGCATTGTAATTCTTTATGGAGATCAATAACAATTAATTTTAATTATAATTCTAATTTCGCCTTTTAGCCTTTGACGTTGCCATTTTCAGCAGTAGCAGCAGCGAAGCATTCGAGCATTCGACGTATTAATGATTGACCATTGACGATGACGACAACGACGATGATTAGGAAGACGATTGACGATTACTGCCCCCAGTTCCTGCCCCCTGCCACTGCCCCCGATCCACTCAACCATTGTGGGCATAATGAAAATTGATGGAACCTATGCACAGCTCGGCGCACAATTATATTTCAATCAACAACAACATTTGCGCGCCAAAATCTTTTTTTTTTAGTTTTTCATATATACTTTTATTATTTGTTTAGATTCAGCAGACAAAATTTCAGCTCAAAAATCTGATGGAAAATGCGGTTTTGATGTTTTCAGCCGAAAATAGATTGCGATTGCAATTAATTAAAAATGCTTCATGCAATAAACATTCGGTATTTGTGTTGAGAAACGTTTAATGATTATCCTCCAGTGAGAAAATTAATTGTTTAAATGCTTCTTGGCCATCGGCCAGTGTGAAAAGATTGCCATCTCGTTTTCGATATAAATTTGGGTGCTGATAAATAAAGTTCAGGGGGTAACCAATAACCAATCTAAACGGAAACGAAATGGAGAATCATTGACTAAGAATTATTTAAGCAGTTTTGAATATATTTATATTGTTTATTTTATTAGCGATTATGCTTTCGCGGCAGGTTTTAATGATAAACAAAATATTCAACAAGTATATATTAATGGGAAGTAGTAGTCAAGATTTGCTGTGTATACAATATATAAATATTCTAATCGATAATACAGCTTATTTAAGTCAAAGTTTCAAATGTAATTTAAAATTACAAGCGTAAATCATTAATCATTAAAGAGAGATTTTAGAGAAAATTAAAAATAATTTTTTAAAACCTACAGAGAAAGTCTATTATCTGATTTATCACAATTGCTTAAATACAAATTGCGAGATATTTAAAACATTTATTAGTTCATTTTATATTTATTTTTAGCTTTAAAAATAAGTATATCGATTTTGAAGTAAACGAAATGCATTTTTATCTGATTTTCTAATAAAATATTTATCGAATAATTTATATTCACAGCTAAAGTAATTTGTGATTGCAGTCAAATAATAATAATAATTTGAAATTCGTCAGTCTTAAAATCAGCTCAATTAAAATCATCTGACTGAGTTAATTTGCATTTTCAACTTAAAAAGCATTATATATGAACGTATTTTCTATACTACTTACTTAGTATACAGATTTCTTGTATTATTAAAAGCGACGCGTCGCCAATTCCTCAGTAAATCTGACTGTTTGCGTATATGATAAATAAATCTAGTCTCTGCCATTATTTACTTATTGCGGTTGCATTAGCGACCACGTGCACAACAACAACAATAGCAACGACAAAAATAATGGCAAAGACAAACAAAACCACCCACAAAATCCACTGAACAACAACGTCATCGTCATCGTCGTCGTCGCATTTTGGCTAAGAATCGTGTGCATTTTGCCTGCTGCCAAGTTTATTGTTTAAACTAAAAGCTGATAAATATGTAAGTAGAAGCCAACTGATAGTATATGACTGTATTGTGGAGGGAGGGGAAAGCAGTGGGGCAGATGAGTCGGAGGAGCGCCAGGTAAGCGCCTAATGTCAAATAGACAATAAACGGCATGTTTTGCGTGCAAATTGTATTTGCTTTGGGATCGGTGCTCGGCGCTCGTTAGGCTCAACTTGTTAACTTGTTGTTGCAGCCGAACAGTGACAAATGGTTGCAGATACATCATGATCGTGCCACAATGATAGTAACAAAGTTGCGCGCTACATGAAATCATCGATTACGTTCGATAACGATTCGATTCGATTTGTTTCCACTCTTCGATTTGATGCATTTGAATTTCGAAAATCGCATAGTCAACCAAATTATTCAGCTAAACAATTAAAGACATTTGCCGAGCTGGCAAAAGATTTATGACTTTGCAACGTGCCACGCCAGCATCTGAATAGGTGGGCGTGTCAAATGGCCAAAAGTCAGAAAGTTGGCTTTGATTTATGCAGCTGAGATTTTCCAACTGCCATTAAAAAAAAGGAGCCCTGCAAATTTGCATAGGCACAGCCCAAAAAATGGGTGAATTCAGGACAAAGACCTGGCCAAAATTTAAACCTGAGCTATGTAGGTGTTTCTCCATTTACACAGAGGGAAAATCTCAATTATTTCGCACTCAAAACGCCACATTTCAAACTTAGTTTCTCACAAAGATTGAAATTACTATAGTCAAGAATTTCGATTTTATTTTAAGAACAAAAATTAAGTATTTCGGTATTTACAATCTAAATTATCTTACTGAGACCCCAACTAATACTCGTATTAAGAATTTTGTATACTAATTTTTAATAATTTAATTGTTTACTTGATTAAAAATTCGTTGTTCTTATGTCAAGATATTAGTATTTTCAATCTAAAAAATTATATTAATTTTATATTTTACACAGAGGGGAAATCACAAGTATTTCGTACTTTCAACGCCACATTTAAAAATTTATTTCTCTCTATTTAAGTAGATTTAATATAAATTACCTAGCTTTCCCATTTGGGAATTCTAAGCAAGCAAACGCTAAAAAGATGTAGAAATTAAAGCGCTTGATTTAAGATTTTACCAATTTGATTTGTAAATCGAACCCGAGTCCCGAACTAGTATTAAGAATTTTTTATGCTCATTTCTAGTAATTACTTCATTCAAGATTCGTTGTTCTTATTTCAAGATTGTTGGTATTTGGTTAAAAAATATGTACAGTCGTCGGATAAAGTATTTTGACAAAAGTAAAGTTAAATCTTCGCGTAATTTGAACTTACTTTGTGTTAAGTTTGGCATCAATGGAAAGGTCATTAAAATTCCGTTTGAATGATGCTAAACTTTTCTTAACCCATTAAGTACCCATTGAAAATTTTGAATTTTTGTAAAAGTCTACTGTTTTGACTTTTTTCCTCAATTTTTTCCAAAAAATATTTTGATGCAAAAAAATTCTTCATACAATTCTAAGAGTGACTGAAAAAAAAAATTTTCAAAAATATCTTCGCTAGTATTTTTAATAATTTTTTGAAAATTGCCTAAAAGCCACTTTTTGTATGAAAAGTAGGCAAAATGGGTTAAAATAATCATTTTTAGCAATTTTCAAAAAAATTTTCAGTCACTCTTAGAATTGTATGAAGAATTTTTTTCAACGGAATTTTGATGACCTTTTCATTGATGCCAAACTTAACATAAAGTAAGTTCAAATTTCGAAAATTTAGCTTTACTTTTGTCAAAATACTTTATCCGACGACTGTATGCTCAATTTCAGTAATTCGCACTTATACAAGTATAAATTTGAAGTATCGAAGATTCTTGATCCGAGCTCATTTGAACTTAATTTTAGTACTGCTTTTATCTCAGTGCACGAGTACAGTTTCATAATAATGCCACGCCCACCCACTTGACGCCCATGTATGTGTTCTATTGTGCTTTATTTAAAATCAACTTACCGGAAAGCGTTGGATCGCTGTGAATAGCTGGAGGTGCAGGTGGAGGTGGAGGGGTAGCTGCCTCTAAGCAACTTGTCGCATATCCTGCAGCCGTGCAACAGTGGCAACAACGGTAACCAAGAGGAAACGTTGCCTCGTTGTTGACGTTGCCTCAGCAGTTAATTGAATTAGTTGTTAATTTATGGCAATGTTTTCACTGGGAATTTTGAAAATGTGCGCGCAGCTAACAATGAGATCCACTCCAAAGGGGGTGGGGAAGGGGGGGAAAGAAGCTGTGACTTTGCGACTCTGTGGCTGCTGCTTGTCGCCTTTGCTCGGTGTTGGTGTTGCACAGTGGCATGTGAAGGACGCCGCCGCGTCGCGGAGACGAAGACGAAGACGGCGACGAAGTTGGCGACGAAGACTCACTTGATTAAATGCCTGCCACTTAAATTGGCTCTTAAGCGGCACGCACTGCAAGTGGTGATAACAAATCGGCAAAGCAGCCAACAACAACAACAACAATTACAGCAACAACAACACTTTTTTATAATGGCCTTTTGTGAACACTTGCAGTACACTCACACTTGTTATTATAAATGTTATGTACTTTAACTTGATGTCACATTGAAATTCTGCTTAATTTCATTGCCCCCACTTTTCTCTCTCATTCACAATATTATGTGTTTTCTTTTTTATGTTCACAATTAAAGCGAAGCGTTTAACAGTTTGGTGGGTTTCGCACCATTTGAGTTGCTTTCGAGTTGCGCGCGCCACAGAAATTATTGCTGACATCCGCGTGGGACGTTCTGAATTCGCGGCAGTTGAACGGCAACTGAAATCCGCATGCCACAACATTCATTCAAAGGCCACGCAACAATTGCGCCGGCCGGCTGCTTAAGCTTTCTACACACACAGTGTTGTGCCGCTGGAGCGCATTTCCTACCGGGTCTCTTCTCTTTTAACAGCGCAGTAACATGCGCAGTCTGTGCTTAACATGACCATTTTGAGTATAACATTGAGTATAACGTTGACGCGCGCTGTGTAAAAACCAATACAAAACAAAACAAACTCAAACTGTTTTTTGATGAGAGCAATAAATTCAAAATAAATATGTAAATAAATCAAACTGTTTACAGTATTTGTTTTGACTCTCTACACTATAAATGATATGTTAGTTGTAATACGAGTAAGCATTCATTTCCAGCTTGGTGCTGATAAGCCCATATTAGTTATTCTTTAAGTATTGTCTATATCAGTTTTTGTGATTTATATTATTTTATATTTTTATTTTTGGACTGACGCAGTTCATAAATCACAATCTATGTTTGTACATATGTATTCTAATTGTGGTCTAATTAAATTGTGAAGTGCCCATGTCGGCATATAAATTTGCGAAATTATCAATATTCTATTTTTAAATTGCTCTACGAAAAAAAGGGGGCACGTGTTACGTAAATTTTTTATTTGCTTCTGAATATGATTGTGATTACTAAAAAGAAAAACACTTGTTGCATTCACAATAAAGTGTACTATGTAATTTATTCATTCATTCATTCATAAATTCACAATTGACAGCAGGCGGCATTATTCAAGGCAAGCTTAAAGCTCTAGAAAGCTCTTATACTGTAAATGCATTTATAGCGCTGTAAATTCAAATTACCATTCATAGATTCACAATAGACGACAGCCGGCGTATTCAAGGCAAGCTTAAAGCTCTTATACTCGTAAATGCATTTATTGAGCTGTAAATTCTCATTTAACACATTCACATCAAATTAACTGTTGATGTGTCGTTTTCAAGTGCCTTTCGTGTTTCCAGACAAGTCGACACACAATTTGTAACGCTGCTTGAGATAGTTGTTGTTTATCTCACCTGTAATTATCAGCGATAAGCGTTGTCAACTCAAGTTGATATTTTGATATGTGTGCAAATATGTATCTATAATTGATAGTCGTCGTGATAGGAACAAAAACAAATTAAAAGGAAGAACAACAACTCTCTCTCTCTCTCTCTAGATAACCAAGTAATTTTTAAGAATAAATCAGTTTTGAACATCTCGCAACTTTATTTTAACCGGTTTTACATTCCGCCAAAGCTTTTATTTAACCGTATAAGTAAAAGCGAAGCCTGAATCGCTGTTCTCGTAGAATTCATTGCTGTTGAAAAGCACAAGCAAGGGACCCGGGTTGTTGCCTAGGGAGAGAGAAAGAGAGAGAGAGGAGTGAAAGCTTTCGATGCAAGAGCTTTTTTGGATAAAAGCTTCAACTTACTGCTTATGACCACATCCTTGTTTGTGGCGCCACAGAAGTAGGTGGCGCGCTCGTCGTTGTCCACCAACGTGGCCTGTGGCACCATCAGATAATCGGCACTTTGAGCTCCGGAGCTGCCACTTCGATAACGCATGAGTTATCCGTGAGCAGAGTGCTCGCTGATGCCTCGGCGCCCACATGGAAGAAGTACGAGCGAATTCTGTGAAAGTAATTGAACAAATTACAAAATTAAAAATAAATAATAAAAGAAAAATAACAAATAATTAATAAAAAATTAGAAATAATGGATACTAAACAGTAAATAGTAAATATATATTAAATAATTAATAATAAATACATATCAAATAATTAATGACAAATAACAAATAATAATAATATATTGAACTAATAAATAAAATTTAATATTTTAAAATTAGTTACTAGTCATTTTAAAAAATTTTAAAATTAAATTTCTGACAGCTTGTAGCACTAGGATGGCAGCTAAATAAATTTAAAATAAGTTAATAAGAAATAAATAAATAAAAAGTAAGTAAATGAAGTGAAGTCATGAATTAAGAAAGAAACATATGTATAGAGAGATTGAATGGTTTAACCCACGTGAGTGCAGATGTTGAGGTGTCGCGACGGAAGCAGATGGCGTAGTTCAGGTTCGATGGATAAATGCCGGCGCCTTCGTTGTAGTTGAAGGACTTGACGACGCCCTTGGACTCCGGGAAGTACTGCAGGCAGCCGGGTGGCGCCACGAGGAAGCCGTCGTTGATGGAGCTGGCACGCTGCTTGGACCTGCGCGACAGTTCGCGGATGGCAGCGCCGGCAGGACACTCCAGCTGGGTCACCTTCATGGTCCACTCGGGGTTGGGCAGGGAGTTGCCACCTGCGCGGTTGGCCAGGACAATTAGCAGGTCGACTCTGGAGACGCCAGCAGTGGCATTGAAGGGCACATAGATGTGCTGCCAGGTCTCCACGCCGCACAGCCTCAGTCCGTTCACCTCGAAGTAATCCTGGGTGCACTCCGCCGTGAACAGATCCCCTCCCTGTGCCTGCACCGAGGGCTGTGCCAGCGTCATGGCGAAATCAATGCGCAACTGACAGACATTCTTGCTGTAGGCATTGATCCGGTACTGACATTCCCGTGGCGGATTCGTCGGCTTCACCAGCTTGATGTCCTTCGAGGAGGTGCTGCCACCGCATGTCGGCGTTGCCACTGAGGCGGATTGAGCACAGCTCACGGCAACAACCGCAACAAGAAAGACACTTGCTATGTAACTCCTCATTTTACGTATTGAGTCGCCGTCAACTGTCGTCTGCCTTTTATGGGCGAATTCCATCAACTGTCGTCGGGTGGCGACTAATTAGCCATGTAAGGCGCCTCGATAAGAAATCGATAAGTTTTATCGCATATGCAGCGGGGTCTGATTCGGAATTTCCATACTCTTATAAATAAGTCTTTTGCAGACATTTCCAATTGAATGCATGTAATTGCCTGAAAAAGACAAGCTACAAGCTTTATAAATAAACAGAGAAAAACCCAGGCCGGGGCAAAAAAGTGAGATTCATTTATAAAGTACACAAGGTGTTGATTATTTGTTTACCTAAGGTAATGAGACCCCGCTTTAGTAACGAAACAATAAATTCAACCATACAAAGTTAAATTATTTCCATACAAATAAGTGTTCACATTACATATAATAAAATGTTTGAGAGCATATAAACTATTTAACCAAATATACAATTTATAAATATTTTGATAATTAAACTACAAATTTTTCCATTGCAAAAACTTTATTCTCTCTCAGATTATCAAAAAACATACAAGAAACCGGTAACCGTTACATAACCGATATACATACAACAATTTTGAAATACCGATAATCGAAAATTGAAATGCGAACATAACCGAAAGCGTAACTTAAACCGATATTCGTTTCGGTTTGACACCATGGTAAACACGTTTATTTAGTATCTTATCTTATTCACCCTCTTAAATGATTTCCAAATATCTCATAACTTAACCGATTTCGATGGGGTCATTCAGTACCAGCTGAATGACATGATATCATTTTATACAAATCAGCTTACTTCATTTTAAACTGTTCGTTAAATATCTCATTTCATTGTTCTAAAAACACAATCAAAATCAGTACTTGTTCTTTTTGTGATATCGACAACAAAATTTGACATATTTGATTGTTGGAAAATTCTAGCTGCAAGTAAAAATAGTATTCAGTTATCATAATTGGTGATCACATAATTTTTTATACCATGTGCCCATTGAAAATGGTTAAAAAGGGTATATTAGACTTGTGTGATGTATGTAACAGGCAGAAGGAAGCATCTCCGACCCTATAAAGTGTATATATTCTTGATCAGCATCAACAGCCGAGTCGATTGAGCCATGTCCGTCTGTCTGTCCGCCCGTCTGTCAGTGCGTCTGTTTGAACGCGTCGATCTTAGAGACTATAATAGCTCGAGACTTCAAATGTGGTTAAATTTTGATCGGACTACTATATCATATAGCTGCCATAGCAGCGATCAGTCGAAAATCAAGTCTCAGTATGAAAAACTTTTTTGTTGTTTGAGATATCTCAATCAAACTGAAAGAAAATGAAAAAAATCGGAATACTGCATCCTATAGCTGCCATGGGAACAATCAGTCGAAAATCACGTCTCAGTATGAAAAGCTTTTTTGATTTTAGAGATATGTCAACCAAACTAACAAAATATGCATATAAGATGGTCCCACACATTCTGATTAAATTTGGTTGAAATCGGGCCACTATATCATATAGCAAATTCGAGCGGCTTTAAATATTTATGCTTAATATGCTTACATGCATATAACTAATTCTATTATAACCTATATTCTATTTTACGGAGACTGGCACAGGGTATCTAACAGTCAAGCAAACTCGACTGCACTTGTTTATATATACATTTTTCATAGACAAACTTAATTTATCACTAGTAAAAGAAATTCGCTGTCAAATAATCTTGATGAAAGTAAAGCCGCAGAGCAATGTTTTATAAAATACATTTTAAAAACTGATATGTGTAACAGAGTTTTCTTTTAAATTTTTATTGCAGGTTGTCTTTAAGTTGCGTGTGTTGCATTGTGCAACTGGTGTGCTATCAGCAAATTGATTGATAATTTTTTTTGTCATATTCACACATCAATTTATCGTATCATTTATAGAATGATGGCGAGAATGGAATGTATAGCAACTTTTCACTTTTTGACATCATCATAACTACATGATTTTTGACATCATCAAAATGATGTGAGGCCGATGGAGACATTTAGAGTGCAAACATAACCCAGTTTGCGGCATTCAAGCAGAGCACGGATGATAGTTTAGTTTCCGAGGTTCAATGACTTGGCAGTTGGCGGTTGGCAAACAAACTATTTATGTTTGGATGCCTTCTTTGAATATTCATATGTATTCTTAGCGACTGACCGCAGAATAATCGATCTCGGACTTGTGTCGCCTTTTAGATTCTACTTACCAAATATTGACACAAAGTGCTTCTAACACGAAAATCTCATCAATGCCGACGCTGCCTCTTCCTCTGCCGCTGCCGCTGCCAGCGTCGCGGTCGCTGTGGCTTTCGCTGTCGACGCTGACGTCGTATAAAAGCAGCAGCGCTGAAGAATCCATCGATCACTGTAAATGTGAAAGTGTAGGCGTAAGCAACGGTAACAAACACAAGAATAACGGCAACCAATACACAAGGATTATGCACGCATTGAGTTGGTTCATCTTCATTTGTGGCATGTGCGCCTGCGCATACGCACAACTTGAGGCTGTGGCATCTGCGGCATTTGTGCCACTTAATCTTAATCTGAATCTTACGGAGAAGCCGGCGCCAAGCGAGCCGGGAGTTTGGCGGCAGGCGCGTCGACGCAGCTCGATGGCGGACAGCTGCACCACCAACGGTGGCGCCACGGGCACCTGCCTAACGCGCTTCAAGTGCATGCGGCAAGGTGGCACAGTCAACGGCTACTGCGGCACCTACGGCGTCTGCTGTGAAAGTACGTGCAACAACTCTCTTACTCAGAAAGAAAACTTCGGGATTTCGGAGTTAAATTAATCAAAATCAGAAATTTGGAAATTCAGAATTTTCTTAAACCAAGTTCAAAAAATATTTGATTTAAGTATTAAGGATCTTTGACGACTTAATGTTAATTTAATAATATTAAGTATTTTTTAAACTTGATTTTTAAAATGGACTTTGTTCTATGTACTCTCACTATCTGCCTCTTCTTCTCCTTCTTTTCACTCCACAGCCAACATGGCGTGTGGCACCACAACTCGGTTGAAGCGCACCATCATCAGGAATCCTGGATCCTTTGCCAACGGCATTTGTCAGTACACGATCGAGGCGTACAGTGCGAATGTGCAACAAGTGCGCATAGACTTCGAGCAGTTCGAGCTGCCACAGCCGGTGGCAAGTGCAACGGACGAGCGTTTGCTGGAGTGCAAGGACTACTTTGAGGCGGGCAACTTTAAGCTGTGTGGCGTCAACAGCGGCCAGCATTTGTATCTGCCCTTCAATGTGGCCGCAGGCATCGATCAGCTCACATTGACGTTTGTGGTGCCCAGTCAGGGCTTAAGTCAGACGAACTGGCGCATGATTGTGACACAGCTGGAGGGGCCACAGGCCACCACCAAGCGCAGGGTCACCACATTTGGTGGACTCGGGGCCAACTCGAACAGTCTGCAGGATCTGCGCAACATCTTTGCATCCCATCATGCAGACTACGACCTGCTGGCACCTGCTGGCTGTCATCAGTATTACACGGAGCTGACGGGCAACATACGCAGCTTCAACTACCAACCGAGCTTGGGGTATCCCTACATGCCGGAGACGAGCTACACCATCTGCATCAAGTCCACGCCCAGTGCCAGCATGATTGAGTGAGTCAAGTGGCATGTGGCAAGTGAAACAAGTCGAGTAGTTCAAACTGTCCGTTCTTTTGTTGCAGATACAACTTTAGCAAATTCAGCATGTCCGTGCAAACGGATGAGGTCGAGGGCTACGATGAGGCATGCCACGCGACGGTGCAAACGCCGGGCAGGCAGGAGGATTATCTGATGATACCACAGTCCCTACTGGCCAAGAATGCGGCCTATCAGCCAACCTATTACTGTGGCACCAACGATAACCTTTTGGTCTACGGTAAGTAACTTGCAACAAGCCGCATACAAACATCCTTGACCTGCTCTTGATATTGGTTTACTTTCGACCCCGCCCCTCTCAGCTTCACCGCCCTACATGCTGCACTTCTCCAGCGATGAAATGACCCTCGAGGCCTCACAGGAGACGGGCTTCAGCTTGACTTATCGCCTCCGAACATCAATGCTCTAAAGTGGCAGTGGCAAGCTGTCCAGTTAAGTGGCCACTAGATTAAGCAACATTTTAGCCGTGTGCATAGCATTTACACCCAGTTTAATATTTACACATTTATTTAACTAAAAAAGATACAATTTTATGGAAAATATTTCTGTAATTCGGCATCAATTGATTTTGAATTAGTTTACTATAATTTTATAGAAAATATGTGTAAAGTTAATTTAAATAGATTTCGTTAAAAATATAATACTGCTAGTTATAAAAAAATTAAACTTATAAAAAACCTCAGAAATAATATAAATAAACATAATTTTTTAATAAACATCATATTTTAATATTAAACTCTAGCGTAAGTCAAAGTCGTGTCACGTTATTTTTGATCGAATTCAATTTAATTTTTTACCAGCTAGAAAATATTTTAATCGTTACATTAAATGTCTAGACAAGGACTCTGATATCTTTTGAATAGAGATATTGTGTGGAAAAATGTCAAATTTGAAATCTTCTCTAAGATAAAATTTTGCCGGACTGTAAAAAACAGACCTTTGAGCTCGGAATAAAATATGAAAAATATGTGACTTAACCAGAGCTCGCAAATAACAGTCAACACTTATTTCTAAAACAGATTTTAGTGTTTTTCTCTGATCACTTTTATCGTTCTGTCAGCAAAATAACTGTTATTTTCTGACACTCTGAAAGTGTTGACTGTTTTTTGTCCATAATACCAGTTATTAAATACAATTTTGCTTGACTTTTGATTTGGTGGCCTTATTATTATGCTATGGGCAGGCTTTACTTGGCAATGGCATGGCTCCTATTCAGTTAATAACTGCTATTATGGACAAAAAACAGTCAACACTTTCAGAGTGTCAGAAAATAACAGTTATTTTGCTGACAGAACGATAAAAGTGATCAGAGGAAAACACTAAAATCTGTTTTAGAAATAAGTGTTGACTGTTATTTGCGAGCTCTGGACTTAACTATTTTCACTGAATGATTACATATGTTTATTATTTATTTATTTATTTATTGTCAGGCTAAAAGCAGCCGACACAACAATTAATTTAAAAATATGACATTAAAGTTAAAAAAATTATAAATATTATATTTAAGTCGTAAAATAAATTTAAATTTAAATTAAAATTAAATACTCTGGGGAATCTAAAATGAAAAAGAAAATTTTTGGCCCAACATTTGCTGCAAGGATTGGGGAAAACCCAGAAAAACCCAATCAGACCAAATTGATATTAATAAGTAGTTAGTTGGTAAGACTAGTTAAAAATGATAATATAGAGGCTTTAACAGTGGGAGGAGAACGCTCGAAACAAATCGTACGGTACAGACTATTATAATCAGCACACAGAATACGAAGAGGTTTGTGCAGTTCCCAGTTAGTAGAACAACGTTGAAGATATAAAGGATTAAAGTTTCGAGTTACTCTAGAAGATACGTTGAAGGTTATTTCATCCAAAAACGTTATTATTTAAAATGTTTGTTTACTAGTTGAAATACATAGCAAAATAAATAAGAATTTTCGCAAAAATTAGTCTTAATTAAACTTCTTAATATATTTGAAAAAGGTTGTTATGCTTTTTAGGAAAAATTAAATTATAATGCCTTAAGCCGAGTATCCAGCACCGCCTAAAAAAAAATTCCTGTCAAACTTCATATAAAAACAAGGGGGCTCCGCCACCAGATCGCTTCGCTCGCCTACTCGGCTCGCTTCGCTCGCGGGGAAGTGCGGCTACAGTCAAATGTGCTCGGCTGTTAGATACCCTGTACCCCGGCACTCTGATAGCCTAATACGTATTTGCACGCCGAAAATTTGATGATGCCCCATTAAGTTTTCGGCTGATTGTCGAAATTGTCTGTATGTCTGTCTGTCGCAAACAACAAAAGTTTTTGAACTTGATTTTCGACTGATCGTTCCTATGACAGCTATATGATATAGTGGTCCGATTTCAACCAAGATATATGGGACCATCCCAAATGCGTGTTCTATCAGTTTGGCTGAGATATCTTAAGGCCCTATTCTCCTTCAGATTGCTGTTTTTGGACCTTTTTTGAAAAAATTCGCATTTGAAAACGCAATAAGATATTTGAATTTTGTTGCTTTTATTGAATTAGTAATTAATGAAAGAAAATAAAAAAATTTTTTTTGCCTCGACACGAGGGGTGTTCAAAAAGTAATGAGACTTCAAAGTTGGTGGTGCAAAAAAAAGGTGTCGTCATGGCGGCCACGATTCCGGGTCTCCGGAGCGTCTGAAAAAAAAAAAATATAGGGTTATGATCAGCATAGATGTAATTCTAGCCCGTAGCAAAATAAAAATTTTGCGATTTTTTTTGTCAAAATGGCGGCACTTGAAATTGAAAAATCGAATTTGGACCCATTTTTTTGTAGTTTAGTGTAAAAAAAAATAGTAAAAAAAATCGCAAAATTTTTATTTTGCTACGGGCCAGAATGGTGACAATTCTACGTCGATTAAACTTTGTTTCATCCAAATCGGTTCAACAGAACTGGCGGAATCGTGGCCGCCAGCTCGAAAAACGTGGTTTCGAGATAAACGCGTTCAAAGTTTTGACTCCACGTGCATTAACACTAACATTGTTGGATAAAAATGGCCATATCTCCTTAAGTATTTCGAATTTCTAAAAATCCTTTTAGGGGCATATTCACAACTACCCAAGCTATAAATAAATGCAAAAAAAAAAGTCGAAAAAAATTTGTTGCTGAAAGAGAATAGGGCCTTAAACAACAAAAAAGATTTTCGTAAAAAAACTTAATTTTCTTCTGAGCGCTCCTATGGCAGCTATATGATATAGTGATCCGATCCAGCAACCTAGACCACGTTTGAAGTCTCAAGGTCTTATAGTCTCCGATATCCTTGCGTTCCAACGGACGGACGGACGCACAGACGGACATGACTCAATCAACTCGAAATAACTAGCAAATTCCTGACATACATTTTCCGCAGTGCTGGAGACAGGCCTTTAATGTGTGGTCGATATTAAGTCGATACTTATATTATTTTCATTGAAAGCATCGTGTTCTAAGTACAAATCGATCGTTTAGCCGGAATGTAATAAGGTGCTTTCGTGGCGCAATTGGTTGTTAAGCGAAAGGTTGGTGGTTCGAGTCCACCCGGGGACGGACAATTATTTTAATTTTTATATAATTATTTTTTATGTTAAGTGTTTTTTACTTTGGTTATTTATTTATTTTTATTTATTCATCCAAATATTAGTATAAGCACTAATGTCGGGAATTTCTCGAAGAGAATAGGAATGAAAGGATTTCAAGAAAGGGAGAAAAAGTGATAACAGCTATTATAATTTGCGCAAAAAGCACGAAATGTGCATGTTGGTAACGATAGAGACTTTTAGTTCCATAAAGTTCTATGGGGAAAAGTTAGGTGTCCTAAACGGAAGCTGGAACTAGTGCCGCCAATAATCAATTTATGAAGGAAATAACACCAAGAGGCTCTACTTCTATACTGTACTTTATTGATATGTGTTTTGTTAAGTCAAAGTGAATCATTTTTACTTATCTTTTTAAATGTAGTATTGCAAATCCAAAACATTGTAATTATATTTACTTTAAGGTTTCTGTCCCAGTGAAGTCGCAATAAACTCAAGCAAATAATGTTCTTTAACACCAATAACTTTTTACACTTTCTTCATTTGGTTCCACCAAATTAAATCTATTAACTAAACTTAGTTTCGGTTTCCGATCAATGCAAATCTCACTGCGTAAAGCCCATTTAAGTAAATCAGTTAGCAGAACGTAAACAAAGGCCAAGCAAAGACGTTCAATATTTACCAACTTGGCCTAAATGAATATTAAAATATGTAGGTTTCTTGACATTGGCTTCGAATTAGTCACAGCTATACAAAGCTTTTACACGACAGTTCTCTGTGAATGTTTAAATTTTATTTGTCTGCAAAGTTCCAGCAAGTTAATGATGAATGAAGTATTTAGAAACTGAAACTAAATATAAATACACATATAAAATATATTTCTCAGGCTATCAATATTAGATAAATAATAAATTATTTATTATTGTAGATTGCATTATTATATATAAAATAATAGTATAGCGTATTTTATTAAAATTTTTATAATTTAATTTGGTTAACTGGACTTAGCTGACATTAAATAATTAAAAAAAATATATACATATATAGAAACTAAATAATATATAATAAATAAACGAACCAGTATAGAAATATATTTCTTATTATTCCACCAACTTTTAAATTAAACTATTATATTAATTTAATTAATTGTTTTTTATTGCCTAAACAAGTAACTTTCGAATTTTCATTGCAATTGCAGAGAGGGAGAATCTTAAAGGCATCCTTTATAAATTAAGTAAGTCAAATAATAATTGTTGGTCAATTTACTTGTATTATGTGTCGTGTGTTACTAAGAGTTGTACAACAATAAGAAAGGGAAAACTTTGAGGTCACAGAAGCGAAAAGAGAATGTGCAGGAAAACGCATTAGGAAGCCGAATCTGAACCGTAAACGAAATCTAAAGCTGAAGTTGAACTTGTTGCGGTCAGCGACACGATTATCCTTTTAGCCATGTAATTAGTGTGATTAAAGTTAAGCAGCTTTTGGTCAAAGCGCCATGGGACGCCCCTAACAAACAACAACAGCGACAAAAGCGACAACAAATACAAATACGAATGGGAATAGAAATGTTAATATCATACTGGGCGTATGAGCGATAAGCCAAGAACGACGACGAACAGCAAATAAGAGAGTTCGGTGCCAAGATTGAGGCTGCTGTTTGTTCAGTTACGCACTCACCCACTTTGAGGAACTCTTTGCATAGAGACGGCACTGTGGATGCATAAAACGGGCAATTGGCAGCATTAAGATGTTGCCCCACCCACCAGCAGCATCATCAGCAGAACCATCCACATGATGATGACTCTATCTCGTCTCTCACGTTGGCGGTTGGCCTTTCACTTTGACAAGGTGTTAGATTTTAGACACTCTGCTAATTGGCATCGCTGATCCGAGCAGCTTCTTTAGCTTCTTTCTTTCTTTCTGTATGTCTTTTCTTCTCTCATTCATATTCTTTCTTTTCTCTGCTTGGAATGTTTCACACTTAACGGCGGCAGCAAGTGCAAATAAATGTAATTATGGAATAAGTCAAGCGGCAAGTATTCTGTTCAATTCGACTGGGGCACGTGTGTGGGGAACTTAACACTTAATCTTGTTGTCAATATTGATGATTGGCTGGCAATGTCGAGTGCTTCTGTGTCATATGTTTTATGGATTAACATTCTTCTCACCTTGGCTATGTAAACACACGGAAATACACAGAATAGAGCCAACTAAAGCTGTGTTTCATGTTGATTGGCCATTAAACAGCTACCGCCTCCAGACAATAACAACAACAACAATAATAGCTATGAGTACTCGTATGAATATTCATAATGGCGGCCAATTTGTTGTTGTTAATCTTGAGGCAATAATTGTACAATTTATATGTTAAGCAGTCGCATTTCGTGTCTCAGGTACAAAATGCAGCTCATAAATTAAGTGCCAACTAAATTGCAACAAGGTGCAAACAAAGTGCAGCACTCTCCAGCTCTCCCTCTCTCTCTCCCTCTGTTTCTGTCTCTTTCTTGTGGCACATAAAGGATTGTGGCAGGCAACCTTTCTGCCTCTCCACCCACTTGAATGTGACGCGACGCAGCTGCAGTGAAAATAACGAAAATGCATTTTAAAACTGGCCAAAAGCAAACGAGCCAAAAAGGCGAAGGGCGCCACTTGGCAGTTCACTGGACACTCGACACTTGCCGCCTCTTCCTCTTCCCCTTTTCCCCTCGCTCACTATCTCTCTCCCCTTGCTCCTTGTGTATTTAAGTAATGATTTTGCAAAATATGCGCAAAAGTGCCAACAGCAACACCGCAATATGGTGCCCCTAAATGGACTGTAACCGGAAGTGCGAATAGCGCGCAGCTGGGACAAGGACGACAGACAGACAGACGGACAGACAGAGACCCAAAAGATGTTGCAACTTGCTGCCTGTCTAATAAAGTGTGACCAAAAGGCACACAAACACACACACACACACTCGGAGTCACAGACACAGAAAGAAAGAAAAGGAGATGAGGACACAGTTGAACAAGCCGTAAAGGCTTTAAAGCTTTAAGCTTTTTGGCTAATAAGCATACACAACAATTTATCATGGCTACACACACACACTAACACAATATACACACAGACAGACAGACAGACAGATAGACAGAGATGGCATTAAGTACGGAAAATGTATGCAAAACTGGATCACAACTGACAGCGGCCTCAATTTTTGTTCGGGGACAGGAAAGGCTGGTCAGCACCGGAAACGGAAATTGTAACGAGCATGTAAGGCGTCCTCATCGTCCATTTGGGTTCTGTGTTGTCTTATCAACACATTGTGTCGTGAACAACGTTGAAAATGAAACGAAAATATTGCAACTGTCCCTTGATGTTGCTTCCCTTGCCATATTGAGCGAGTAGTTTTTTTTTGTTTTTCAGCCTGTTTCCTTCTAAAGATACAAGCAATAAAATCGAAATACAATTGCAATGAAGCACACACACACACATACAGTTTCTTTTTATTTTTGGTGTGGCATGCGGCGTGAGAATTTTACGATTGCTGCAAACTGAAAACTGAAAGCTGAAAGCTGCAAACTGAGGCTCATTCACGTGCATTTTGTGTGCTGTGGAGGTGTAAGTGTGTGTGTGTGTGTGTCTGCTGGGTATGCATTTTCGTTGATTTTCATGGCATATTTTACAGTGCATGTAAATACACTCACACTGTTGCAAGTGCGTTCGATTCTGTGTATGTGTGTATCGGCAAGAAATAAAATTGAAATGAAATATGCAAACATGAAAAATATGCGAAAGACCGAAATATGCTACGAAAAAATTGCAAATACATACACAAGCAGCGATTGCAAACACACACACAAACACATACACAAAGAAACACACACATACAGAGTTGCAACACGCCCACTGGCTGCGATTTATTGCATTATCAATAAAGTGAATAAATTTTGAGGTTATTGTGGCGTGATAACGGCCATTTTTCGTTTTTGTTGTGCCTTACACTCTGTGTGGGTGTGTGTGTGCATGGTAACGCTGTGTAAATGGCGCTGTTAATTAAAATATCACAGACAAAACCCACTTGGCCATCTTCATGCATGCCCCTTGCCAACAACAATTAACTGATTAAGTGTTTAAGTGTTTAAGCCACATGGCTTAAATCTCGTTACCCGTTTAACACGGCACCCAAAGCGTTGGCTACAAACTATTTAAGTTACAGTATTAAGCTCCACAATACCCTCTTTTCACTACAACAATGTTGACCTTTTTCCTTTCTTTTTTCCACGAAGTCAAACTGAAACAAATATTGGTTCCGATTCCGCTACATCCTGAAAAAAAACTTTTCTTTTAAAAAATATTGCATTTTTTTGAATTTAATATGTTAAAATCTAAATATGCACAAACGTGTATGTATGTATTTTTATTGAGATATACCTAACTTAAGTTGTAAATTATTTACCAACACTTTTTGTTAAGAAAACCTCGGTGACGGAATCAATAATCCGAAGGCGGTGATCACCGATGTATGTATGTTATGTATGACACGTATATCCTATTTCAGTCAAATGCTAGTAGGCATTATTATATAAAATTACAGAGGGTGTGACTAGACTCGATGAGAACATAAGCCGATGGCATTTTGGTTTGACAGTCGGTGTAAATAATTTGAATGGTTAATTCACCGAAGCGTCTATGAAAATTCGCTCCTCTGACGGGGACCTAAAACGCAGTACAGAAGACAACCTTTCTACCTTTTGCCCCCTAACAATGAATATATTATCACTTGTGGGCTACATTCTAGCCGGTGATCAGGCAATAATAGCTTGGGCCTTTATTTTGCTTAAAAATATTTACACACTCGTTAGCTTTTCTATACTCGTTACTTACATAAAAAATGTGTTAAAAATTCAGCCATTTATCCAGAAATAAAAAAAACATTAATTTTATTTGAATGATACAAAACTTTCCTTAACTCTTATTTTCTTAAATTTTTTAAAATTGCTGACTTCCTTTACATACACAATAGTAATTTTTATCAAGTTTCAAGAAATCATAAAAAATTATAAGCGAAGAGATTTTTAAAAAACTTTTTGCATTCACTCTTACAGTTGCACGAGGCTTTTATTTTTCATCAAAACACATTTTGTAAGCCCGAGGATAAAAGCTTCAAAAGTAGACCTTTACAAAAATTCTAAATTTAACGAAAGATTTGTATCATTCAAACGGAATTCAAATGACCTTTCCATTGATGCCATTATGTTAACGATAACGGCTCAGATTAGCCCCAAATGTCAAAATGCTTGCTGTGCCAATAAATATCATATGTTCGCCAGTGTACATACATAGTTATATTATCGATCAGTATCAACAGCCGAGTCAATATAGCCCTGTCTGTCTGTCCGTTCGCCTGTGTGAGTGCCAAATTTGGCACACAGATAACCCCACGCAGATTAATTCGATCAGATTAGACTTTTACCTGGTTTTCTAAACCTCAACAGAGAATCTAGCCTAATATTAAAATATAAAAATCGACAAAAAATTTAATCGCGTTGTTTCCATATCTTCAAAAAATAAAGATTTATCAAGCTAAAAAAAAAAAATTAAAAGAAACCACAGTTGTAAATTAAAAATAAATTTCTCAATTTAACGAATTTCAAACTTTCATAACTTTGCTCAAACTAAACCGATTTTTAAGTAGAATGTGATTTTGATCATGGCTTGTACCTTAAATTAATTCTGAATTCAATATTATTAATTAAGTTTAAATAATTTTTTTCGTCAGAGTGCGATATGGTTATTATTACACACATATCGATAGTAGTACTGAGCAATAATCGATGGCACGATAGTCATTCGCATGTACCATATGCGAATTTTCGGGCAACCCTGACGAAGTTAACTTATTCAACATCTGATCATTTCGGATTGCATCAGCGTCATTTTAAGACTTGCAATCTTGAAAATAATATCCAGGCAAATGAAGAATTGAATTGCTTTCTTGCTGCTGGATTGCGGGATTTTTTAATTGGTTGTCTTATTGAGGTGCGCACAAGGCACTGTATTGAATTTGTTTCTGGTATGTGTATTAAAGGTGCTTTAAGCTAATGTTTAATTAGTAAATTAATAGGTTTTGTGGGCGTCCCAACGACAACAACAATAAAAGTATTTGCACCCCGTTTAAGTTCATCTACGAATCATATCGAATCATACGAAATATCATATGTTAAACATTGCATACGCGTAAAAAAGCATGCCGAACGAATTAATAGTGGTTTGGGCTCGTATATTCTCGGCAACATTAGCTACGTTTTCAAGTGCGCCCAAAGTCTTTATCTTTGTGCTTGACTTTTTCTGCAATCTCTTAGTTCATTTAAATGCCTTTAAATCATAGCTCGCAAATAACTGTCGACCGTTTTTTTCTTGCGCTCTCGTTGCGAGCACAACCGAAAAAGTTCGTACTCTCTCGCTCTCGCTCTGAGCAGAAACTCTTGCTGTCTTCATTTATGCTTTCTGTTGAGCTCTTTTCGTTGAGCTCTTTGTATGTCGGTCTTTCAATGAGCAGTGCGTAAAGAGCGAAACGAAAAACGCTCGCACAATGAGACTCAGCAAAAGACCGTTTGACCGAAAAACTCAACGCAAACGGTCTTCTCCCAAATTAAATTTAAAGAATTGGGGCACTTTTTTATTCGTGTCTCTTCCCATTTTGCACAACAAATATTTCACAACTTCACACACTCAATTCACGATCGCAATTAATAAATTTCGTCTGCAAAACAGACGCTTAGGCAAGCAAATGCCTATGCGTGTGAATGTATACCAATACATATGCAAAATACCGTTTGCTTCATTGAACACGACGAAACGGTATTGGAACAACGAGAACAAAACAAAATAGAAAAAAACGTTTTCGCTCCGAGCGCGAGCGAGCTCATTTAAGAACCGAAAAAACAGTTGCTCGCTGAGTCTTTTCGTAAAGAGTAAGCAAAAGACACTTATTTGCAGACAACGAGAAACGGTCGACAGTTATTTGCGAGCTATGCTTTAAATACATTTATTTTACGTGCGCGAGCACATAAGATTAAAGTAGATCAGAGTCTGGGGCTCTACATCGTATTACAAAATGCTGCATGGAGGATTTCATCGGATATTTGTACAGGTAAGTGAAACCTTTCAAACCTGAACCAAACATAATAAATGCAGCGTATGACAAAGTGATACTAATGTAGTGAATTTAATGATATGTACAATTCCTAGAAGTGTCGCCAGACGAGTGTTTTTCCGCCGAAACTTTTTGTGTAATAACCGACGGTATCGTGTGAAGACTCGGAATTAAAGATTCTTTGGCTCTTCAGCGATGCTCATAAATGAAAATATCGGCTTATCGCATTTTTGTATGAAATTTATCAGAGTGTGACCAGATTCTGTGTGAACAAAAACCGATGGGTTTGTTTGGAAACCGATGCGAAGTATGTATATGAATTGCTTACAATACCCAGTGAATAATCGATTACTAATTCAGTGAATCAAAACAGAGTGATCCACCCGATCGTTGTCCTAAAATTTTGAATTAATGTTTATGAAATGAATTATGTTTGACAGCGAGTATCCTTTCGATATTGTACTTTTATTTGGAATTTATGAATTTATGCTATGAACTAATTATGTATAAACTTAAGTGTGCAAAAGAAATTTGTCTGTGAATGACGTCTTGAATTATTGTTGTGAAGATGAAATCTGTTTCTCCTTTTAAGTGAAGGTGATGTAAGCCTACGCAGAACATTAAATCAGGAATTTTTCTAAATGAAACAACGCGAACTCATAGGTAGGGTGGGTGACGCAGAGCACTGCAAAAATCAGGTGGCTCTTTCGTAAGAAATCGAATATCATCTGAATATCGCTTCCCCCCCTTCCACTCAATATATTTCTATACGTCTTCTGGCATACAGGGCTATCAAAACTATTAAGATCGGAAGCAGGTATTAAGACAGGTTAATGAACCCATTCACTTCATGTTTTGTCTTGTTTGCCAATGCCGACAACATAAATTTCTTATAGTATATAAATTTGAAAATTGTTAAAGAAATATTAACTCAAGGTTTTATTAGGCAACTCCTAAATTATTCTGCCAACTTCAACGACATCTGAAATAAACGAAGTAAACTAATCGAGATTTTACCTTTATTACATATTTCCATTTTGCACTAAATTGACCTACTTAAAAAGCACAAAATGCTAAAACTGTCAACAAACGAGCACATTGGCCCAAACCGCTAAGAATCTTTCAACTGTAGCATTCCTTTACTCATTTATTTTTTTTTTTTTTGGGTATTTCGTTTGTTTTCCCACCTGAAGTTCGATTAACGCATTTGGCGAATTAGTGGGTTCAATGTTTGTTCATCTGTCTGCCTGTTGATTTGATGTTTACCAAATGTCTTGAGTCAATTTCGTGGGATGCACATAATTATGGCAAGTGTGTAAGCTTTAACAGTCAATGTTGGCCAAGTTCCCCTCGCTTCGCTTTTGCTCTCTCTCTCTCTCTCTGTCTTTGCTAGCTGTTATTCCAATAAACTGGTCGACACACTCGGCAATTGTTTGAACTATGAAATTCCCATCAATAGAAATTTTCAGAATTTATGCAAAACGCCGCTGATGCAACACATACAAGCAAACACACAAACAAACAAATAAACCAACAAAACATAACACACACAGACACACAAATTTTGACACCTGATGTGTGTGTGTGTATTGTATGAGTTATAATATGTTAATAGCTGCCGTTTGCATGTTTACATTTTGAATAATTACCGCTATGCGTTTGCATGAAGTATTGTTGTTTTCAAATGAGCTATATTATGTATTGCAGCATGTTTGAAATAAGTACGATTAGTTGTTGCAATCAACTTTACAGAAAGAAAGAGAGAGAGAGAGAAATCAACATTCTCATCATTGCAATGTGTCCAATTTCCATTGAGCGGGTTGAGTGTATGACATCAACTCCAAGCACCTTTCGCATCATGCTCATGCCCATTAAAATTCAACCCCTGACGGACTCAAATTCTTCCTCCCTTTAAACACCCTCTCCTCCCCCTCACTCTCCTCTCCTTTCTTTGCACACAGCAGGCAGCCAAATGAGCGAGCTGAGCGAACGTTTTAATAAATTTGTAAACAGATTTGTTAATTTCAGCATTAAATTTTGATGAGAATTTGGCCATATTGTGCACGAAGCAACTTGTGTGTGTCTGTTTGTCGGTGTGTATATCTGTGTGTGTGTGTGCTGGCGTTGGTGTTAAGTATGCGTGTTCAACACAAATAACGATAAAAACACAAAGTTAACTGCAAATTCGTGGGATGAGAAGAGACAGAGAGAGAGAGAGAGTTCCAGCAGAAGCAGCAGAGTTGGATTTTTAGCTTGACTCTGTATCTCTATCTCTCCCTAGCTCTGTCTCACTCTCTCTCTGTCTCTCTTTTTGTATGCGCTTAAAGGCATTGTAAGCCAACCAACAACAATGTCGACAAAAGGCGTAAGAATTTAATGAAAATCATTAACAAAGTGTAGCTGAAACTTTAAGATTGACAGGGGATGATAGCAGGGGAGGAGGGTGAGGGAGGATGAGGGAGGAGGCAACGTTGTAACCAAGTTTATGATGAGCCACGAAAATTAAGACTACAAATGTTTGTTTGGCTTAAATGAGTTTGCCAGTCAGGTCGCTGTCATCTTGTGTGTGTTTTTCAGGGCTCAACCAATAAAAAATGGCACAGAACTGACGAAAAGTTTTCAACTTGAAATGATGGAGCTGCCAAGGGGGTGAAAGGAGGAAACGATGACAATAGGGGTGGAGGAAGCTTACATAATGAATGAACTGAACGGCCGTGTGCTTTTTATGGCCATGTTAATTATTAGATTGAATTCGAAATGAGACTTTTGACTTTTTGTTTTGTTGAGGCTCGCTTTAAATTTAAATGGTCAGCTGCAAATGACTTTCACTGGGTCATCTAACGTTTTTTGGTCATAAAAAGGCCAAAAACAACAGCAACAACAGGCATAAGTAATAAGGATAATGTGCGCCTCGTCCTGACCAAAGCCAAATAGAGCCAAGAATACTAAGAGAAATAAAAACATTCACATTTCTAATTGCATTTGCAACAATTTCGTGCTGCTGTCGCGGTTGCAATTAACGCAAATGTGCAAAAAAATAAATGTTACCCACTTTTGTGGGCGGTTCAACGCCTTTCAATGCGCCTAACAGTCGCGAATGCGTTGAACTTTGACTTTGTATTTCCCGCAATGGAATGTGCTAGAATTAAACGCGTCAACGGCATTAAGGCCAAAATGCTTAAACGATTCTTGATTATTTGCTGTGGCAAAGCGAAGCCGTGAATCTGCATAAGCTACTCTTTTGCATTGAGCTACACTTTACACAATTCTACATGCATAAATTATATATTAAGAGATTTTTAATCAGCTTCTAATTAACACTTATGATGATGTCACTTTCGCAAAACTTTCGCTAAATATGTTTTTAAGAAACCATGTAATTAACTAAATACATTTTGTATTAAAAGAATCAAGTACAATTATTTTAACTTTAAAGTAACTTACTTGCTGTTTAGTTATACAACTTCGATAAGAATTCGAATTCAAAATGAAGTGTTCAGAAATAAGTAGACATGTTGGATTTAAACATTTGGGTACAAAGAACGAACGATAACTAAAGTCTCGCTTAAAACTCGTAATCGAGCTTAAAAACGGACAAAAAACAGAATCAAATCGAAACTAAGGAGCAAGTGGTTCGTTATCTGTCCGATTTCGGAGACGAGGGCGAGCGTTTTCTATGTCTGAGATCCGCAACGAGACTTTTAGGAGCTATCGCAAACTGAGCTATAAATGATTCGATTCGTGTCCGCTTTCAGATCCGATGGTGAACATTTGGCACGTCACGATAGCTCACGATTACGATGCTATTTTATTTTCCGTTATAATTCACTTTAACAAACTAACGAAACACAATTAATTGATTCTAAAATGTTTATAATTTTTAGTTATTCTATAAATAAAAAAAATGGTTGAACATTAATTTTAGCTCTTTAAATTAAGCTATAAATATATTTTGCGAGTACACAAACTAATAATATGTATTTTCTATTATAAATGTTATTAAAAGTATCTTAAAGATAGAAAATATATAATTATAAATTTATGGTAATGCCGTCAAGCGTTAATCTTTTCTTAAAATATTGAGGAAACCATTTAAAAAGAAATCTCGATTCAATGTTTAAATAATTGATTTACCATCTAGTGCGTCACTTTAATACCCATCTCTTTCTCTCTCTTTAGCGGTTGCTTTATAACCAAAAAAATGCGGCATTTAGCTGCCACATTTTGTTGCGCGTTCAACTTTAAAACATAATATGCCCCAAACGCGCCAGCGCTCAAAAGTAGGCAACACAATTTAAATAAATTTTCAGCTAATTTGTAAAATGAGCCCAGTGAAAAGTTTGTTTTTATTTCCCTCTACGCTTTCGCTTTTTGCTGCGATTTAAATATGCTGAGAGCTATTAAATATATATACATATATTTTAATATTAGGGGAAGAGGCTTAGAGCAGAGGGGTGGTTCTAGGGGCGGGGAAAATGGGCGGACAACGCGTGACATTTTTTTGGGGCCCGTCTCATTTCAATTTGTGTGTCGTGCTGTTTGGCTTGTTAGCCGCCCGCTGGCAGGACATGCCCCTGCCCCTGCCCCTGTCCCTTATCCTCAAACACACAGTGGACCATCAATGTTGTCTGCCTGTGGTCGACTGTCAACGCTGCGTATTGTTGTTGATGTTGTTGTGTTGTGTGTTTCCGCTTTTTGACAGAGATTAAAAATTTTTCAATTTTCCATGGCATAAGCGCAACTTTCAAATCGCAGAGTTTCGTTTGTTTAGCAGAGGAAGGGAGGGAGGGTGTAGGTACTGCTTATGCAACCAGGAAGTCGTTGTGCCTTCACACATACACACACAGACACACACCCGCAGCTGTAGACATTAGCTGTGGTATTATAGCATTTTTGTGGCTTTTTTCTTTGTTGTCCTTGGCCAATGGCAAACGGAGATTAATGTTTTGGTTAGTTGCCAATAAGGCTAACAAATGCAAAGCCAAATATAAATACACACACACTCAATCAGGCGAAATGTAGGACAGCGTGCTTTGGTATTTTGAATGAGCTGAATCAAAGGCCAAGCAAATGAGCTTCATGAACGCTAGCGCGTTTTTCAATTAACTTAATGTGCATAAAAAACATGTCGAAAGTCGCACACAAACACAGACATACATATATATATGTACATATATAAACTACACACAGCTAAGTAAAGCGAGCAGCATACTGGCGGGCAAAAATAAAAACAACCGAGCAATGCGTTGAAAATTTATGACATTTTTTTTTTTTATGGCCAACAGCGTCGGTGTCGATATCCGATATGCGCTCGATTGGCCCACAGGTGCTGCAGGGTAAAAAGACCTGTGTATGTGAGAGTGTGTGTGTTGCAGGTGTGTGTGGGTAAAGAGAAGGAGCTGCGCTGTCAATTCAATCAAATGCTTCATACATCAATGGACAGCGACAGCATTGCTTGCATATGTACCAAACACGTATGCAGATGTGCCACATTTTGAAAGGAGTGGAGAGAGGAGAGAAGCGAAGGGGAGGGGAGACAACCCTTTGCAAAAAGAGAACAACAGCAAGTTACTGTAACATCATCTATGTAGTACAACACTAACAAAACACGAACGATGCCACTAAGCGACAGTAAAGTGCAAAATTCTTTGCATGAAATGTCGATGAAATTCATAAAAACAGCTCACGTTTTATTGAAATAAAATATTTATGTAATGGACAGTGAACTGTTTGTTGTTGTTACTGTTACACTCACTCTCACTCTTACACTTACGGTTACTGTTATTATTGTTGTTCTTGTTGCTGTTGTTGTTGCTGAGGCTAAAGTTTAACATGCGCTTAAAACTGGGCAAAACATGCAGATGGAGTAGCTACATATGTATACATATATATATATATATATATATGTATTTAACTGGATCTCTAACCAACGCATTTGTATAAACTCCCCCACGGTATGGTTACCCCCCTTTTCACTACCCCTCAGGTCACCCTCTGTGTGTGTTGTTGTTGCTCTTGCGGTTACATTTCAAGTCGTAAATTTGTCGCACGTAAAGGTTTAAGCAGCCATGTTACGATCCCTCCTCTCACCCATCGCCTCCCCGCCCTCAGCTGCCTTGCCTTGCGTGACTAAAAGGTTCATCAGATAGCCCAGAAAATTATGTTTCTTCTCTCGCTGCCCACTTACCCCGCACATCCTGCTGTCCTGCGCTCCGCTCCGCTCCGTCTACCTGCCTCGTCGTGTGGCAGAGTCAAAAATTCATTGAATTGCGGCCGCTGCATTATTAATAAGCCCGACAAAATTGTTGTTGCCTGCTACTTGGGAACACTTCGTGGATGATGTGCTTTTTGGCTGTGCTTTGCTGGGCAGTGAGCAGGAGCAGCAGGAGATCCGAATAGGGATAAGGGGCATTCCCCCCAAAAACTGCAAACGCAATTGAAACGTGCGACGGCAACTTTAACAGTCGTCTTGCATTTATTTCAATTTACCGTCTACGGTCTACGATTCCATACCAACTGTTGTTGTTGTTGCTATTATTGTTCTTGCTTTTGTTGTTGTTGCTGTGGTACTTTTGTTCATGGAGCAGTCACTTTTTTTTTGTCTTTTAACTGCCTTTTGGGGCTGTCGCACGTTTCTCTTTCTTTTGCTTTCCTTCTCTTTCGCTTTGCCTTTGCCTTTGGTTTTACTTTTGGTTTGTCTGCGCTTGAATTTGCCTGCCACACGAAACGTTTCATAGTTTTTTTGGGGCTGTGCGATAAACAAAAGAAATGGGAAACGTGGCAATATAGGAAAGGCAGAAAGGAAAGAAAGTGAGGAGAAGGACTTGAGTTTTGGCTTCTTTGTGAGTTTTTGGCTAAAGTGCCGCAGCAATTGATTATGAGAAGCTCTTCAGCACAGCAATCAATGAACTGATATCAAATGTCACTGAGAAGTTTAACGAAATATTAACACAAAGTTCCGGTTTTATATTTATTTATTTAATGTCAAGTAAGAGCAGTTGATCAATTAAGTAAAAATTAAAGTATAAGTTAATTAATATACAAATTAAATTAAATATTTATAGTTGTATTTACATTGAAAAGATTTAAAGTTAATTAAAAAAATTAAAAATGAAAACTTAAATATCTGGCTGTAAAAATTATGAAATGTTAACAAAAATGCGTGATAATTCTATATTATAGAAGATGGAAATATACAAAAAAAAAAAAACGATTTGATTGTAAAATAAATTGCATGTTAGAACTATGATTAAATAATTTTTCTGATGGAAAATGATTTCATTTTTGAGAAAAAATCGTAAGTTTAGGCCAAGTTATTTCTTGGTGTAATAAATAATCAGCATCTCGTTCTTTCCTTTAAAACACCAGCTTCTTACATACATATAAGCATAAAGGATCATTCAATAGCATTTAAAAAATCCGTTTAAAACGATTTATAGTCGAACTGAGTTCGGCTTAGAAAAGTTATGACAGTTAAACTTCTGTTTTCAGACAGAAATTTGAATTGTACACCTAATTTATGTCTTTAATAGATTTTTAGCACCTCATTCTTTCTTTTCAAACTCCTGCTACTTAAAGATCATTCATTAGCATTTACAATGTGAACATTCGGATAAGATAAAGAAACCTCTTTATAGTCGAAGTGAGTTTGTTTGGCACAGGGCCAACGCAGGACGTGTGCAAATGTTTCTTGCATTGATTGATTTTTCATTACATATGAACGACATCCGCTGGGGGCAACGGGCGGAAGAGGGAGCGGAGAGGGAGCCAGGACATGCAAGGCATGGTCACCATGGACATTAAACTCTCGACTGTTTGTGTGTGTGTGTGTGTGTGTCTTTGCCTGAATGTTTACCACTTCCGGTTTCCGCAACAGCAACAGTCGACCAATGAAATCGGCAACAATGGCAAACGGCAATTGCAACTGCAACTGCAACAGCAACAGCAGCTGAAATTTGTTGAGCAGACACTGAGACTGAGTTGCTGGCAATTGCAGCAGCAATTGTGACAATGAAACAACTGCATTTTTGGCAGCACACACACACACACATACAGAGGGAGAGAGAATCGTTTGTTTCACATTTCCGTCACACATGCGAGCCGCCCACATGTGTCAATGTGGACAAGTTCAGTTTAAGCGAAGCTGCCACACGATTGCCATACAGGACCAGCATCAGCAGCAGTAACAGTAACAGGACAAAGGCAGACTGGGCATTTAGCTGCCCTGTAGTGGAATGAGAGGGAGGTGGGGAGGGAAAGGGACCTTAGTAGGGAATTGAGGATATCTTGGTGCCTCTGCTCTTTGACACGCGCTCGATTGCAATTTCGTTTTTGCATGTGAAAATGTGTGTAAGTGTGCAAGTGTGTGTGTAAGCAAAATGTATAAAATGACTGGCAGCCGGCAGCCCGCACAGCAGTGGCAGCCGTTGCTTTCCGCTCGCATCCTGCCCCCTTGCCAAGGGGGCAACCCTTGCACTATGGGCAATTTTTTGATTCTTGCGGCATTAACTCTATACACAAAGATAGAGCTTTGAAATGTTGTATGTACGTTACTTAAAAAATAAATTTAAGGGTATGTATTGTATAAATGATTGCAACAGGGAGAAAGAAGCATCTCCGACCCTATAAGTGTATATATTCTTGAGCAGCATCAACAGCCGAATCGATTTAGCCATGTCCGTCTCTGTGAGGGCCTAGATCTCAGAGACTATAAGAGCTAGAGCAACCAAATTTGACACACAGACTTCTAAAACAGATCAAGTTTGTTTCAAATTTTTGCCACGCCTTTTCCTGCCTCCGCAAATCGCGAAAAGCCACAACACGCATTCCTTTTTTAAATATCCCGTATTTTTTGGTAATCAACGTTATCTATTATTATAAGCTGTTATCCTACTTAATCGCAACAAGATCGGAAAACCATAACGGTAGAAATAGCTTTTTTTCTTTATGGCTGATTTAAGTTTCAAGCAATGTAAGTGCCTAAAAGCATGCAATTAAGTTTTTTCAAATTTATTTAAATAAGCAACAGGTATAGCCTTTCCCACATGTTAGTACAGTATGTAGCCATGACCGTCTGTCCGTTCGTCCTTCTGTCCTTCTGTAATAGCGCCTAGATCTCAGAGACTATAAGAGCTAGAGACTCCAAACTTGGTATGTAAATACGTTTAATTGCACGCAGATCAAGTTTGTTTTAGATTTTGAATTGGATCACTATATCTTACAGCTGCCATAGGAACAATCAGTCGAAAATCAAGTCTTAGTATAAAAAACTCTTATGTTGTTTAAGATATCTAAAACAAACTTACAGAATATGCATATGGGATAGTCCCATACATCCTGATCAAATTTGGTTGATATCGGACCACTATATACATAACTACCATAGGAACGATTGATCGAAAATATAGATTTAGTCTGCAATTTTTTTAAATTATCTCTACCGAACTCATAGATTGGGAATATTCTGTATATTTTAAATTTTTTATCGAATTTGGTTTAAATCGGTTCACTGGAACATACAGATGCAATACAAACAATCAGTCGAAAATGTGGCATCACCAAATCTTCGGCGTGCAAATAAGTATTAGGCCATCGGTGTGTCAGGGCACAGGGTATCTTACAGTCGAGCTCACACGACTGTAGACGACAGCAGCCCCATTGTTGGGCGAAAAGTACATTTAGTTATATTAATAATTGTCGCGATTTATGTTATTTGATTTTAAGCAGTTTTTGCTATCTATAGTAAGTACAGGGTCTCCGACAGATGCTCGACTGTAGCCATCCCTAGCCCCCTCTCCATCAGACACCAAGAAAAAGAAAGTTAATTTGTTAAATTTATTTTTTTTATTCGATCAAATCTTCATCTTCTTCCCCGTCTGCGAAGGGATTCGATTTTCTGTCATAAGCTTCAACTACAGAATAATAAATAAATAATATTATTCAAATGATTGATATTTAAACATTCAGACAGTTTTCAAGCAAGTAATAAGGAAATTAGAAATTATTTTTTCTGTAGGGTGGACATTTGTTTACAGGAATTGGTAACTAAAGTTTAAAAATTTTGGACAAATAATTATGCGGTTTGTGCCACAAAAACGGGAATTGTGCCCAATATGAATTGTGTGTTGCACTGTAAGCCAAATTGCTCAAATGTCCCGCAAATGCTGTTCATATGCCATTTGAGGCTCCAATTCGCTTTAAAGTAACATTTTTCATTTGCATCGCCAGTGCTAATGGTGTGCGTGCGTGTGTGTGTGTGCAAATATGCAATATCCTGTGCGGCGACAACGACTTGAAGTCTTTGTCCCTGTGTGATGTCGCTGTGCCACATCTTTGAATAGAGCGCACGAGTGCCAATGTTTGTCATTTTCGAGGCCTGTTAATTTTGTACTAAAATCGATTCTTCATACGACCCGTTGTCCCGTTGTCTCACGCCCCCAGCATTGATCGTTTTGCTTTAGACTGTGTGACTGTGGAAAATTGCCGGAAAATATTGAATGCAGAGTCTGTGTATGTGTGTGTGGCAATGTGTCTGGCATTCCCATGTGTGCGGCATGTTTAACCTCGTTTGCAGGCAGCAACAACGACAACAACAACAATGAGTCCAAATAGAAGTTGCAACAGAAACACAAAAACAGACAATAAGAGAGAGAGAGAGAGAGAGAGAGAGAGAGAGAGAGAGAGACGGACAGTTGTCTAATGTTTTATTGCTGCTTGCAATTGCTATTTTGGCCTCAGACGTCGTTTGCAAGCTGCATGCGGCATGCTGCAAGTTGCAAGTGGCAAGTGGCAAGCACCAATTGCAATTGTATAAGACTTAAATTAATTAATTTGCCACAGAGAGACACACACACACACATGTATATAACTCACCCACACAGACAGGGTAAATCCTTTGGCAAGTGTCTGGCCTAATGAGTTGATGCCGCTCAATGCTCGAGCTTGCCACGTTGCCGTAGCAATTGGCTGTCGCTTATGCAACGGCCACAGTGGCTGCCAAAAAGTAATGTGCCAGACGAACTGCTTAGTTAACAAGCAAGTCAGCTGCACAAATACGACTGTCACATATCACGTAAAAATATGCATATAAATATAGCAAAAAATAAAACACGGCTAATTCCTAATTTCTCATGTTTTTTTAAATGCTGAAATGTTATAAATACAACGATACTTCAATGTTATTTATTATTTCTTTTTTGTTTAATTATAAATGAGTTTATTATAACGATTTATAGATACTTGTGTCTTTGATATAACAATAATATTTTGTTTTATAATGACAATGATAATGATAATGACAGTGTCAAGGTTTGATTAATTTAATATTTTTTATAAATATATGTAAATTTATTTTTTATCGATAGTTTAGTGTACAAAATTATTAAATATTTTTATTGCAGTAGAAAGTCATACATGTCGATAGTATTAAATATTGCTTTTAGTGTTGATATAATCGAGTTTAATGCTAAAATGTAAAAATCGACAAAAAATTAATCGAGCTGTCGATACATATATCTTCAAATATTAACCATCTATTGAGTTTTTCAAAAATAAATTTGAAAGAAGTGGTTTTTGTGAATACAAAATACGGATCGAAAATCAGACCAACTTCAACTTTTTTTAACTGTGCCAAAACTAAACAGATTTTTAATCGGAATTTTATTTTGGTCATTATTTGGTCAAAATTCATTATTCATTGAATTATTATTAATTTCGTTAAATTAATATTATTTTCAAAAACTCAAATTTGTAAGTCGCAAGTTTTAACATTCAAGCAACTCCTGTCATAATCCACAAAACTTAATTCTGCAAATAACCTACGATAGAATAACTCTAGTAAGTTGTCGAATTTTCATTAAAATCGATTTAATTAACTCGATTGATTTTCAAAAAAATTATCGAGTTATTGTACAGTGGCGAGCAAAAATGAGTGCATGTTCACAACACTGACTTTCGTCATCCATAAAAACAAAACAATAAAAGCAAATCGAAAACCATTCCATGACGATTTTCAATGTGTGGGGGGATTCCCATTTTGTTAAAAAGTTATATCAGTTTCGAGATAAACACACTTTTGCAAAAAAAATCCGGTAGTTGGGCTTGAAAAATACTTAAATAAACTTCCTTACTCATCATACAATCTATTTTGAGTAGGTGCACCACATTCCACTAAGTGGGGTATCCCCAAACACGACATTGGCTCATTCGTGGTTTTAGCAGTTTCCTTGACGTGGCGGTTTACTTTTATCAAGTGTCACAAAAATTCGACTACGGATGATTGGAAGCTTCTGATCTGGTCTGACGAGTCCAAATTCAATCGCTTTCAGTCAGATGGGATGCAATATTGCTGGCGCAGATCCGGAGACTGAATCCAAAGACATGACGACTTGAAATATTATCGATAGTACCGCCGATAGTTTTTTGGTTTGTCAGCAGCCACAATTTGCGGGCATCAGATAGACACGAAGCGAACTTGAGGGAACTTGGGAATCAGACGTAACAGGCGCACAATTAGATGTCTCTTCGGTGCTTGCTCTTTAATGCTGTCTTGTGGCCCAGTTTGTGTCTTGTCTACCTCCCCTTATCGCCTTCTCCCCTGGCTCCTTCGTCACCACTATCTCTGCAACACGCCAAAAAATTGCCCCTTTAGAGCAATTTGTGGCAATCAGGAAGTGGGCAGAAAAAAGTCCAAGCTATCCCCGACGCTGCATTAGCTTCAGAATGTGGCAAGGCGACACTTTTGCGTTTTTCGTAATTAAATTAGTGCCACTGTCCGAGCATTAGTTACACTTACCACCCACACACACTAAGAGAATCAGAGAGAGATGGATAGAGAGAGTGAGAGAAATGGAGAGGGGGAGGGAAAGACATAACCACTATACACATGGCATGCTGGCAGTTTAAAGTTGGCCACAAACCTCAGACAGGATACGCAGGACGAGGAGAAGCGGGGAGTGGAAAGGAATGGGAGGTGAACATGGGCATGGACATTGTCAGCAACTGATTTTGTGAAAATTTTAAACGTTTTATTTGTTCGTTACGGATTTCACAGTTTTATTTCAGTCAGCTTTGTTTTGTGGCATTTTGCGGTTAGCAACTCTGTCCAAGTCTTTGTGTGTGTGACTGTGTGTGTATGTGTGTGTTCAGGCCACGCCCACGTTTTGCTGTTTGCCTTTTGCCTTTATGTATGTGTGTGCGGGCATTTGAAGAGCTTAGGTAGCTACTTAAGATTTGTTCTCTGTGTGTGAATGTGAGTGTGTTTGTTTGTAGATTGTGATTCTTGCTTTATTTGAGCTGTTTTTTTTTTGTTGCAAAAAGTGTGACTGCATTCGTTGATTGCCGTGCAGAGTGACCGTAGCACGCTTTAACAGTTGTATTTCAACTCCACTTTTTATGTTTTATCTTTTTCTAAGCTCAATTTCATTTGGTTGCTAAAACTGGTCAACAGACAATTCCCTTTTTTGGGTATGCTCACTGTAGTTGTTGTTGTTGTTGTTATATTTGGCATTTCTGTAGTTGTTTTCGGCCCTGTTTCTGCCTGCCTGCGCTTGTGTAAAACTATGTTCGAAGATTTACGACGAAATTGTTTCAAACTTTTTGATTTCGTCGCACGTTGCTCACAACTCTTGACTCTTCGCTCAATTCCAACACCCCTCTCTCTCTCTCTCTCTCTGCTAGCTGCCCTCTCCCCTGTCTCTGTTCTAGAAACAAGAGCATACTCGACCCGTGGCCTTTGGGATCTCCATTCTCCATTCACTCGTTCGCTGGTCGATTTGTTTGTTTGGCTGTTGAAGCCCGCACTAGAAACAGGCGACGCGAATTGTCGACTCTGGTCACACTCACACACACAGCCAGAGAGAAAAAAGGATTAGGCAGTACGTGCATGTAACCGTTGTGCATTCGCCCATCCCTTGGCACCATACCGATGCCCCTCTCACTCTCACCCTCCCTGTCTCTGTCCCTGTCCCTGTCCTGATGCTTGGACATGTTGCGGTGCAGAACCGTTTGTTTCTCTCCCGGCGAGCGCAATTTAAAGTGCCCTGAAGCGTGCCACACATACAAACACACACACTTGCACAATCACTCACATACACATACTTATAGTGGTGTGCACGTCCTTGATGCCAACTTAATTACACGTAGCTGAGACCAAAGCACTCATTTTCACTTTTTCCTCGACCCGTTTGACTCGAGTTAAAGCTGATGCCGATTATTATCTGGCATTTGCATTCGGCTTGTGAGTACTCACATTTGAATTCGTATTCGCATTCACATTTTCGAGTGCGATTTTAATACGCTTAAGTGCACTGGGCGCCCCTAAAACTATGCTATGAAAAATAGTTCAACAACTTTATTATGAAATTTTTCACAAGCTCTGACGCGACACGGCAGAAGAGAGAGGGCAGAGAGAGGGCAGAGAGAGGGTTAAGAGAGGGCAGGGAGAGGCCAGAGACGGTCTGGTAAAAGCTGGTAACAACAAAGACAGAAAAATAAATAAAAATAGCATTTATACTCGTACATATGCACATCTGTGTGTAGATGTTGAGAAGTCGACTGAAGCGCTTGGCAAATAGAAAACAACAGAATAGAACAGAACAAGCACAAGAACAGGAACAAGAGCCCGAAAACAGCAGCACAAAAGTAGTCAGAGATTTGATGCTAAAGAGTGAGCAAACGAGGAAGAGAGAGAGAGAAATAGACTGAGAGACAGTTACAAGACAAACTGACAAGTGTGCTTAGTGGGCCGTGCAATGGTTTTTGCGAGTCTGAGCTGTGTGTGTAATTGTTAGGAATGCAACCGAGAGAACAGTTGATATTCATACGAATACCCGTAACTACAGGCACGAATACAAATGTCTTTTCGACTTTGACTGTAGGATTTAGAGACAGCCACTCATACTCAAGTGAAACGTGGCAGGCAGGTGTAATAGAATTGTTAGTGGCACAGATTAAAATTCGTTGGCAGACATATAGAAGATATTAGAGCTCTTAACTCATCCCAGTAAAAGTATAATATGTATTTTAATAGTCTTAAGGTATTTAAAAATTAAAAAAAATACTGAATATAAATACAGGTCACATTGAATGCAGAATGAAAGCAAAATACGTGCATTTTAATACTGCCTCTAACTTGTCATCTATCCACAATACTTATGTATGTATGTTTAATAAAATTTTGTACATAAAAGACAAACCCACATGTTTCCCAAATAATTAAAATATCAATTAATATTAATTTAAGATAGGGAACATATTAAATGAATAATACTATAATTATAAATAATAAGGTATTTTAACATTGAGATCAGCAGGTGAATGTTTGTGTACTTCTATGAAAATCTATGAGAATATATTTCAGCTCACTTTATTAACATAACAAAGAAAGTTTCAAAACAATTGTATGTTAATTGTCCGATTGAACAGAATAGCTCTTTGAAATAAAAGTCAGAGAGTGTTTGGTTTGGTTAAATAAAATATTTTAATGGTGCACTAAATAGATTGCTCAATAAATTAAGATTAAAATAAAATGTTACTTTTTTTTAACAGAATAAGTTACTTATTTTTTACAAAATATTTCTATTAGAAAGAAGTTAAACTATTTAGTAAATTATTACAGTTTGTAAAGTTTAGTAAATTAAATACAGTTTGTAATTATTGACAAGATTATTTTACGTAAAATGTATAAAAAATAATGTCAAATTTATTAATATGATTATCTTGGATGAAATTTATAAAAACATAGATAAAACAACCCCTAATGTTGTTAAATACATCAAAATGATTGCCTTTCAAAGAGTTTTCCCATCAATTTGCATAAAATTGACATAAAATGTCGGTGTCGAAATTAATTTCAGATGTATTCAATAATTAATTAACATGCAACCATTTTGTTTCCTATTCTCTTTATCTCACTCCCCCTTTTTTTCGTTCCCTCATTATCCGTCAATCTGTCTCCCTCCATTTCTTTCTATTCTGGCGCCTACTTAAGTAATACATTACATAACTGATTAAGTAGAAACAACAGTGATTGTCATTTGAGCGAGGCTTTTGCTAGTTGTAGTAATTACGTACACATAGATAGTTAGTACTTGATGGCTGGTATCTGTTGTAATTTGTACGCTTTGAGGAACGGCCTTAATAGCGTAAGTCGGCTGTCAGCAATCGCCAGAGAACAGAGACAGAGTCAGAAGCAGCAGAGAAACCGAAGAGAAACATAAACTTACAGCCCAACGTATCGTTAATGTGCTTGAGAGCCAAGGGCTGCTGAGGAATGAGGGGAAAAGGGGGGATTTGTGGCTGGAATGTGAGGAGAGGGGAGCTTGAATGGAAATGAAGGCTCTACTCGTACACTCACTCACAGAGAGAGAAAGGGCCTGGAGAGAGGGAAAGAGGGGCCCGAGTTGCATGCGCTTAATGCAAATCCTTGAAACCACTTGCGGCCCACTCGAAATTTTTAATTTTTGCCACAAAAGCCGCACTCGACAGAACTCGAGGCGCATCAACCAAACAGCCAACAACTCGACACAGGCACAACCATGTGTGTGTCTGTATGTGTATATATTCGTGTGTGTGTGTGAGTGTGCGGTATTGCCGTTGCAAGTTGCAACTGTTGCAATGGGCATGAAACAGAAACACTTTGGGCTGTCATGCACCTAGGCGGAATTACAAGTGTGAGCATGTTCGTTTGTGGGTGTGTCATTGTGTGTGCGAGAGTGTGTGTGCGAATGTGTGTGTGTGGTTTGCATTTGCCGCAGTAACAGATAACACAGCGTTGGCCAGAGCGGAAAGAAAGCGCTCAACGGGCGTGGCATAATTTGCAAATAGTGTGGCAAACTTAACGAAATCCGACTACATAGATGCTCTTTAATTTTTTTAATTATTATCAAGATTTGCCTTTACGTCTCATTAGCAGCATGAGCAATAGAAAAATAGGTCTCATTTGAATATGGGCATTTTCCAATGTCGAATGCGACATTCGTACATAAAAAAAGAACTATGCCAAAACATTATTTTATTTTGACAATATGCAGAACTAATAGGTCTTGATTAGCACTAGTACTGGTGTCAACAAAACTAGGGCAACAGTTCTAACACTGATTTCAGCGAATCCCAAAGGATTATTTTAATGCGACTAATTTTAAAATGTTATGCATTGATTAAATTATTTTTAGTATTTTTTTTTTTAATTTTAATCAGTATCGCTCGACATTTTGGGCTCGGGTTTGGGAGTTTAAAATTAGCAGTGGCTCAGCTCATAATCCGGTTCTGATAGCTGAAAAATCCAGAACCGGCTTCCACCTTTGATATTGGAAATATGATATTGGAGAGCATTAAAAAGCATACTTTGGGCCCAAACATTGCATTTTCATTGCTGTTGACTAACTGTGCATAGTGCAGCAAAGTTGCAAGAGTGTGTGTGTGAGTGTGTGTGTGTGTGTGTTTGCTGGCAAACTTACTCATAACGCGTACAGCTCGGCACTCATTGCATTCGTGAACTTTATTAATAATGGCGCCCAACAACATGGGCGCCGGCTTCAGCCTCAGTCCTGCAAAGCCATAGTCATCTCCGTGTTCTGTCCATGTGCACGTCCAAGTGTCTGTCTGTCTGTCCCGTCTATGTGTCTATCTACTCGTATATGTGTGAAAATCGGCGAGAAAAATTGCAGCAGCAGTTGGCTACAAAAAAAAATAAAAGAAGTAGTAAAAAAAGGTATGCGAGGTTGAAATATAACAACATAAAAGCAGACAAACAGCAGAAGCTGGCAAATAAAAAGTATCACAAAAAAAATAATAAAAACAAGTGGCGAACGCTACAGCGAGCAAAGTCGACTGTGAGAGACCCTGTAGTTATACCCGTCACTTATTTAAAAAGGTTTGAAACACTTTTAATTGCATGCTTTCAGGCGCTTACATTGCTTGAAACTTACATCAGCCAACAAACTTGATCTGCATAGGCTTTATAGAAGTCTGTGTGTCAAATTTGGTTGCTCTAGCTCTTATAGTCTCTGAGATCTAGGCCCTCACACAAACGGACGGACAGACGGACGGACAGACGGACATGGCTATATCGACTCGGCTGTTGATGCGGATAAAGAATATATATACTTTATAGGGTCGGAGATGCTTCCTTCTCCCTGTTACACACAATGCATTGCACTATGGGGTATTTTACCGAAAAAGTGTCATTTATTAATTTTTCAAATGTATGCAAATGTATGATTTTTTAATGCTAACATATAGTAAACACTTCAAACTGTTATGTTACTTACCAAAAATGTTAACATAACAGTCCAATGTTAAGATACCAGATGTTAAAGTCGGCTGTTTCAATCGATGACCGCATGCTTTTATTAACGGCAAAGTTAAAGTGCACTTTCAAATTGAAACACAGGATAAAGAATCATTTTATAAATTCAAATTTGAAATGGATGTCAACTGTTTAGGTTTGTGTTACGTGTAAATGCTTGTATATTCTTGATTTTGTATGTGTCTCTTTTATAATGGTATATTTAGCAAGTACTGTCAATGTCGAGTTTTGGATAGTAAAGTTGAACTTTGCAAAGACTTTAACAAAATTGTTAACAATTGTTAGTTTTGAGTCCTCGTCCATGTTGTAGAGTCATTATTTCTCTATTCAGAATAGTTTATCTCAAGCTCCGCATTTGACCGCTTTTTCCGCAATTAAATTTTTTAGCACGTAACCTCACAATTTTTCAGTGATGATTTGCTTGCTTTTTGTATGGAGAATTCGATCTCATGTTGAGGCATTAATTAATAACTACTAAACTAAGCAAGACATTGTGCTACGGTCTTTTTTCTAGTGTTATACATACCCCTAGAATTTTTTGGAAAAGTGGGCGTGGCACCATCTCCGCCCCCTATTATTTTTTTTTTAATTTTATGCTCGCAGCTGTGTAAGAGGGCTTACAACTTTCTATGTCCAATAAATACGTTTTTTTTATGTTGCTAATAATATATAAGGCCAAAGCTTACTAGTTGCAATACAAATCATAAACTTACTGGCTACCAATAAAAAAAAATTAAAAAAAAAAATGAGTGGGCGGAAATTGTGCCACGCCCACTTTTCAAAAAATTTCTAATGGTTTGTATAATACTAGAAAAAAAACTGCATCAAAATATCTTACTTAGTTAACGAGTTATTAATAAATGACACATTTTCGGTAAAATACCCATAGTGCATTGCAACGAATACAATACCCCCTTTAACTTATTTTTTAAGTAACGGGTATGGTATTTCATGAAAAAAAAAATAATAATTTATGAAAAATAATTAAATTTTCTAATGCTGGTTTCTAACCTAATGAATCCAATTATTTCATAAAAAAAAAATAATAATTTATGAAAAATAATTAAATTTTCTAATGCTGGTTTCTAACTAATGAATATTATCTACCAAATTACAAAATATCTGATTTCTTAATACATGTAAATTAATACTATCGATATGATATTTTTACTACACATCGGAAGAAAGTCCGGTAAATTGTAAAACAATCTTTATTTGCTTAAGTTAATCTTGTTGTTCATTTAATAGACCCTTTGCGCTTTTTAAGTACAGGGTCTAAAAAAAACGAGAAGCGTTCAGATGAGATGAGAAGCGATGAGAAGAAGCAGCAGCAGCAACTTGCACTGCAAATTATTATTTTTGCCAGCGGCTGAGCTGAGCTGTTTGATGAGGAGAAAGGGGAGGGGAGTGGAGAGGTGTAAGCAAAGGGGAAGCGCAGACAGAGCTTAAGGAGTTAACGTAGTTTTTCCATATAAATAAATTAAAGCTGCTTTAAGGCAAAGCAGGTGACACACATATACACACACACACTCTCACACACTCTCTCACACACACAAACACTCTCTCACACACACACACACTCTCAAAAGCACACATTAACGTTAGCAATGATGGCATTCATAATTATGCTGCCACTCCCTGTTTTTCACATGCCTCGCAAAGACATTCATCTTTTGGCAGCTGCAGCTTCCCCTTCCACCTCCCTTCCTCCCTCCCCACCTCCTTTTCGTCCTGCAACCCGTAGGCAATGCCTTGTGTCCTATGTCCTGTGTTTCGTGTCCTCTGTGGCTGCTTTCTAAGCTGCCATCGCATCGCATCACTCAGTCAAAAAATTTCAGCGCGTCAAGTTGTGTTAACGGCAACAACAACAACATGAGCAGCCACAACAACAACATCAGCAACAACAACAACAACAAGAACAACATGGCTAACACTCAACGCGTCTCTCGGTTTTCGCTCAGCTGTGCTAATTACAGCTGACAGTTTTCTTTTGCTCCTTGCGCACAACGTGACGTATGAGCAATGTACGTGCGGCAATTAATAAACGATGCGAGCAGCAAAAGAACAAGGGCCAAGGAGGGGAGGGAAAATGGGAAGGAAAAAAGGACGGGAAAAGGGAAAGGGGAAGGGAAGCACTTTGTGTAGCGACAAAATTCTGCTATTGATTTTTGTTTGCCTGCGTAATTGAATTTAGATGCATGTATTTGTGTTCAATTGCAAAACTACCCGTTTTGTATTCCCCCTCGTCTTCCTGCCCTTCCCTGTCCCTACCCCTACCTCTGCACCCTATTTCTATTAATTAAGTGCGCTCTGACCTGAAAAATCAAAAAGTTGACAGTATAAATTACAAACACAGGCAGAGGAGGCAGCGGGCGGGAAAACAACTCGAATTGCCAACAATCAGTGTGGCACCCACAAAAAAAAATAGAAGGACATCAAATGGCCAAGGAGCTGGAGCTGGAGGAGGAAAAGAAGGGGAGGGAAGGAGAGGGGCAGAAGAGAAAGGCAGTTGCAGCGCAGCAGAAAACTGTCAAGAGTCTCATTAATTGAACAAAGCATTCGAGTGGAGCCAACAGTCAACCATAGGCTCTGACGAGGGTGCTACCAACAACAGCGGGGAGGAGAGCAGAGGGAGGAGGGAGGGAGGCTGGTATGGATGGAGGGGTACCAAATTAGCAACAGCAGTTTGAGTGGCCAGCAAATGAGCAAGCTATTTTTTATACGACGAAATAAGATGACAACAACAAGAAGCTGCAGTTGTAGCAACAGTGGCAACTCTGTGGCAACTCTTGTAACTTTTCGCCGTTTTGTTTGTTGCGCCAGGCGACTTTTAAGCAGTTACCCCTTGCCTGACTTCCTCACTTCTTCCCTCCTCTCTTACTAGAACTCTGTTTGCCAGGCAGCGAAGCGACAATGATGATGATGCTGCTGCTGCTGCTCCTGCAGCTTCTCCAACAACCGAGCTCAGTTCAGTTCCTCAGCTCTTCGGTCTCGGACTCGGACTCTGGTGCTGGCGCTTTGTGTGCTTCCGTTTCCGATTTTGTTAGTTTTTCTTTCGAGTAGACCAAGTAGCACAAGGACAAGGCAACTACTATTGCCAACTGCTTCGTATTTCAATTCAGTGTGAGGAAGGGGGTGAAGGGGGGCTGCTTCCTGTTGCCCCCTGCCCGCTTATGCAACGAAATGTTTTCCAAAGCGGCACTTAAGCGCACTTTTTGCCACAGCAAATATGTTACCTCATCTCTCTCTCTCTCTGACTCTTTGCCAGTGTCTCTTTCTCCTTCTTTCAAGCAATTTCATTTGACCATTTGGCCATTTCGCTCGCTGCTTTATGGCTTGCACTTTGCTATTTGGCTTGCACGCCGAGGTAGCATCAGCGTAATTGCGGTTATTTCACCTGTCGAAAATAAAACAAAATGCAGCCGGGCGAAAACAAGTTGCAATTTGTACTTGACTCGACTCGTACTCGTACTCGTACTCGCAGCTGCAAACAGTTCAATTTCGCAACGTTGACAAGTTTTGTGGCATGTGCAACGCCCACTCAACACACACACACGATGTATACACACACAGACACACACAAACACATATATATATTGGCACGCCTTGGCTTCGACATCGTCTTTAATTCCAAACAGAAAAAGTCAATTTTCTGGTAAATTTGCTGGACTCGTTATAACTCTCCATCACTTAGTTTTCTATTTCCTACAGTTACCCCCAATAGTGTGTGCATCTGTGTGTGCTGTGTGTGTGTGTTTGTACATTTTCGTGTTTACTTTTTTTCAATATGGTTGCTTGTTGAACTTGTGGGCAGTGTAAAAGGAGCTGGAACACTTTTCTTTTGGGCCATTTCATAAATGCAGCCATAAATCAGCTTTCAGTTTGCCACGAATTGATTTTTAACTTTTGTCGTGTCGTTTTCCTTTTTCATTTCCTGTCGCTTCCCTCCCTCTCCCACTCTGCCTCTCCAGTCTCTAGTCTCTTTGCCCTTTTGCATTCTTATCGCATTTCTTTGGCTGTTGTTGCTTGTTAACAGTTTGCCTTAAAAAATGAATGTTATTTAATATTTCATTTCATGTTCACTTTTCTCTTTTCTTTCATTTGCTTTTGCTTTGCTTGCTCTCCTTCTACTTCTACTTCCTTTTTGCTGTCCGCTTTTAATCAATTTCTGGTGTCATTTTATGCCAATTATTTGCTTGGCAGCTGCCTCAGCTTTTGTTGTCCTTATTGTTGCTGTAAGGTTCTATTGATATGCATATTTGTTGCTTAAGTGATTTAACTTTTACTTACACGACTTTGGAATTTTATCACAACTTCACATTTTTATGCTACCAAATTCCTTTGCCATAAATTGTAAACCTTTTTCAAATATTTTATAAAACTTCAAAACTGAGTTTTTACATTTTTCATTGTACTTTAAACTTTTCAGTATGGTTTACAATGACAGACAAAAGATTTTATATTAATTCAAAAAAATCAATAGAGATAAAGAATCACAGATCGTTTGCAGGGAAATGCACTGCTTGCATTGGTGGAAACAATCATATCGAGCAGTTTACTGCTTTAAATTCTTGCATTTATGCCTGTGCTAAAAGTATGTATTACCTTTTTCAGTTAGTGAGTACAGAGTATTGAACAGACGAACAATTGCAAATACAGTTCTCTTACATATTTAATGGTTCATATTATACACTCCTGCCCAAAACTATACGACACCTCGAAAATTTTAGTTTCGACTCTCATAGGAAAAGGAGATAGCATAATGAAATAAAATGAAGTATGCAGAATTATAGCAAAAAGAGTTCTGCACAAAAGCTGATATTCTGATCTCTGATTGCATCTCGCGTTTTCAAGTAACAGTAAAAAATGCAGAAAAAGTATATTTTTCGCTTGCCTGCAAGTGTATCAAAACTATACGACACATTTGAATTATTTTGAAATTACTTAATATTTTGTGTTAATTTTGGTATATAAATAATAGTTATTAGTTAACAGAGCCGCTTTAAGCTTTCTCTACCTCAAAAAGTCTCTAAGGCATTGAATTAATTAGGTTTTTTAGAATATTTTGGTCTAAAGGAGACTATTATGTCAAAATTTCGCTTTTGAGACTTCCAACGTTCCCAAATTTTGTATTCTTGGCATAAATTCGTCTAGCTAAGATACCTCAAATGTTTTCGATTGAGTTTAAGTCAGAGGAGCTAGCTGAACAATCAAACACATTGACTGAGTGTTCATTTACATGCGCAATATCTTTCTGATCTTGTGGATGGATGCATTAAATAAATTCTGTCTCTCCATTTCCTTTCAAAACTGGCAAATTTCAATCCTCAAATAGCTTTTCACAATCACCACTCTTCATCTTTGAGCTTGTGAAGCACAGATTAATAGCTCCAGACTTATGAAATGCTCCCCAAACCATTGCGGATCCAGCTCCGAAATGGGGTTTGCAAAAAATAAGTGGTTCCTGTGGCAGATCTCGCCAATAGTGCCGAAACCCATCTAAACTGTCAAGATTTAACTTTTTCTCATCCGAAAAAATGATTTAAATGAAAAATATTCAACAAAGCTTTATAAACAAAATAAAGTTAAAATTTTATATTAAGACTCAGTTTCTCTCCAAGTTATTTTCCCCAAACTGAAGTCGGGTTTTTTTGTGGTGGAGTTTTAAGAACGTGTCCTTTTTTAAATATCCTCTGACAATGTTTTCAGATGATTACAGCGTCCACCAAACAGTCATCCGTACCACAGGCTGCCTGCAACATGCAGAAAGTGTGGGGCACGATTTAAATGAATTGCTCGCCTTGAGTATTGTGCGATTTTTATCGCGGTCCGACAGCTTGGGTTTTCTTTCTTAGTTATGCTTAACACCATATTTATCGAGATCATTTCAAAATTAAGTGATATCACAGCGTTAACGACCGAATTATCCCGATATTTTGCTTGTATTATAGCCATATTCATTGTAAGCTCTTATTGTCACCTTTTTCTCATAGTTTAACAAATTTTCGCGCTGCATTTTATTATAAATGCATTCAATTTTTAACTGAAAAAGAAAAAAAAATAATTGACACCAAACCTTTATCTCTAGACGCTATATTTCAAATGTGTCGTATAGTTTTGATACACTTGCAGGCAAGCGAAAAATATACTTTTTCTGCATTTTTTACTGTTACTTGAAAACGCGAGATGCAATCAGAGATCAGAATATCAGCTTTTGTGCAGAACTCTTTTTGCTATAATTCTGCATACTTCATTTTATTTCATTATGCTATCTCCTTTTCCTATGAGAGTCGAAACTAAAATTTTCGAGGTGTCGTATAGTTTTGGGCAGGAGTGTAGCAACGGCTTGTGGCTTCGGTGTCTAATGGTATAATCGTTAAGTTGCTCATAGCTGAAATTTCAATAGATGGACAGGTAGAACAAATACAAAATTGAAGAGATAGAGAGAAAGATTAAGCGAGAGATGATTTTCAATTAATTAAATATTAATATATCCAGACAGATAGTAACGGGTCACAACTAAAATTCTGGACTAATTTCAAAAGTACAGCAAAAATATATTTCCGGTCAATACTTATTGAGTTTATTTTTTTTATAAAGGTAGTAATAAAATAAGTTTATTTTATTTAATGGACTTGATCAAAATGTCCTTTGTCGGCCACACTACGCCGTTTTGTGCAGACTCTCGAAATTGCACGTTGTACGCCCTTTGGGTCAATTTCTTATAGGCACTTTAGGATGCAACGTGTCAACTGCTTAAATTTTGGCCTTCCATCCATTCTTATACACTAATCTTTAAAGTTCACCAAAAAAATCTGCAATTGATGTGGTATTTCTGTCTTTGGGAACAAATTTAATTTTTTGCTTACCAAGAATTAATGATTTTTTTTTGTAATCTTTGCACATCCACCTGTATTGCGATCTTACTAGCTGGATTTGCGTCTCAGTGCAACCTGGTGACCGCTGCTTCTTTCTGGCATTGATATTTAATGATTTTAATGTTTTACAGATATGTTGGTGCAAGCATCCGAATTTTCGGGCCGATTCAGCTTGGCCTATTCCATTTTTATTGTTAAAAGCAGTCTTTAGCTTTTAAATGTTATTACTAGTCATAATTGTTGATTTTCTTCCCGAACCAGACTACCTTTCTATTTTCAAACTGCTAAGAATTAAATATAAAATGCTTTTTGCCACGCCCTCCGCCATAAAATGGGCGCAGGTGTAAGTTTTTCCCTGCTGTTTGTGATCTTGGTAAAAGCGTACAATACGTTTTCGCAGCAGTTGCTGTTTGGAAGGCATTTTGAAGTCTAATATTGTGCACATAATTTTTTGGAATTATTTGGTAAAAAGATCATTTAATAGCTGATTTTATTACCAAATACCATTGTTATACGACAAAGCATGCCTAAGCTGCAGGCACTCAAAATCTGTCCAGAATTTTAGTTGTGACCCGTTATGTATGTAAATTCAAATAGTAGCTGGAATTACTTGAGTTGCCATGAATCTGCATATTTCCTATCCGAAGTTTTTCCTATTTCAGACTTATATGAAAAATTGGCATGGAGCAACTTGAGTACAAGACACAGAGAGACTCTTCAATTTAGGTAATAATCAGTTCACTTTATCTTAAATAATTCAAGTAGTATCTTGAAGTAAGAGATAAATTCTTAAAGTTGTTCAGAGCAGGAAACTTGGATGCTGGACATACTCTGGTCGATGGCCACTCGTATGGCTTTGTGGATGCTCGGACGGACAGACAGACGGACAGACGATTGTTGTTCAATGGTTTGTGATGATTGTGCCAGCTATAAGCATAAGCATAACTGCAGCTTGTGCACAGCTGTTGGCTTTAAGTAAACCATAAAAGTGCAGCAATTCACATAAACCCATTTGGCAGACACTTTCGCTTTCGCTTTTGCTTTTAGTTTGGTTCGGTTCTGCAACGAGTATTATTGCTCAATGAAAAATGACAAACACTTTGTCTACATACATACATATATAGCTCTCTCACTCGCTTACTCTATCTCTCTCTCTCTCTCTCTCTCTGTCTATCTGTTACGCTTTTTAGAAATCTGTCTTTTGCTGGTCTTTTGTGATTGTCTTGTGCTGAGTGTGCGTGTGTGTGTGTGTGTGTCCATCGCGTGCTCGACAACACTTGACAGCACTGCAAGTGCAAGTGCAAGTGCAGCAAGGACACGAAGCAGCTAAAGGAGTTTGCTGGAGTGGACGGCGAATGCTGCCACCAACTTTAAAGTGGATTTCCGTTGGATTTGTTGCGGTTGCGTGTCACTGACATTGCTTCACTATCGACTGGCTCCGGAGACTGGAGTAGGAACAGGACAGCGGGCAACACTTTGCTTTTATGTCTTCCGGCCAACATAAACACTTGAGTTGCCGTTGCTGCCGTCGAATGTCAAAAGAAGAGCAAAGCAAAGCAAAGTTTCACTGACAGTCATAGCCTTGGCAGAAAAGACAGGAAGAAAAACCATGACAAATGTCCTCGAGTGTGTGTGGGTGCGTGTGTGTATAGGTAAAAGTTGGTGTTGGCATGACACAACTTTTGCAAGTTTTACAGCTAAACGCCTTGCAATTGCTAAGCGTCTGTCTGTCTGTCTGTCTGTTGATGCATCGTTGTGTCTCTGCCTCACCTGTATCTGTATCTTTTCCTGGCACGACGCACCCAACTGCGTGTAATATGTGTTTCTTGTCTGTGTGTGCAGCCATTACTGCGTTTATTGGCTTAAAGTGTTTGACAATTCATTAAGTGGCAAGCTTGCACATTGACAGTGGCATCTGCTTTGGGTCTTGAGCTGCTTACAGGCGCGTAAATTGCATTGTCGGCATTTGCCGGGGATCAAATAGCTAAGCGGACGGACACGTTAATTTTCGGGGGCTTAAATTGCTTTGGGATTTGCAATTTCTCGGTGCAGAAGTGTCAACAAATTGTTGGGCATTAAATTGAGTTTGCATAAGCAGTTCAGCAAGCAGTTGCGACTGATTTATTTGTAGCGAGTAGCTTTTGTCTGTCTAAAAAGTCATTTAATGTGATGCCCAAAGGTATGCTAAATAAATATTTAAACTTTGAATTTATTTTTGACCATGGAACATGGTTTAATGCTGCAACAGTTTTATTTCATATTTCATCTATAATTTTGAAGTCTAAATATCGAAATTCGTATTGATAGCTTTAAAGCTTTGAACTTTGATCAGATTACAATATCGTATGAGAATTTAAGCTCTCTATAAATGCAGTTAATTAAGTGAACTACACATATATTCTTCATAGAAACTGCTGAGCTAAGCAACACACTCACACACACACAAACAAATCCACACTTTATACACTTTCACACGCACACTCACATGCACACACGTGCCAAACTATAAAATAATAAACCAAATTTGTTGCGCAAGTTTAAGTGAAAATGTTAAAAGTAAAGTTTTTGCTACAGAAATAAAGACAAACATTGTTATCACCTTCAAAACAGAGAACAGGCTGCCAGAGACTTACAGCAACAACAATAGCTGTAGAGCAACAAGCAGGCCATCAAGAAGGCCATCAGAATGTTAAAGGGGGGAAAGGCGGAGGAGGGCACATTGCCGTTGGGGTTGTTGTTCTTGTTGTTGTTGCTGTCGTTGGAGACGTGCAAATAAGTTGAGCAACAGAGCAAAGTAAAGGCAAAATATTTATACAAATAGGTTATGCAAACAAACTTAGACCAAGTCACACACACACACACACACGCACACACATATAGAGGAAGAAAGGAGATAAGATGAAGGCGCTGCAGAGACGCATCCCGAAAGGGGACATCGGGATGTGGCACGACATGAGCTTCCCTCGCTGGCGCCAGACGCAGCAGGACATAATGAAGTTTGAGCTTGAGACTCAATGAAATGTCAACAACGCTGCTGTCTGTTATGCGTGGGAGGGGGGAGTGGAGGGTGGAAGAAATTGCTGTGTGGGTGGGCGGATGAACTGGGGGACTGCCAGGAGTAAGGCTTCAATTGCCTCGATGAAGATGATGCTGATGATGCTGATGGTATAAAAAACAGCGCTGAATGACAACTGACGCATATCGCATTACAAAGTGTGGCAGCAACATGCACAATAACAACAACAACATCGACAAAAACAACGATAACAACAAAATGCATCAATGAAAATAGTTATGCGACAGCGGGAGGTTTAAATAGTGCTATCATATCGTGTTCAACAAAATGTGCTTTTATCATTTAATTACAATAAATTAATTATGAATAGTTGGCACAGCGAACGAGGACCAAACTGGCAACCGGCAACTGGCAACTGAAACTGAACCCCAATCCAATTTTCTGTGCGGGTGAATGTTGATTACATACAATATTCAAAACTCTAAGGATATGTCTCTACTACTAGTAATGTATATATACATATATATTTGTGTATGTGTCTGTGTTGGTGTGCACATAAAACACGCAGCCGCAAAACATATTAAATTTATTATCAATAAATTTTCATTAGCTTCGTGTAGCAGTTAGACTAGCTTTGTGTGTGTGTGTTTGTGTGAGTGTGTGTGTGTGTCTCTGGATATCGCACTCCAACTATAACGAGCTCTGTGGGTCGTGGCCAGTTGACATAATTTACAATTTTAGTCATAAAAACACACACATTCAAAAGCACACACACTCACACATATGCTGGCAAAACTGATGTCCCATCAGCATAGCCCACACTAGCATACTCACGCAAACGAACACACACACACATACAGTCAGTGTCTAAACTTGGCCTTTTGCTACGCCAAAGTTATCTACAACCGCATCAACGGCTAAGCCACAGCTTAGGAATGAGAGGAGAGGAATGGAGATGGGGTAAAAGGACAAAAGGGGTAGGAGGGACTCTAGTGTGTGCCATTTTAAAGGGGGCTCCACTGTTGTTGTTGTTACTGTTGTTCTTGTTGCTACTAAGCATTTGTTATGTTGCATGCAACGAAGACGAAACGGAACTTGCAGAGTATCAAAAAGTGTCTAAAAATATATTTGTATATAAAGTTTATTTATAATACAAATTTAGTTTTATTTTATACAGCATTTACATAAGATTAAAGTGATCCACTAATATTTGGGGGTTCTGAAACTGTACAAAGTTTATTAACATTCAGTTCAATCAAATTCCTTAATTCTTAAAAACTTTTTGAAAATTGACTGAATCTTAATATAAACTTATTGTATCTTCTCTTGTCTCTAATAAGTATCAGTCAGAGAAATATTATAATTTATACTTAAAAATAATTACACATTTAGTCATTTAATTTTGATGGCAGGGAAAAAATATTCATGTATTTAACTTTTTCTTTATTTTTCATCTTCTTTTTTGAATACAGTTCTTATAATAATGTAAATATTGCAGGGACCGTAATCATTATAAGTTATATAATAAAAATTACATAGTAATGATTATATTTCAATTTTTAACAATTTTGTTTAGTGATAATAATTATTTTTGAGTAATTTTATAAAACTTAGACCGTAATCATTATTTTTGGTAAATAAAAAATATATCTCAAAAATAATGATTATTAATGTTTTTGACTTTTTTCTTCACTGATAATAATAATTTTTGAGTATTTTATAAAACTTAGACCGTAATCATTATTTTTGACAAAAAAAAATAAAACTCAAAAATAATGATTATTTATGATTTTTATTTTTTTCGCTCAAAATAAAGCTTAACAGTAATTTACGGCCTCTGGGTTAAATATTTTGCCAAGATTATTTTTTATTCTTATAAATGGAACCTAAAGCTACCTCCCAGCATAATTTTTTTTCCTGATAAATAATCTAATTGATTAGTAATTCTAACCGAAATTTAACAGTTATGTTTGAAATATATAATAAATTAACTATTAAAAATAATGATTACGGTCTAAGTTTTATAAAATTTCTCAAATATAATTATTATCAGTGAAGAAAAACGTAAAAATCATAAATTTAAAAATCATGACGAAAATGCAGAGATTGAGAAAAAATAAAGATTTTGGTGTAAACCATTTTTTTCTAGGTCCATTAGAAGTGAGTGATTTTTTTAACTAAAAAAATAAAAATAATCATTATTTACGGTCCCTGAAATATTGTAATATTGTGATCCCTTATATGAAGCTTATTCATTTATTGTCATTATAATAATCTGATTATCTGATTTTTTTAATAAGTAATTTAAAATATTTAAAATGATTGCAATTTCCATTATTTTTATTCATTTAAATTGTATTTTATTTTTTATTCATATTGTTACATTTTGTTTAACATTTGGTCAACATAGCAAATATAATTTAATGTTATCAGCATATGGCCATAATCGAATTGTGTTTAACATTTATTGAATAAAACTGAAAACTGTAAAATGCTAAGACTGTAAACTGAAACCGATATTGTAGTTGTTGTTGTGTTTTATTTTACACCATGGATATCAACGTCACCAGCGTCAGCGTCATTGGCATTTCTATCGTCATACACTGCAGAGACATCAACAGCAGCAGAGGCTGCGGCAGAGACAGCGGCAGAGGCAGAGGCAACAAGGACGACGCCATTTTATTTTCTCTTTGTGTTATGCGCTGTCATTCTGTTATAGTTGTTGCTGTTGTTGTTGCTGTTGTCATCTCTGTTGTTGTATTATAATGCCAACTCATATTGCGCTCGTTATCCTTTTGTGTGTCGTGCAACGGAATTGACCCTTTTTGCTGCGTGACATGGAAACGCTGGCGGTGGGTTAACCCCACCCCCCCGCATCCCCCTCCCCCTCGTTGATACTACCCCCTCCCGGAGTCCGCTCCGATTGCCATTGAAGGTGAAACGCGACGATACTAAAGCATCAAAAGTGATAGATGACAGGTTAATATGCGGCGACATTTCCATGCTGATGCTGATAAAATTTTCGTTTGCATGCCATGGTACTGCCAACAATTGGGACTGCCAAACTGCTAACGGATCACATGAACCAGCATTTGGCGACAGGTGTGCGAAGCGACGGCGGCGAGGTGACATTTTAAATGCACAGCAGACAAGTTTAATTTTACAACGTTCACAACAAATTAAGCGTAACACACACAGAAAGAAAGAGAGGGAGAGAAAGGGGAAAAAGGAGTGAAACAAATGTATCTACACAGAAAAAAATATCTGAGTTGCGGAACAAAATCAATCCGACGCTGCTAAAAAAAACCGCATTCCCGCATTTTTTATAAAAATACGTGTTTCAAGTCGATTTTTTGTACTCCATCTTTGCAAAATTTTGATTATCGGGTCTCTTTAGGAATTTTTTCAGTAAAATCAAATATTTTTGGTTTTTTTTTTACTATTTTAATGCTGAGAAGTTGCCACTTTATCTGCCTATTGTTTTAATTTAACAATAATATCCTGAATACATACAGATACAAGCGGATCAGTCGAGTGCACTCGACAGTAATATACCTGGCACACCGAAGATCTGATGCCCTTCCAATTCTCATACTAATTCTTAAATATCGACTAATCGTTTTTGTGACAGCTACATATATGAATAATATGAATGAGTTATTCGAACCGATTTTCATGGCATATTTAAATTTTAAAAACTTATTAAAAAAAAAACAAACAAAAAATTTGTTTACCAAACATGGAATCGAACTCACGACCACTCGCGCACGGGCGTGTATCTCTAGCATAAGATTGATAATTTAAATAAACGAAAAATATTAAATAATTAAAAATCATTTGCATCGACAATGCCGAGACTCGAGCATCGATCACCCGCTTCGCTTGCCGAGCACTTATCACTTCGATATACAGTGGCGGAAAAAATAATAGGGACACAGAAGATTGCTGCTTCTTCTTTGCTATCATTCCTATCCCTGCAAGATTCAATGCATTTAAAAGCTTAGAATTAATACATATTCGCTAATTCTATTTAAATTTAAAAAAAATTTGGTCCATATTATCATATAAGAAGAAGAAAACATAAATTTCCGAAAAAAAAATAATTTCATACTGGAAAAAATAATAGGGACAAAAAACATTTAGTATACAATTTTTGTTTTTTACAAATTATTTTTAAGAAACTTCAATGTTTTGTGGTGGCACCTATTGTTTTTAACATTCCAGAGCATCTTGGGTGCATGGAGTCCACAGGTTTCCTCAGGAATGCCATACCAAGCCTATTGCACCTGTTCAGAGAGCACCTGCTGATTTTTGGACATGTCAGACCCAAATGCCTAAACTTAATGCCGGCTTTTGATCTTCCCAGAGGTCCTCTATGGGAATTAAGTCCGTGGAATGTGCAGGTTGCTCCATGTCACCAGTATTTTCGAGACCAATCCATTCCCTGACCAAATTCGAAGGGTGCTTTGGGTCGTTATCTTCCTGTAAAGTGGGAGTAAAGACAATTCCTCTTCAGCAAATGGCTGAATAGTAGTCCGGAGGATCTCTAGATAATATATTGCAATAGATTTGGTCGACAGCAGGTTCTGGTAAACATTTATCAGACCATACCAGACCATAATCGACCGTTTTTAAGTAACCGAAATGTTCAGCATAGGTTTAAACTTGCTAATACGCACCTGCTACTCGAAAATTGGAAAAATATGCTCTAGTTGGACGTAACGAAGATTAACTTCATTGGATCCAATGGAAAAAGTCAGATTAGACGACGTAAAGGAAAAGCTTTTGAACCCAAGTACTCAGTTAAGACTGTTAAGCACGGCGGCGGTTCGATTATGGTCTGGTATGGTCTGATAAATGTTTACCAGAACCTGCTGTCGACCAAATCTATTGCAATATATTATCTAGAGATCCTCCGGACTACTATTCAGCCATTTGCTGAAGAGGAATTGTCTTTACTCCCACTTTACAGGAAGATAACGACCCAAAGCACCCTTCGAATTTGGTCAGGGAATGGATTGGTCTCGAAAATACTGGTGACATGGAGCAACCTGCACATTCCACGGACTTAATTCCCATAGAGGACCTCTGGGAAGATCAAAAGCCGGCATTAAGTTTAGGCATTTGGGTCTGACATGTCCAAAAATCAGCAGGTGCTCTCTGAACAGGTGCAATAGGCTTGGTATGGCATTCCTGAGGAAACCTGTGGACTCCATGCACCCAAGATGCTCTGGAATGTTAAAAACAATAGGTGCCACCACAAAACATTGAAGTTTCTTAAAAATAATTTGTAAAAAACAAAAATTGTATACTAAATGTTTTTTGTCCCTATTATTTTTTCCAGTATGAAATTATTTTTTTTTCGGAAATTTATGTTTTCTTCTTCTTATATGATAATATGGACCAAATTTTTTTTAAATTTAAATAGAATTAGCGATTATGTATTAATTCTAAGCTTTTAAATGCATTGAATCTTGCAGGGATAGGAATAATAGCAAAGAAGAAGCAGCAATCTTCTGTGTCCCTATTTTTTTTTCCGCCACTGTACATTCTCGATGTATATTCTGGCATTCTACCAACTCGGCTGTTGATGCTGATCAAATATATATATATTCTTTATGGGGTCAGACATCCTTCCTTCTCCCTGTTACATACTTTTTATCAAACTTAATATACCCCCAGGGTATAAAAATACATGATTAAATTAATATTTTTTAGCTTGAATTTCAGATTGAATTTTTTTTTCTGTGTAGACAATTGTATTAAATTTGAGCTGAACAACACTGCGTATACGTAATGTTTAATTGCTGGCAACAGCAGCTTCATTAGCAGCGCTGCTAAATAACAGTTTGCCAAACAGACAGACAGAACAACAACAAGAACGACAACTGCAAATGAAACAAAACGAATGAAGTGCAACTCATCTGCATGCTGTTTGAATGCGCTTGAAAATGGCCAACTGACTGACTGACTGTCTGTCTGTCTGTCTGTTTTGGACTGCCTGGAATATTTGGATACCAAGGGGTTAAGGAAGCTGGCAGAGCTGGGAGGAACTTTGGCTTAGGGGGGGTGGGGGGCGTATGCCAGTCATTTGAAATGCTTTGGAAAAACTTCCGCTCCATTAGTCTGCCAGTTTCCGGCAAACGTTTTCCTAGCACAATTTACGCAAATTGATGTCATCAACAGGGGCCAGCCCACAACTCGTATTCACATTCACAATCGCATTCACATTCACATTGGCATTCGTGTGAGTGTGTCTGCGTAACTCGGTAAATGAAGTGAATGAATGAGTGCATGTTGTACTCGTATGTTGCGCCGGATGGCTAGACAATTTGGGGTCAGAGAGGGGCGCGCGGTGGTCACGGGGTCACGGGGCTTAGCTTGCAACGGTGCAACGCTGTGGCCTAACCGAAGATGTGTTGACAGACCCAAACTTGTAAGCCAAGGGTGGTGGAGAGGGAGAGGAATAGAAGGGGAGCTGCCTTCCGCCTGAAATGCATTTTGCTCATTTAACGTGTGCCGCGGGGCAATCTTGCTTTAAGTGCAACCTGCAACCAGTAAGCTGCAACGAGCAACGTGCCACTGCTGCTTTTGCTGATGCTGTTGCACCTGGGGCTGCTATTTTTACGCCGCTTTAAGAGACACGATTAAACACTATGCACAGCGCGTGGCAGCTCGGAAAATCTAATGAAAACAACTTTACTTTAGACTCAATGCGGAGGCAGCACGAAATGTGCAACATCATGTTGCACTCAAAACTGTGGCACAGACAACAACAGCTTGCAGTCAGCAAAACTTTTGCCAACTCAAACAAACAAACAAACAAACAAACAGGCAAAAAGATAAAGAGACAGAGAGACTGAGAGACAGAGAGACTGACAGCGAAAAACTCAACTCTCAACTCTCAACAGGACTTCAAGTGAGTTTCGAAAGTCAAGTGCGTGTCGCTCTTGGCAGCTCCTGAAGGCTCCTTTTGTCTCCATCTTTATCTATTTCTCTATATGAGTGTGCGAAAGGGTGTGTGGGTGTGTGTGCGTCGGGGAATGTGTTGATCTATAAATATTTGCCTTGCAGATTCGTCAAGCCGTGGGTTATTTGCACATTTGTGGCACCACAACGAACGATTTGCTCTTTTTGTTTCATTCTTAATAAATAAATTTGAAAAAAGCAATTCTAAATGAAATCAGCCCTGGCACAAGCTAATTATGGCACTCAACTATTAAAGAAAACCAGGCATCGCAAATAAGCGTTATAAGTCGAAAAAAATCGAATACTATAAAAAATGACAGGAACATTTAGAAAAACTTCACATTTTTGAAAGGACTCTCCAGGAGCTGAATACATTTTCACTTCCAATTTTTATTTTTAAAACTATTTTTAACTCTTATTTTAAATTTTTTAATAAAATGAAAATAAACTTATTTTTTTCAATTTTTTTTATAAATTTTAGGAAATAACTCTTATTTCATTATTTTTTTCATAAAACTTATAATATTTACGATATAATAAATAAATCTGAGTAAAAATTTTGTTATTACGACATAAATATTATATTAAAAGGATTTATAGCTCATAATTTCAACTACATGTTTATTTACAAAATTCAAAAATGTTATAACCAAATCTACTTTTTTTTGTCAAAATCTTTTCTTGCAATTGTTTACTTTTAATAATGGAGAACAACATTTCTTTAATAAGGATAAGCGACTGTTTCATCGGGGAATTTAAGCATTTAAACATTTTTGTGTCTTTCCTAATTCAGATTTTTTATATTTTTTTCTGAAAAAGGCTTAAAATTAGATTTTAATACAAAAAAATATTTTTTTTTAATTTCATTTGACTTTAAGCTTTACTTATAGCTCATACTAAAGAATACTAAAAAAAAACTCAAAACATTCGTAGCAAATAAAAATGATGCATTGAACTTTTTAGTTCGTTGTCATCATTGGAAATTGTCATGGTTTTTTTACCTAAAACAGCAACAATGTCGCAACATGCTGTATACTCTATTAGTGTCAAAATTGTTGTAATTTCGTGTTGTTTTAAGCACATAATGTCAGGCCCAATTGTCACTGCGGCTGACCACATAAAACTTGTTAACAAAACAGTGCAAAAAAGTGCCTGAAAAAAATTGACTAAATATATGTGTTTACACGCAGTTTTCACACTTTTTTTATTTATTTTTACTTGGTTTAATTGTTTGTGACTTTTTTTTTAAGGATTATTTATTGTAATATTAGTAACAAACTTTGAAGTTGGCTTAAGAGTAAACCATAATAATCCGGCCAAGAAGCTGCCACTTTATTCAAACTGCGATTTCAACTAAAACTTTTGTGTTTGTCTTGTGATTGCAAATGTGGGAATGCGGCGCAAGTCGCAGATATTTTGCGCCAAATTCAAGACAGCTCTTTTGCCACTTTGGCAGCAGTTGCTGCAGAACTTAATATAAAATTAGCTGCTGAAAGTGTTGTTTGAACTTGCAACCTGCAACTTGCAACGTGCCGCACTTTTGCCTTCCTTGAGGCAACTGCCAAGTTCACTTTGCAGTGCGCAAATCTCTGTCGATGTCGTTGTCGCGGTCGCGGTGCAGACACCTTTTTGGCTGGCAGCTCATAAACCAAATTGCATTTCATTGGCCGGGCCAAAAGCGAAGTCAGGTGCAAGTTGCTTAAGTTTTAGTTTTAGCCGCATAATCTGCGCTGGCAGCGCCATAAATATTCAATGGCTTTGTCGGCAACTGCAACTGCAATGCAATCAATGCCTTAAAGCACAAACCGTTTTCGTGGAACGCTGCCAACTTCATTATGGCCAAGTAACTCATATAAACTCTCTGCGTGTGCTCGGCAAGTGGAGGCCATCGATTAAGCCCGGCTGCAACACCTGGCGTATGAGCAACTTCTACCTCCTCCCATTCTGCCATTTGCTGTTGATAAGACAGCAGCACTCTCAATTGAAAGGAAAGACAAAAGCAATAAGAACAGTGTTTGGAGGCAATACTTTGGGGCAACAACTGGGGAGTCGTATGTTGCCGCAGGCACAGTGTGTTCGTCTTGTTTTTCCGTTTTTTCTTTTATTTGTTTTTTGTTTTCCACTTCAATTGCTGCTGCATCGATTGAACAATTGCACGTATGTTGCATGTAGTTCCCAGCAGACTCAGTTTGTTGCGCCGTGCTGCAATAAACAAGAGCAGCAAACACAGAGAGGAAGAGAAAGGAGGGAGGGAGAGGGAAACACAATTCTCTGGCGATTACAACTTGAGCAAAGTGTTGGCAGGCAGCTAAGGTAAGGAATATCTTAGGAGCACTCGCAAAAGTTGAGAAACTGAGAAAGTGAGAAAGTGAGAAAGGGATCTTGTGGTGCAAGTTTTGTGTGGTATTGTTTTTAATTTATCTAAATTGAAAAGTGCAACAAATCGCACAGCTAAAGCGCTGCCAGTGATAACAACTTGCCCCCAAAAAATAGATGGATGAAAAGGCAAAAGTGCCAGACAAAAACTCACAAGCAAACAGACAGACCGACAGACAGACAGAGATAGAGATAGATAGAGTGAGAGAGAGAGACAGAGACAGAGACAAAAGCAACCTGCAGACAGTAGAAAAGACAAGAAGGCGTGGCTGCCAAGGGGGGCGTAAAGAGCAAGACATTTGCTGAAATAAAATTTCAATTTGCTTGAATTTCATTTTGGTCTTGCCCTGTATGTGTGTGTGTGTGTGTGTGTCTCTGCTTTATCGCCTTGCCAGTTAACGTCAGCTTGGTTTACCGTTATGCTTGGCTGCGTGCGCTAACGTTGCCCCTCCGCCCCCCTCCTGCCCTCGAGGCAGGAACAACTCGAAGTAACCGGAACAACGACATGGACGCAACCAAAGATGAGAAGATTGAGACTAAGAATGAGAATGAAACTCAGAGGAAGGCAAAAGGACAAAGCAACTTTCAACTTTAACGCAGGACAACGAACGAAGGCAACACCAAATATTTGCAGTGCGTGTTTGTAACTGTATCTGTGTGCTTGTGTGTGTGTGTATCTTGCGATTCTCACGGGGAAATCTCGAGTCTGTCTGCCTGTCCTGCGAGTCCTGCGTATTTTGAGAGTATTCCCGCTGGTGACGTTTGTTGATGGTTTCCAGGTGAATGCACGAATTGCGTTTTCGTATTAAATAATAAATGAATGTCGGATTGTTTTTGTCGCTCTGCCTCAGTCTCTGTCTCTGTCTCTCTCCCAGTCTCTGTCTCTCGCACAGTCTCTGTCTCTCGCACAGTCTCGCAATCTCCAGTTGTTGCCTCGGGCTGAGCTTCGACTCTCTGCCATAATTCCAGCTGGTCGCTGATTGCTCGCCCGTTGGACATTAAATGTGTATTGCTTATTTCTTAAGTGCCAATGGTTTGTTTATTAAAGAGACCCCCCTCCCCTCTCCCTCTTCCATCTCCTTCTGCCCCTCCGCCACACCCGTCTGGCCAATGTCGCCACAGGGAATTGTGTGTGTGGCGTTTTTGCGGCACGGCCAAGTAATTAAAGCAAATGATATGTGGAGGCAATGACGAGGTAGTCGGACTCGGGGACGCCAAAGGAGTAACATCTGAGAAGCTGATGAGAGGAAGAGGGAAGGCGCTGTTCTCGCTGGGGGCGTGGCAGTGCGTTGATAGATTAACTCGATGAAATTGCTGGCATCGATGCCCGCTGAGCCGCTGGGCGACTTAATTATCCAACAGCTGATGAGACATCAGTCCAAATGCTGCTGCTGCTGATGATGATGATGATGATTAAACAATTCAACAAATGATTACGGTTCAAGGAAGCTTATTGCATAACACTTTATAAGTTTATAGTTGATTAATTAACACTTTGGTTTGTATACAAAATATATTATACAACAGAAGATTCACTTGTGGTAATTTGGGTAAATAATATTAAAGGATTGCGTTATATTTATATGATTATAAAGTGCGCGAACTAAGTAAATTGGACAAAGAGTTGGCACATTATATTATCACACAGAGAGGCTGGGAGCTCATCCAAACAGTCTAGCTAGACGCCTAAATACTGCTCGCCAACGAGTAGGGAGAAGATTAAAGCGCCACTACCCTCAAGACCTCCCGGACCGGGTCTTGACATAAAGTCCCTGAAATCCCAATTTATCCCAATACACCACTCTAACCTCCCACCTTATAAATTAACTTTAAACCATTTCTTTATGTCATTTTGGTAAAAAATTTTTGTTTTAGTTTAATTTCTGATTTGTTTAAGTTGCCTAATAAGGTAGCAGGACACCTGTCTGTGAAAAAATCATTTCATTATATATATAAAAAAAAAAAAATTATATTATACACAAAATGAATTTCTCCGCTTTCTCTCTTCCTTCTAAGTTTCGTTTGTAGTGTGATTCAGCGACGAGTAAAGATTTCTGAAAAAGTACCGCATGAAAAGTACCGCAAAACAACGTTGACTTCCGCGAACGATTTTAATTAATTTTTAAATTTAATGTAATTGTTTATAACACAATTTAATAAATTTGTGACGATTTCTGTGACTCCAATAATATAGCCGTGAAATTTAATCGCTTGCCGACATTTCCTTCAGCTGTTTTGTAAAAAATTGGCTTTAATATTTTTAGAGATTAGTGCAACACACCGTCTTTAATTCTTAAATAATTTTTTATTAACATTCCGGAAAGCAATAATTAAAAGTAAAATTGTTCGACAGCGAGTTTCTCCGTAATTATAATAAATTTAGTTAGAACTACTAGTGTCTAAAGAATTGATCCCAATCAAAATGTGACATTAATTCAACTACATTTTAACTAAACCCTTACCAAATGTTTCCCATTTGGCAGCTTGTAATCAATTTAAATTATATTTTAATATTGAAATAGGGCAACACATATTTTTTTAAGAATTATTAATTTGCATCTATAAATATAAACAATATAGCAATAATTTCTAGCAAAATTTAGCAGATCAAAATAATTTTTGAATAACACATTAATACCATTTCTTTATAGTATTTTAATTTTAGAAAACAACTATAAATTAAAAAAACAAATGTATGCATATTTTATTACAATAGTTGCCATTAAGCTAAATATAAAGTTTAAATTTAAGTCTAGTAAATTACACAACGAGTGACACTCATACATACATACACATAAATATAGTATATAAATATACAAATGTATAAATTTTAAACTGTGAGCTGTCAAAGCATTTTGTAGATTTATGAAACAAAAGCACTAGTAAATATAGATACTGTAAATCCAGAGAATTATTTGAGCAGAAATTATTAATATGTCTCGGAATTTTTAATTAAATTTAAATAAAATAGTTTTTGCAAATAAATCAATTAATTTAACAACCGCATGCAAGGTAAATGTTTCAGCTGCTGAAAGAGCTGCAAATCGAATTTTAGTTCAACACTTGTGCAATTTACAAATTTACACGCACTAAACAACAGCTCAAATATTGAAGTTGTTTTACATTTTCCATGTGCACACTTTGCTGCTAATTTGTAAATGATTTTCACCTCTTTTTTTTATGGAATTGCAGTTATTGTTGCAGTTGTTTCTTGTGCCCCAAAGGGTCGTGAATGGAATGTTTATTGTTTTTTCACATTCACATTTGCATTTTCATATTTTCATTAATTTTCATCCTGTCAGTTTTTTGCAGTGTCAGTGTTATTCACGCTTGTCCGCACATAAATATTTAATAGGGGGAGAAAACTAGAGAGAATTGTTATGCCACAATGTGGCACGGTGCGACATGCTGCAAAATGAGCATGAAAATGCTCATCTAATGCACTCAACTCCCAGCAATCGAGGGAGTTTGTTGTGGGATTTGCGGCTCCATTTCACACAGGATTCACATTATTGATGGCGTTGTTGTTATTGTTGCATCACTTATGTTGAATTGGTGATACGAGCCCTTATCAGTTCTCCGTCCAGTTGTCTAGTTATGCACACGGGGCGCGAGAATGATAAGGGTACGAATGCACCGATCAGCCATTTAGACTGACCATTAAGTGTATCACATACACACAATCAGTTCTACTCTTATTGTAATTGTTTTTTGCGATACTCACCCGTTGGCAGCTGCATCATTATTTGGCTTTCAACTGTCAATCAATCATTTTCTCATTCAAATAGCTCTGCAAAAAGTCAAATGTTAAATGGCGACAAGCTGTAGAGCATTCAGCAATGTGTTAGTTTTTAGAAAAAACAGCAAAAATATATTTGACAAAACGCCAGCTGGACAATGCAAATAGATGTGTAGATATAAAAAAGTTGAACAAAAGAGATTCTAAAAAAATACAGCAGGCAAACAGTAATTTGCAAATGAAAGCCGCACGACAAAAAAAGGAAAAAGAAATAAAAAGCAAAAGCAAATGTTAAAAATTCTTCAAGCTCATGTGCATATTGCATTTGCATACATACATACATATACATATATACATATTAAGCAAAAGGCATAAAAAACACACACATAAATAATTCAGCAATCAAATATCAAAGTGTGAGAGAGGCAGAGTGTGAAAGAGCGGAAGTGAGAGAGCTGCAAATGTTTTATTAACAGCGCGCCAAATGTTTTGTTAGAAAAAACTGTTGCCTACTTTTGGGCTTGGGCAATAAAATGCCTTTTTGAATGCTTAACAAAACTCGAAAGCAATTCCGCCGAAAAACTGCAATTTGCAAGCATTTTCAAAGCATTTTTCAAATCGATTTTAGTTGAAGTGCATTCTCAGCGCACTAATTGATTCAGTCACATGGAGTTTATCATGGCAAAGCCAACGAATTTTTGAGTTTCAATAGGCCGCCGTCGTTTTGTGAAGTGCCTTGGCTCAGTTTTCAATTTGAATGCTCTGCAGTTTTATTGCCAAACGAACACACACATATAGCACACACATACCACTGACAGTTTGTATTTGAACTAATAAAATTTGCGAGCATGTCGGGAGAATTCCATTGCCGAGATTTGCTGCCAAAAATGCATATGTGCACTTGAGCTCCTTATTATCCCCTGGCATTTCAAAGTTGACGCATATTATGTGAATTGAAGCGAGAATTTCGCTTTTCCGGAATGCAGCAAAGCTGCTGCAAAACACAAGTTGAAATTGAATGCAATGCATTTCATTCGCTTATCCATTTAGCTGCTGCTGTTTTAGCCTTAAATGCTGAGTGAGAGAGAGAGAGAGAATTGAGAGTTGAAATTAGCTGGAGCAATACATATATTGTGCATATAAACTATGAGAAAACATTTGGCAGAGTTGTGGGTAGCACCTTTATGCCAGGGCCACTTTATGTGTGCACCGTTATGAATTTTGAAATGGAATTCGCTGCTGCTGCTGCTGCTGTGTAATAAATCAAAACTATGCAACAAAACGCGCCACAAGCATGCCAAAGGACTTATCTGTGTGCCATATAAAATGTTGCTTCGCTCTGGACAAGAACCAAAAGGACGAGGACGAGTCGCAAACCAGCAGCTGGTTCACCTCGACAGGCGACAGCCGCAAAACCAACAAACAGGCAAACAGGCAAAAGGGCCAACGGGGCAACGAAGTTGGCTCAAACTCTCTTTTTTCAGTGTTGCACTTTTACGGTTATAAATTTTAACACACACACACATATACAGGGTGGTCACAGGATGGTCTGATGGGGGTTGCACATAAAACCGGACACATGCTTTTAATCTTCAGCACAAACATGCTCACTGCTCGCTGATGCATTGCAACTCTGGCAACTCGCAACTCTGAAGCCAAAGCTGTTCCCTGGACGCACCGAGTGTCTCTTCTCCAACTCTCCTCTCCTCTCTGCTCTGCTCTTCTTCACCATCTTTCGTCTGTTCCTGTTGATGGCTTTTGGTTGTTGCCATGCATAAAATCTTCCGGCGGAAGTTAAAGAGTTAAGAGTTAACAAACTGGGCCACAGCAGCGTCATTCGCTTTAAATGCGCCCATCCCCAAAAGTATGCAGCACAAAATGTCAACTTTGCTTTTGTTTTTCAATTAGCCACGTTGACAGCGTTCAACGTTTCTTCTTTTTTTGTTGGCCAAAACATTCAATTTGGCCGAGTGTTTGGCATTTTCAGCGATTTTGTGAGCATAAATGTCCGCTTATCGGCTTTTATGCGCTTTTTACTTTTTATGTGGCGACATTTAGTGCAGAGCACACAGCCGAAGGGCAGCAAAAGTGGCATCTGGACACGACCATTGTTTGCATCTGGGCCGTGCGGCGGTTTGGCTAACCAATAATGGCCATGGCAATGGCAATTGGCCAGCCCGTAGGCCCTTTCGTGTCGTGTCGAGTCGTGTTGTCGGCTCGCTATCGCCACGGGCCACGCACAGTTTCAGCTTTTTGGGGTTTTGGCCTTTGCCCGTCTGGGCGGCAACATCGACCCTCTGTTATCAGCGCTGTCGGGCGGCGCAGGTGCTTTAAATTTCAAACATGTTGACCAAACAACCAGCAGCCTATTTTCATGGCATGTGACAAAAAGCACGGTTTTTGTGTGTGGCACAGTGATAGAGAGAGAGAGAGAGAGAAAGCAGAAAGAAGAGGAGGAAGAGTAGGCATCCTTAGTTTGCATATTAGTTGAGCACCGAATCGATGCGAATGCCGTTGCCTTTGTGAAAAACGGGCATTTAGCGCCCAACGTTATGAATATTGAAACAATTTTACGCTTGCCATTTTGAATTTTGAATAGATTTTTGTGGCCAGCCTCTGCCAGCTTCAACATCATCATCACCACTATCATCATCATCATCATCAATATCATTGACATCATTAGCAACATTGTGATCGTCATTGGCATCGCTGCAGGTTGTCTATGTCGAGTTGACAATGTTGACTATGATGTGCGGTCTCTCTTTTGTGATTTGCCTAACTGCCAAAGTTGGCCAAATCCTTTGCAGCTTTGGCATTTTGCGAGTTAGATGTTGCGCAGGATGTGGAGCCACCCAATGAAGCTGATGTGGCAACTTGACAAATTCACTATGAATTATTTTCAATGGGGGCAATCGTTTTATATTGCATACTTTGCGGCGACTGAGGAAAACTGCTGTGAAAACTGGAGAATTACTAAGCCCTCTTGCAAGTCACATTAATATAAAATATTAATGTTCACTGCCAGTTGAAATTTAGTCAAGATACAAGTAACTTTACAAAGAATTCCTAAAAATATTTTACGAAACTGAGCAGAATACATTTTTGAAAATTCGAAGGTAATGAATCAATAGTAACAGTTTGTACAAATAATTCAAATTAAATTTGGAAAAGTTAGAAAAATAAATCTATGCTAAATATAATTATAAAAGCATTAGAGACTGCAAATTTAATATTACACAATATAACATATTAAGAAAAATAAACTGTATGGATAGAATTAAAAAAAAGATTTTGCAAATAAAGCAAATAATATTTTTCGAGCTAAGAAAATAGAAATAAACTTATGCCAAAAATCTGTACAATTCAATTAATTAATTCAAGGAATTTGCTAAGAATCTTTTAAAGTATTACAAATAATAAATAACATTTTAAAAATTAAGAGAACTTAAAGAGAGGTTTCTATATACATAGATGCAAAAATCTTTTCCCAGCAGTAAATTTTATTTTGGCTATGTTTCAAAATTGTGCGTCAGTTGCTGGCGAATCTATTAATGAATAGACATAAACAACTGAGCGGAATAAATAAAATACTTGAAGAGCAGCAGAAACAGGCAAAAATAAACAACAATTAAAAGAGTAAAACTCACAGCTGATTTTATTTATTTTCATGTTTTTTCCTTGTACACATTTCTCTCAATTGATTTATATATGCATGTAGAAAGAGAGAGAATAAGATACATACATATATAACAAACTGCAGCTGATTTTATTTTATTTTAAAAACATTTGTTTGGATGTGTGTGTTGAGACATGCGATAAAAATTAGTTGCAAAAGCAAATGAAATATGTTAAAATCAATTTGAATTTGAATATTTGTTGACAATGTTTCAAAGTGCTAAGGCCAAAATGGACATGGCCTGTTGACGTTCACAACCTGCGGCGCAAAAGGGCACAAAACACACACACATACACACATTTACATATGAAAGGCAGTATATGTGTGTGTGCGTGTCTGCGTAGGAATCCAAAATGCAAATGTGGCTGCATTTCAAATGAATTTCGCATGTAAAATGTTTCAAATAGTGAAAATCAAAACAATCAAGTGAAGCGTTTAGGCAGACCACAAAAATAGGGGTTAGCCAGAGGGAGGGAAGGGTTTAGAAGTAGCAAACGAAAACGAAACGAAACGAAACAAATGTCATAAATATAAAATCAAATGCAAATTGAAAGCAGATCGAGCGATAGATACGACTCACATAGAACACAGAACAGCAAAGGATTTGCCAGACCAAAGTGTAACAGTATCTGTGTTTATGTGTGTGTGTATCTATGTGAATATTTGCATTTAATTAGCAAAAAACTATGCATAGATTGGCATTGTTGATTTGGCAAACACATACAGACTCGTGTATATATATTTATATTAATTTGTTTATGGATAACTGTTAAAATTGGCAATTACATAAAACGTTTATAAATTATGCAACTATCCCTTTCCCCCACACTTTCCCCCTTACTCTTAGCTCTTTGGTGCACACAAATTGTTTAATGAAGCTCAACTAAGGCTCAGCAAACCACAAAATCAAATCAACGGAAGTTGTTGTTATCGTTCTTGTTGTTGTTGCCTTGCAATATTCATGTAATTAACATTAAATCATAATTGAAAAATATTTTGTGACGGAAATGTGCAATTGTTTGATACAAACTCAGCGATAAGCGCACAAACAAATTATGCATGAAAATCGAAATGCAACTCTCATGTGGATGAAGATGAGGATGAGAATGGAGATTACGAGAATGGGAATGCAGAAATATTTTTGCTGTGATTCGCAAATTTCTTGCAACTGTCATACGAGCACAATTTTGTTGTGTTTATTTGTGTTTGTTTGGACTACATTGTGTGTCGTTTTGTCGTGTTGTGATATATTCGCCTTGTTGGCGAATTTGTTGTGATTTGATTGTGCGGAATGCACAGCGTCGTTTCATATGAAATATGACAAAGTTATGCAGAAACTTAATATTTCAGTTTTGAAATTTAAAAGATTAAAGTGTAACGGCTCAAATTGTTTGTGGTTTATTTTTCTTGTTTTTTTTTTTGTATTTCCCTTCAATGTTGATAAAAAAAATATAAAAAAACATGAGCAATAAATTTGATAAATACAATTCCCTGAATCCCAAAAGCAAATTAGTAATAACTCTACAGTTTGAGAAGCACTGTCGAGCTTATCTTTCAGCTGCACTGCAACAAAGCCAGAGATAAGACTTTGTTATCATAATAAAAACCTCACACTCGTATGCGATATGCAAATAGAAATTGTAAAGCAAACATAAGTAAATGGAGTATAGGGAACTGAGAATGGGAATGGAAATTGAGTGCGATCTCCGTTCTCATTTTGGAGTTGAGTAAAGTCATATAAAGATTAGGAAAGGCCAGTTATAGATAACTTGACAGTTGTAGGCAGAAGAACGCAGACAATCCACATGCATAATTGATATCTAACCCCAGACAGAAAGAGATGGAGTTGGAGAGACAGAGAGAGAGAGAGAGAGAGAGACAAATAAAGAGGCAGACAGACAATCAAATCGTCTCAAGACACATTTGAATCGCAAAATGCCAAACAGAGCAGGCAATCAATTGGAAATGTTTTAATGCCTCAGCTGAGATGGAGATTTGGATTTGGACTTGGGAGTTGGCATTGGCCAAAACCGTCAGTTTAAGACGCTAATTAATCATGGAGAGACTGTGACATGCACAACAACAAGCCAAGTCAATTTAATTGATGGCAATGCCCAAAGAAGCCAAGGCAAAACCACCACCAACCAGCATAGCACCACCATCAGCACCACCATTTCCAGGTTTGCCAGGATTTACCAACCGCAGGCTCAATTACATATGAGTGTGTGTGTGTGTGAGTGTGTGTGACCCGAACAACAACAACTGACGATACATCAGCATTTGCAGTGCGAAGGGTGCAAGAGGTCAAAGGGGAAAGTGGAAGCGGTAAAGGCGAATTTGGACTTCAGAAAATTTGCCATGTGATTTGCATGGATAATTTGACAGATTACTTGGCATTGCCACATTGATTGAGGCATATTCGCCGAGGGCACAGTTCTTACAATTAGTTTTCTGCCCTGCCTCCCTCTGCATCTTTTGATTAATTGCATTGCAGAAAGTACTCAATTAAAGCTCATACCTTTTGGCAATTGATAGGACTATCAGAGCTATCAGCGATTGATATCAATCAAGTGAATTGATATGAGAAACTATTAGTTTTTCAAGTGCTCAATTTTTCAATTGCTAAATTTTTTACAGTATTCAATATAGCAATATGCTGACTAGCGATAAATTGACAACTTGATTTTCAAATACTTTAACTCGATCATTTTGTACGATGTTTCGACATATCCTTTTTTTGTCCAAAAACATTTTGATTTAATCAATAAAACCAAAGAAAGTTTAGAGCAAGCATTAAAACGATGATTTATTAAAATAAAGCGTGTTCTTTGAAATTTTACTCTATTAAAAAAAAAATTGTTTTTGGTAAACTTTTTAAGTACATATAGAGCTTGATACAACGGTATTATTTGTATCTATATTGAAAGCTAGATTTTTTTTTTGAGGATTTTTACATGTCGATTTGGAGCTCGATCCATAATTTGAATTTAAATCACTAAGCTTGAAAATTCCATATTGATTTAATGTTATGTTTTGACTTTAACATTTTCATATCTTTTTAATGTTTAAATATAGACAGTCAATAGCAATAACAGTAAGTCAAGTGGCAAGTGTGGAGGCGCCTCATTTCCCCTAAAAAACTGTAAGAGGAGAGAGAGAGAGAGGGTAGAGGAATAGGAGGCACTGGAGCTGGGACTTAGCATAAACCATAAACCATATATGGGCTATGCGAGAACTTATGTGCTTAACTGTCCACTTCCTGGCCCGCATGACGGAAGCCGACGTTGAATTTGACGCTGCGTAGCAACAACTTGGGGCATGTGGGCAAATGGGCAAATGGGGCACGAGGCATGGGGCAAATGTGACGACAGCTATGTCGCCAACATCGGCGGGCACTTGAACGATAAGCGACAACAACAACGACAACAACAACAACAACGACTACAAACAACGACAACAACTACAACAAGAGCGACGCATATTTGAATTTCAATTAGAATTTTAATAATCGAAACAGCGCATGTGTGTAAGAGTATGTGTATGTGTGTGTGTCTCTGTGTGTGTGCGTTAAATGTGCACATAAATTTTGTTTCCGTTCTGGCTCCCTTTGCCCCTTAACCTCTGACTCCCCCCTCTTTGGGTCTCAGCCAATTTTAAAATTGTGCCGCATTTTTATTATTTATTTGAAACGCTTTTTTTGAGGCGTTTATCAAAATGTTTGGCCACTGATGATGGAAATGCCACATGTGTCTGTCTCTGCAGCTGAAAGCTAAATGAAAATATAAACAAAATTAGCCAGAGGCGTGCGAAGGGGTCAACCAAAGGGGGCAGAAAGGGAGATGGAGTAAAATTAGCGCAAGGACAAAGCTGCCAACGGAATTCCTTCAACTCGTGTGTTGTTGTTGCTGCTCTTGTTGTGTGGCAAATCCCACAAGGATTAAGCAAACAGCAAAAAAGTGTGCCAGGCCAGGCAGGAGATTGGAGTCAGAACAAGGGAGACGGGGGACAGGACACCAGCGACATGTTGCTAATTTTTTTTCCTCGTAATATAATGAAAAAAATGTGTGTGTGTGAGTGTTGTACATATAAATTTAGCGACAAGGCTGTTGACAACAAAAACAACAGCAAACATCCCAAAACGCAAACAATTCAACAAAAACAAAAAAAAGAGAGAGGGGATGGGAGAGAGAAAGGGGGAAAAAGCAGAGAAAATGCGGGAGCCAGCTGGACAATTTTATTTTGCAAGGTGGCCCAAAAAATGCGGAAAAGCCGAGGGTAAAAGGGGAAAATGAGAATTGGGCTTGTAACTGTCAAGGGGTCTGTAACGGTATTACATACTATCTAGGGCTGGGGTTAGTTGGATTATGCAGGGGGTGGAGAGGGGGCAAAGGGGGGCAAGGGGAACGAATGGGGATCGAGAGCGAAACGAGCGAACAGAGGCTGAAAGAGTCGCATATTCAACAGGAAAATCCCTTAATTGGAATAAATTAACTGTTATTGCTCCGGCATGCCACGCAGACAAGCGCAAACAAAGCCCCGGGACGAGCATTATATAGACATATTTATACACAAACATATACATATAAATATAAATGTATCTACAAACACGTATGCAGTCACAGCTACAGATACATCTACAGCTGCAGATTGTGCACATGTATTTACATGTGTCTGGGTTTGTGTCTTTTTCTGCATGTGTGTTGTGAGTGTGTGTTGTACCAGTCGCTATCATTTCCCACTGGAGCACTGTTTATTCTCACACACACACACATACATATGTACGTATGTCTGTATTTGTGTTCCGTTACTTTTTGCACGCCACACGAAATTAAATAATATGATAAAAGTGAAATTTATGACACATGCGAACAACACGAAGCTCAAATACGAAAACAGTCCAAAAATATAATTTAAATACTAAAAGAGCTTCATAAAAAATAACATGATAGCAGGCCAAATACCCTGCATTAATGAAGAAAAGAACAATTTTATAAAAAAATACATGGTAAGTAACAATATTTCTATAGTTATGAAACTACATATTTTGTAAGCTATTCTTGAAAATTGCAGAACATTTATTAGAGAAGATCTTCAATGTAGTACATTCTAATGTACATCATGTTTCTCTCACTATTTTTTAAAATATTTTAAGTTCAAATTTTGAACTCATATCGACATAAAGCTTTCTTGATTTAACTACAGGGTATACAATTTGAGGCATCACTGAATCAAACATTAAACGTCTTTTGACTGTGTTTTTTTTTTGTAACTAGGGAAGTTCAAAGTTTATGCAACGCAATTTGCAGCTCGCTCGACTAATGAACTACCTGAATATCCTGTTTGGCCAGCCAAGGGTAAAGGTTGTATAAGAACCACCAAAAAATGTCCTTTTGTCAAATTTATCACCAAAAAGAACCTCTCAAAGCTAATGAGAACTTTAAAAAAAAAGAAGCAAATTCAAAGCGAAACAAAACAGAAATCAAACTGGTCTAACATTTTTAACATATCTGTAACATAGTTTGAATCTCAATATACTGTCTTCAATTGAGTTCTATAATGAAGACTGCTGAATTCAATTTTAAAATGATACCATCAACAAAGTAATTAAGATCCAATGCTATTAGAAATAATTTTTTTACAAATAAAGATACGAATTCATAAAGAGGGGTTGACAAATAATTAATCAGAATTCTGCTGGTTCAACGATCGCCCCAATTCTCAATATTTAGAGATTAAATCAGTTTGAACTAAAAATTATGCCATATTTAGATCCCAAATTATGTTAAGAAAACACCAAATGATTTATTCATGAGTATCCAAAGTACTCAAATGCTTGTTAAAGAGTTTTGAAAACGAATCATCATCAGGCATGTAAAGGCGAGTGTGTGTGCTTATGTGTGTGTGTGTGTATAAATATTGTGTGTAGCATTTTTGTTATCAGCAAGCAAACTGAGCATTTTGTGGCGCGATAAGCGTATGTATTTTTGGTATTACTCGACCATATAAGTGGGTACACACACACACTAACACTCACACACACACACACTAACACTCACACACACATACAAACTTACACTCATCAGTATGTTTGCATACCGAGTATAGTGCTTCCATATTCCATTTACAGTACGTGTACTTTTATGATGGCCATGTGCCACATGCCCAAAGGAGGCAACCCTTGAGGCATTGCCAGACAAATGTAGGAACTGATCCATCGATAGAATAGAATGTGTTTATTATTGAAGTAGAAAACCAAACTCACCCAATGAAATTCCAATTTGCTGAACCCAATTGATGATGGACGGGGGGAAGATACATTGTATCTTTTTCGTCTGTTCCGTTGATTTGTTTGCCTTAAAACATTTCAATTAAGAATCGCGGGGCGCTTAATTGTTATGTGAGCGAAAGCGAGTACTTATAGTCGTATTCGTTGTCATATTTCTAGTATTCGTTTCGTTTCGCTTTATACGAGTATTTTGTGGGGCGGCAACGTCGACGTCAACCGTCAACCAGTTGTTTTCATTTAACCCGATTGAGGGCAATTATGTGGCCCGTGATAACGCGCAAGTGAACGAATTTCGACTCGATTTATTTTCAGCAACGAGCATGATTGTACATACATATATTAACTAGGCACTTGATAAAGAATATCAATTCATCAGTATAAATAACATTTGAATGTATACATGTATTTAGGGTTTATCAGCATATCCACAATTCGTCAATATCCTTGAGTGAATGCTGCCACTGCCGATGTCGCTGCCGATGTCGCTGTCGCCGCCCTGCACGCCAACGCTGACGAATAACAACTGAACTCAAGTGAGGGACAAAAAAACAAAAGCGTTGAAAAACTCAATTGAAATTGAATTCGGTTTTCGAAACGCGCTGGCAGCCGAAACGCAAACGAAACGAAATGAGGTGAAACGAAAACGCAAACGCGAAAGAACAATTCACTTTGACGCGTCGAACATTGAATGCCCTATCTCTCTATATCTGCTAATAAGTGCGAGTGTTTCAGCTAAATTGTGTAGATACTTATGACATGTTCTGCTCTCACCTTCTCCCTGTCACTCTGCGCTACACACATTGTCCCAAAATGACTTTACTCTCTCAATTTCCCTCTGTTAGAGTGTATGCGAAGAGAGGAAATGGCAAGAGCGGACGCGCTCGTTCCATTGCCATTCTGTGCCTGCGCTCTCTCTGCTTATCAACGAGCAATGCTGCCGGCGTTGGCAGCGACGTCGTCGATCGCTTGTTGCGTTGCATGCTGGAATGAGATGGCAATAGGGAATAGTTAAAGCAGTTATTCATAATTTTAATTTATAGCGCATTAGAAATGTGCAAATATGTATGCATGTATTTGTGTTTTTCCTCTTGCTGTTTACTTGCTGAGCATAAAAAACGTTTGCATTTTGACGAAAAGAATGAAATAAAATTAAATAAAAGGCAAATACCAAGGGCAGGGCAACATTTGCAAAACACATGTCAACGGCATGTTTCGTCTGGGATTTGTCTGTCCAGCAGACTAAGGGAGTGAGGTAGTGAGAGAGGGACAGAGATAGACAGCGAGTCCTTTGTTTGCGTCACAGCAATTGGCAGGCCAGAAAACATAAAAAAAAAAAAATTAGTTAACATCAGCGAACAACTTTATGCCGAGTCAACAAACAAAAAATAAACTCAAAAAGGCAATTCCAAATTCAAAAGGAAAATCAAGAAAAGCCGTGTCGCATATTGTGCCATATATTCATACATAAGCATATGCAAATCTCACTGCTAAGTCTCCGTGTAAGTGTGTGTGTGTGTGTGTGAGTGTGAGTGTGCGTGACGTATGAATGCTGATGTCAAGCAACTCACAAACAAACACAGGCACGTATCCTACATCTTTGAATACAATGTATGTGTGTATCTCACTCACACACGCAGCTAAATTGCCATTGCCATATGCAAACTCTTGGAATATTTTGCTCTCTGATCTGTTTGTTATCGTTGTTGTTGCTGTTGCTTTAAACGCGCCAGCGTCATCAAGTTTTATGAGCAATTACAACATCTGTTGAATATCGCAAAAGAGACACACACACACACACACAAATGTCAAAAACACTTTTAAAACGAAGGCAGAGCAGAAAAATGCGAACATCTCCATAGACATCGCAGATTTTGTTCTTTCTCGCTCTCGTTTTCGTTTTCTTATTCGTATTTTATTTTCATTCACGACGCAACACAAAGCGCCAAACAGATAAAACACACGCCGAAGATAGAGGGAAGGAGGGAGGCACAAAGTGCGGTATGCAGTACAATGTACAATGGAAATTGTGCTCAAGTCTAAGGGCAGTCGAATGAGAGCAAAAAAACAACAATAACGAGAAATCAAATGAGAACGAGAAGCAGAAGAAGGAGAACAACAACAACAACAATGGGTACTTGGCATTGAACTTAGGCGCAGTTCTTTTGTGTTCTATTGTGGAACATACCCTAAATCTGATTGAGCTATTGAATTCACATTTGCAATGAATTACCAAAAAACATTTGATATTTAATATGTGAGGAGCTGTTTGAAGAGATGTCAGACCCTATCATCAGTACCGTTGTTGCTGAGTTGAACAACGACCCAAGATTAATGTTAATAGAGAGATGCTAGAACCAGTTGAGAATTGCAAGGCGTAAAATTGACAAAATAGACAACAATAAAAAGCTATTGTAACTATTGCTACTAAGTTGAATCACTTTCTGTCCAATAACAGTTAGTCAAGTCTTGCCTATTTGTGTATTTTTACCATGTACACCGAAGTGTGTATACTCGATCTGCACCTGTAGCAAGAGAATGTTATTTACTATGCAGCTATTCGGCGATTCGACTGTTTTAAGATGCACAGTAATAAAGTTATTGTATGTACCATTTAAAATGGTGCTTTTTGTTGGCTAGTGACCTTTCTACTTTGTAATAAATGAGCTGGTTTTATTATACATACGAACTGTTTCAAGAGATGCCAGTCTCTATCACCAGTACCGTTGCGGTCACTCGACCAGGTATCCAAAGTTAATGTTTGGACTGCTAGAATCAGTTGAGAATTCTAAAGCGCAACATTCATCAAAATAGTTGATAAGGTGATTTTGAGTCAGCGAGCTATCTTATTTCATAGATAAAAGTTCGCATTTTTTCATTTTTTTAATAATAAATGATTAAAATTCAATTCAATAAATTTTAAATTAACAAAAACACTCAAGAACTATTTTAAAAATTTAAGGCATTTACTTTTAGTTTTCGGCATTTGCTGAAATTTTTTAACAAATAAATGCAAGTAGAAACCTAATTTAATTTGTAAAAAAAATAACATGATAAACATTTTTGTAGATACATAATAAGTGCATCAAGAAAAAATCCATTTTTTTGCATGAAATTGAACTGCATGAATTAAAATAATCAGATTATTGTCAAAAATTAGGGTATCTTTCAGTCGAACAACTCAATTCGGAGTTGTACTGAAACTCAGTTATGGCTAGTTTGTAGTTAACGAACTGTACGAAGACCACTCAGTGGAGGTTGTACTGTAACTCATCGCTGCAGTGGCAACAAAAAGAAAAAAATGTCAAAATGAAATTTCATTTTAAATTCCAATCGTTGAATGCAATCGTCCTGGCACTTCCACAGCTCGTAATCAATACAACTACAGCTACAACGAATATGAGTGCAAATACGGATACGAATACGAATACGTATTCGAATATGAATTGGGTATGCGGTTGGAAATGCGAGTACAATGAGGGCGAAAATCTGTCAAAAAGTGGTAAATGAAACTCTTCAGATGTCAGTGAGCCATAAAATTATGCGATAATTAATTTCTCGTACAAGAATGCCGTGTACGAAACAGTGCAGAGGACAGAGGAAAGATGGAAGAGGAAAGAGGGGACTAAGGAGAGAGAGAGAGAGGGAGAGTAAGTGCATTGTTTGGCCGAGTCCTTTAGCTGGCCTAACCCTCCGCTCGACTCGCCTCGCCTCGTCTGGCTGCCGCTTCCGCAATTATGATTGTCCTTCGTCACTCGCTTGCTGATTCCATCTCCCTTTTTGCCTGCCATTTTTTTTGGGCTCATTTGGCTGGGCATTTAAGCATTTGGTCTTGTCTTTGCTGGCCTTAATTAAAAGCTGTACAAATTTCGATAGCAAATTGCTGGCCAGTCGACAGGGATACTCGTATTATTTAAAGGCTACAACCCCTCGCACTGAGAGAACGAACCACCTTTTATTTTTTCTTTTTTTTGCATACGCCTTAAAACAAAAGCCGAGAGATTTCAATTGTTTGTCGCCATTGTCGAGCTTGTTGAGTTGATCTGAAGTATGCTTTAGTTTCCCATTGTCCCAAAAGCGCATTGAATAAGCGCAAAAGCCAATGCCAAATTCAAATCCAGCTACCACATGTGTTCTCAGCCCAGTTCAGCTCCGCTCAGTTCCGTTCAGTTCAGTTCACAACTCAGCTGTTATCCTGGCAGATGCAATGGGAGTCGCCTCTTGAGCTTTCCCACGTGGCTAATTTACAGCTTTGGCTCCAAGCATCGTCTGTGGCACTTCAACTGACAGCAGCTACTTTACTTTAACTTGAGCTTAAGAAGTTCCTGTGGTTGGGGGAAGGGAAATGTGTAGGGGAAATTAGCAGCAGTTGATTCTCCTGAAGCTCCTGTTTGCGCACCTGGCGCCACTTTGTCGCGCACTTTACCGAAAAACTTCCGTTAATTAACGTTAATTTAGTTGAAGCTCAACATCCGCTCGACTCGCATTTGCCACAGCCGGAAATGTTGCCGCTTCGAGGTGCACAGAGAACAGAGAACGGAGATGATGGCAAACAACTTCAGGCCAATTCTCGACGAGAAATTGAATGTAATGCCCGTAGAGTACAAAGAGTGAGTCGAAAAGTTCTGGACAAAACATAACTAGTTGCCAGAGTTGCCACAGTCAGTCTGTTACTAGTACTCCATTGTTGTTGCAGCATGTTGCAGCAGGACCCTGCCACATATACATATACAATGACTGGCAGTGTGTACGTGCTGCATTTACTATTCATATGAGCCATGACGCCATTTTGAATTTGTTGTAGACATTCTTTTACACTCTCTCTCTGTCGCTCTCTTCTTCGGTTCCCCTTTTGTTCTGCCTCTTCTTCTTCGTCGTCGTCGTCATCTTGCTGTGGCTTTTTGTGTAGCTTTATGCTTTTGAACAAGTTTCAGCATTGCCTTTATCAACCAGTAACCAAAAATGTAAAGCTCCTTTCCAAATAATGGCAGCGAATAAAAGGTACTCTAAGCTGGAGCTGTATTTAATTTTTTTATAAATGGTTGAGACAACCCTGCTACATACATATATTATAAGTTTTTTGATAAATCACGTAAACTACTATTACTAGCTACCATCTTACTAAACCGCAGCAAGATCGGACAAATAGAAAGGTAGTAATGGCTTTTTTTTAACAATAACAAAGTTTCCATTTATTTGACAAGTGTGGAATCCGTACATTCAAATTAATAACATAACCAACACAACTAAATATTTAAAGCAAAACCTAACCTATTGCTTAACGCAAAGGATTTGCTGTATTAATGGCTGATACAAGTTTTTTTTATAGCAATGCTAATGCCTAAAAGTATGCTTGTTTCTACTATTTTACATACTTCTTTTATTGTTAAAAAAAAATACATCTTGATAATAATAATAATAAATATAAAGTTTTAAATTTTACAATTATTATAAATTGTTATTTTTCATAATTTCAAAATCAAGTTAATTATTTTAAAGTATAAAGCTTTCGTATTTTTTAGTTTTAAGAAATGGTATCAGTTATTTTAGATTTGGGTCAGAACTGGCTTGCAGTTTTAGAATGCATTGATGAAATAGGAAAATTGCTCGTGATATATCTTTATATTATAAATGTTTCACAATTTCGAACTCAAATCAAATATTTGAAACTATGAAACTTATTTAAGTCCAAGCGGATGAACTAGATAAATTATATTGAAGTCAGTTTTAATATAAATATATATATTAAAGAAAGAAATCTTGAAATATGTATCTTGAATAACGGAGTAGTGAACAAGCTCGTTGTAAGGGAAACAGAAATGCCGTCAAGTCATGTGCAGCTTGTGAACTTTAAGCTGCATTCAATGCAAAGCGGAGATTAAAAAATTACCCAATGTTGACAAAAGGAAACGGGAAACATGCACTGGGTATGGGTGTGTGAGAAGGAGTGTGTGTATGAGTATATGTGTGTGTTTGTGTCTTTATGTTTGTTTTACTGCTGTTGGAGCTGTGTGCTGATCCTGATCAATATGCGCAGCGTGTTTCTGATGGAAATATGATTAAAGTCAAGTCGAAAACAAGCAGCAGCAGCAGCAGCAACAAGATTGGCCAGGATGAGAACCAAGATGGCTCTGAAGGGGAATGTAATGGTGATGGAGATGGGGTTGAGGATGGGGCTGAGGACGTGACGCTGCTGACCGACGCGACGCAGAGGCGAACGGGCATTGCAAGGATTATGCAAAGGCACGTCAGAAGTTGTTTGATGTTTTTGTGCAGAGAGCGAGAAATCAACTGGAATAAAATTGGTGGAAGACCAACAGAAGCAGCAGATGCTGCCGCTGCCTCAGTCGCTGCCAGGTAATCTATTGACGCAGCTCCTAAAAGTATGCTGAAATATTTGTGCACGTGAGGTGTAAATGCAGGAAAAGTGTAAACTTCAAGTGAAAATAAATACATATGAGAAGAAGAATGAGAGCTAGATATATCGCAACTTGTCTATTGTTATTGCAATAACTTTTGCAAGAGCTATGAGTACTCATAATATGCCAATACATTGAGCTAACTTTACATGGTTTTGAGATGCTTCTCACTCTGTCTTTAACTCATTCCCTTTCTCTCTCTATCTCTATCTCTGCCGCACACACATGCGTTGAATGGTGTGCAACTTTGCGGTCTTTTAAAAGATTGTTTGCATTATTTTCGGCTGCTGTTGTTGGTATTTTTTGAAGTTCTCCGTCTCTTGTCCCTCGATGTTCGTTTTGGCCCGGCCAAAAACATTTGCTGAGCTGTTAACAAAGTGAAACCGCACAGTTTGTTTCGCTAAAGTTTTTGTCGAAAAAACGATAACGGTATTTAGTTTGCATGAGCATCGGTTTTTAGGGTTTTTCGGTTTTTGGGTTTCGGGTTTTTGTGGCGCTTTTGGGCTTCGACTGTTGCTCCAACTCTGCGGCTGTTACTGTTGTTATTACTCTCGTTGTTGGTGTTGCTCTTGTTGTTGGTGTTGCTCTACAGGATTAGTTAAGGCAACTGGAGCAGGAGAAGCTCCAAAACCATAGCAGCATTCTGTGATTATGCGTATGCCTGTTAAGCCTGCAGCTTAGAAAAGTTTGCAGTATTTTTTGATGGGTTTATCAAAATTATGAAGGAAATAAAATAAAACAATGATGAGAAAAATTCACAAAATATGAAACCATCAGGTCCTTTGAAGGTTTTAGGATGTATAAAGAATTTAACGAGCTGAAAGCAGTTGGACAAAGTTATATTTTTAATTGAAAACGAATCGAGAACGGATAATCACTTAATAGGTAGGGGAGAAGTGGTGGTTGTGGGCATGGGTGGGTTGTGGGCACCCCTACGTATATTTTCACGAAATGAAGATTGAGTTTTGTTGGTAATGTCATTCGCAAGAAATAACCCTTTGTATAATTCATGCCAAATATCAAAGTGAACGGACGCGTTTTCTTTTGGAAATTAACGAATTGGTTTTTTTTGTGCTTGGAAAAGGTGAGGAAACTTCTTTCAAACATTTTTAATAGTGTATCAATCAAAGTAGATCGATTGGAAAGGTAAGTGTAATGCATTTTTATTTAGTCGAACTATTATGCTAAATGGAACAATATCGATTTGAACCAAAAAATTTAAACAAAAAAATTTGTTCATCACTTTTTAAAGTGTCTGCTAAAGTGGGTTGTGGGCACAAAAATTGAGGGTGTTGTGGGCACCCCTTTTTTTAGTCAAATTTTTTATATAGCTACTGTTTCTTGGAAAATTGTTCTAAAAATTTGTTTGGATCCCTCTAGAACATTCTTGTGATTTTCACGCTTCATTCTTGATTTTTCGGCTTCCAGAATTCAATTGTAACATCTGCGATCGAGCTTTTCATGTGAAATGTGTGGGCATGCGGGCAAGTTATTATTCATGTCAAAATTGTGTTTCCGACGATGAATAACGCCTATGCAGGCTTTATGATTAATAAACTGTCATTTTGTTCATATTAGTTATAGTTTTTTTTCATATTTTTCCATTTACAGCATTTTTGCCAAGGGTGCCCACAACCCCCACTAAAAAAATTTTTAGCTGAAAATACCGATTTTACAAAACTCCATGTAAAATTTTTTTGCGTAACGAAATCCGGTATGTTTTTATATGATTAGTTAGCTTAGGTCTCTAGCTTTACACAGATATCCATATATCCAAAAAATATGCACTAGGTCGGTAATTATAGGCCGAAATTAAAACTATGCCCACAACCGCCACATCTCCCCTATGTACTATCCAAGTCTATTACATAAAGTGTTGAAAAGTATATAATGAAAAAACGATAGATTTCAAGTACTTCAACTGTATTAAGTTATTGTATTAAAGTCTTTCTTTTTTCATTTTTATTTGCATAGAAGTTCAAGCGAAGAATTTTTTATGTTTTTCTTAAGCAGCGTTAACCATAAACAACAATTACCGTTAGTCACCGCCACATTAAATACCAAATTTACTCAGTCACACATACACACCACACACCCATACAATCAAACACTCGCAAACACACCCGCCAAAAAGTCAATTTTGTTGATGCGTGAAGCGATTTGTGTTTAGTTCACGCATTTGGAGTATTTAGTTGTTGGTTGTTGGTTGTTTACTGTAGTTGTAGTTAAAGTTGTTGTTGCTCCTCTTGTTTGCTTTTGTGTTTTTGGCGGCGGTTGTAACGAGCTGCTAAATCGATTGTGACTAATTTGCGGCAGTCACGAGGCAACGGCAGTGATTTAGAAAATGCCAAGGACATGGGCGAGGACGAGAGCAAGGACTCGAGTCGAGTCGAGTCGAGGCAGCAACAAAGTGCGACACATTCCGTATTATTAAAATATTAAAGGCAATTCAATTGGAAAATTGGCAGACAGACAGGGAGAGAGAGACAGAGAGAGAGAGTGAGAGAGACAGACAGAGAGGGAGAGATAGAGAGAGAGAACTGCTATCGATGCATATAAAGTAATTGAAATAAACGAAACGAGAACAGTTATAGTTCTACTTGTAATTCTGAGTAACTGGGGAGTGAGAGAGAAAGATTTAGAGAGTGCGAGAGAGAGAGTTGAGAAGTCTGTTTAATAAATGATTTCCGCTACGCTCGAATCTATGTGAATAAATTTAGAATAAGTCCCCCCAAAAACGGATTTGAAATGCAGCTTATGCGTAGCTACGAGCAAATCTATCTGTATCTATGTATCTGAAGCTGTAGCTGTATCTGCATGCGTCATGACTGAGATTAGAGTCGTTGTTCGTGCCTGCCCACAATTGTCAGACAGAGAGAGAGAGAGACAGACAGACCAACAGAATGCCAACTAAATCAGTGCGTGTAGTATCTGTATCTTTGTATGTTTGTGTGTTGTGTGTGTGTGTTGTATGTGAAGATGTATCTGTATTTGTATCTCGGCAGCGACAATGAGCGCACATTGTTGCCACAGTGCCACAGTGTCAACGCTGTTGATTTCTGTGCGGGTGCATGTCTGTCATTTCATTATCGGAATATGCAAAGCGACAGCCAGCAAATGAAAATGATAATGAGGGCTTATCGAGAGCAACGGAAGTGAACCCCGAACAATTTCACAGCGCTCTTGTTATCTGCTCTAAAAATGTGAAACGACAAAATCTAAACACAACTCAACTCAAACATGTTGAAAGGGCGCAAAAATAAATAAAATAAAATTAAAAAAAGAGCGAAAATCAATCAACAAGTGGCCAACTGTCAGTTTATAGAAACAGAGGGGAGGTGAAGAGGAGGGGCAGTGGGAGGGGCAGAAGGCAGCTGCCAATTCACAAGTGTCGTCTATTTGTGGGAAAATAACAAACATTGGCGCTGAGATTGGCACTGGGACCCAACGATGGTTGGATTGGATAACTGATTGGCTCTGGGATACGACAAACTCACACAGACACACACGCACTCACGCACACACACATCGGTTGTCAAAGTGGATGGACGGACTGGGCATAGCATTAGCTAAATAATTAATTTAATTAACATTAATGACAATCATGACCATATACACGAGTATACATATAACATCATCTCTTTTATGTACATAAGCATCCTTCATAAGCAGCTGAACATTCAGCTGAAACATTCAGATGCAATTTCTGCCTCTGGGCACGCACACGCACATACACATATAATAAAATAATCATAAATATATAATGATGATGTGCCCAGGACCAGGCAGGACTTCACTCAGCTTTCATTTCAAGCAATAGAAAGAGAGAGAGGGAGAGTGGGAGTGAAAAACAGATAGAGACAGCAAGTATTTGCCATGCAAATATACACTTTAAGTGCCCAAGCCCAAGTATCAGTAACAGCAGCATCAGAATCAGCTAAAGGCGCGGCTGGTAAATTGTAATGAAGCAGACAAATCCCCTCCATCTCCCCTGACAGTCCCTCCAGTCACTAAAAACTGTTAGCCTGGCAAAGATAGCGAGAACTGAGCAAATAAATTGCTATAAAATTTTACCCAAAAGTCGCATACAAAAACCAAACAGCGTGCAGCTAAAAGAAGCCAGAGGGGGTGGCAATACATACATATACATGTATGTATATGTGTGGGTGTTAGTGAGAGGGGGAAAGAGAGAGAAGCAAAGTGCCTGCAGCACAGTTTCAATATCAACTGGGGGCTGGTGGGGGTAGTGGTAGTGGGAGGAGTGGGGGCGAAAAGTGCCGTGCTGCCGAGTCGAGCAGAGCAGACTGTCGTCATGTCAAGCAATTCAATTCAATTTGGATTCTCACGCGTTTGTTTGTCTGCCTATGGGAACTCATCTCCCTACCCTCCCCTCCTTTTCCGCTTTCTCCTCATAAGAGTGTGTGTTTATTTTATTTTTATTTAATTCATTGCAATGCCAACACATACATATGTAAGTTAGCTGCTATGTTGCGCATAAATAAGCCATTTTATATTTAGCAGTAAATAACAATTTACAATTTAGCAAAGTTGTACAACTCGCATATATAACAATTTGCAAGAGCATTAAAAAGTTGCCGGATTATTATTTAAATGGGCGAAAGTTTTTCACATATGGTTACACACACACACAGCAAGCACACACATATAGACACACTTAAACTTAAGCACACGCACAATGCATAATTTTCGGTCACAGCTTAAAACTATGCAACAGAGAACTGCAAGCAGTTTAAGTAAGTGTATGTATGTGAAGAAGCTGCCTGATATGACACTTTTACTTACTTGTGACGTCTTAAGCTGCCCGGCCAGACAGCAACTGAAACTGAGCAGTCTGAATGAAGCCAGCGTGTCGTGTCGTGTCGCGACGCCTGTCAACATATTCTGCAATTTCCGCTGGCTGCTTCCGTGGCCGCTGGTTAGTGGCTTTAAGTGGCAACATCTCTTATCCATGCATCATCATCGTTGCCGTCATCATCTTCGTCATCATCATCATCAGCAGCAACGTTAAATTTAAATAGCTGTCCGAGAAAAATGCCGACGGCTGTTGATTGCTCACTGCCGGAATCAACGTCTCTCTCTCCCTCTCTCACACTCTTTTTATGTCGGTTTTCTATTGATTGTTTGTCTGTGGCACTCACGCATTCACACACACTCGCACTCACACACACACACACACGCTCACACGCATACGCACACAGTGAACGTTTAGTAAGTAACTGCTAACACAATTTGTAGTCTATGGGAAAAGCGTCAAGGTAGCTGCCCAGTTTTCCTGTTATACAGTTTAACTGGCTAACAGACTGGGCAGCAACTTGACGCTTTGCCGCGCCAAACAACTTGACACGAGCGAGTTCTGCAGCCAAATGAATCTGGAATCAGAGAGCTGAGTGAATTTTGCCCCAAAGATGCTGCGAACAAGAGCACGAACGCAATCACGAACGCACGCGACACGAGGCTGACGAAAGCTTCGTGAAATGGGACAACCAAAGCGCTAAAGGGAGAGAGCGACAGAGTGGCACATAGTAGGAAGAGCACATCAAAATCGGGTGCACTGCTTGCGCCAGAAGTGGGGAAATTTCTGCAAAAGAGCGTCATCGTGGAGGGGAAATGTAAACAACGAAACGGGAGGCTGTGTGTCGTTTAATTAGCCACCGCTTGCATATCGGAGCAGTTGCTCTTAAGAGCTTTTGCTAAGAGAGAGTCAAGAGAGCAAGAGAGCAGTTGCGTGGGTGGATGTGTGAGAAGAAGCAGCTCTCAGCAGCTGCTGATAAGGCTACTGACCTCTGCGCCCGAGTTGCAGTGGCGTCCTGTAAAGGGGGTCAGTTCTGTGAAGGGTGGCTTGGCTTAGCCTGCAGTCTCGTCCGTCCATCTCAGCATCTGTCTATCTGACTGCCTGTCACACACAAATCAGGTTGGCAGCACCGTTTTGTGCTGCAGTCAACAAAACTAAATGCCAATTAAATACTCTTGAGTGTTTTATAAATAAGTTGAATTTACACAAATTTCAAATTTACCGCAACTTGCTTGGCTTTTAATTAAATTAATGCATTGCCTACATTGCGGCGCCTACACTCGCTGCCTCAGCTGCTGCCTCTACCTCCGCCTCATTTCTGCTGGCGCTGCCCACTTAATTGTTGGCATTTTTCTTCTGCTGTCTGGACAAACAGCTGTGCCATCAAGCGCATAGATTACACAACAAACAAAAGCCGCCCAGAGACAAAAGACAGAAAAGGAGCTCGCAGGACCGACCGCTCAGCTTCGACCCTAGTCCGGCCGTCCGTCTGAAATCCGAGTAGCTTTAATTTGGGCACGTCAAACGCTGAATGAAGCCAAATTTGTTCTTCACAAATACAACAACAAGCAATAGCAGCAACACTCTCAAGACCAAAGCAAAAGAAAAAAAAGTCAAAAGATTTGACCAACGCGTGCTGATGTTGCCTACTTTTAGGCGCACATATTAATCAAAAACTCAGACTTGACTTTCGGACCTTGATTGCCTTTTGCAAGGCAACAATTAATTGTCGAGGTGCCAAACAAATGGCTTTTATGTCGTGATGTATCCCTAATAACTATGTATTACAGTTGCATTCCGAATATGGCCTTCAGTTGGCGAAATTGTTGTGACAACGAATATTTAACTTATAAACATTTTTAAAGTGATAGTTATGGTAGCAAGAATAAATCTAATAAAATTTATTGTTGAATTGAATTGTTAAAAACATTGTTTAAGAAATCTTCAGATTAAATAACAATTGCCTTTGAACAGAACTGAACGAAATGTTAGAGTTCCTGAAATGTCAGATTTGATAAATTTTACATTTTTTTGCAGTTATAAAAACTATAAAATATTGTATATGTTATACCATAATTGCATTCATTTAAAATATTCAATATAAAAAAAATAATTTAAAGCCATTCAATAAATTTTAAATTAATAAAACAATTAATACTGGTTTGAGGAACAACGATAATTGCTTTTAGCATTAGAAAGTTGACAAAATCTTAACGAAATTAGAGCGAATGCTGAGATAATTGAAAGTGTGTTATATAAAGTCGATATAAACGAAAATAACATTTTCTATGGCAATTCAAACAAATAATTTGATCAATTACCAGGAAAAAAGTGTATAAATGATGTTGTTTTTGGCGTTTTCTTTTTGCCAATGAAACGAGACGAAAAGAAAACGCGACTTCAATCTCAGTTTCAGTTCGATAGCGTCGCAGCATCAAGTTTCCAGTTTCTCGGTGCACGTAGTTTATGTTTTTCGCTTGTTTTCTTCGCTTTTTGCCTCAGACAGTGGCAGAGCCGAAATGATTAATGACCGTTTGGCATTGCCATTGTAGTTGTTGTTGCTGTTGTTGTTGATTTGCACAGAACTTGGAAATGTCAACAGAGCGTCGCACAGTTGTCGATGACAGAGAAAGAGAACAGAAACAGAACAAAGTAAAACTAAAAGCCAAAACTTTGCCTGGAAATGAAATTTGATTTCAACGCCAACGGCTGAGAAAGATCTCTCAAGTAACTTTGGTTTCTCGGTTTCTGTTTCGGTTTCTGTTCCTGGAACAGAGACTCAGAGAGGGGGAGGGAGGAATAGGGATAGTCAGTTGATTGAGTAACCTTGGGATTGGTAACTCATCAGAAAGGCAACTGCACAAAGAGCATGCGACAACAGGCAGCACAATTTCCCTGACGGATTTACCGAGTGAAAAACAACTGGGAAACTACACACTGAAAAAAAGAGCAACTAAAAACTGAAAAGCCAAAAAACCGAAAAGTGATGCAAAAGTGTCGATGATGTTTGATAGTGATTGCTTCTTCTTCTGTTGATATGCTCGATAAGGAGCAGGTTAACAGGATGTCAACTGACTCAAGACTAAAGACTGATATGAACTGAACTGAACTTAACCAGGTTTTGCTGGAAAAGTTTGGGCGGCATTTGATGTGGTTTTCCAACAGCATTCAGAATCTCAAGTTGAGAGTTGAAAGTCCACAATTCAGAGCTAACGAGCCGTTGCGGTCGAGTGACAAATGAAAAATGTTTCCGGCATATTAAAAAGGATTTGCCGTGCGGCAGATAAATGGCTGTAGGCAAACGCATTACTTAAATTAATTTTACAGACACACACACACAGTCACAGTAAATGGGGCAACTTTGTAGCAAAAGCTGAAAAAATGTGGGGGAATTGGCAACCCTGTAAATATTTAAATGAGCGCCAAAGGACAATGCAACGAATAACGAATAATGGTCGAGAAAAAGGCAAAACGACAGCAAAAGTATAAAACAAATAAATGGCAAACACGTCGAACGACGCATTAAACATGTGTAAATATTTGCAGCACACACTGTGACTGTTGGACAAAAAGGATCATGGAGTAGCACCTGCAACAAGGACAACAACAACAGGTATAAAAGGCTCCACCATGAAATTATGTCAAAAGCTGTGCAAACACAACCAGAAAGAGGGCAAAAAATTAAGCACATAAAAACAAAAGAGAAATAACAACAAGAACAACTTACCTAAAAGTCCACTTGGGCAATGCTTTTTTAATTAGCAGTCAGTTCAGCATCTCAGGGAAATTCAGGAAAGCTCTAGCCAGTTGCGCATTTGACTGTAAAGAACATAGAAAGGATATCATATTTTTTGGATTAGCTTTTGACGACATTTCTTTGATTCGCTGTCTGTTTGTTTGTGTGCAAAGTGGGTTAAACAATTTGCAGCTCGCTGCGCTTTAAAGTGCCTTCAGCCTGGGAGTAAAAAATACTAGAAAGTTATGGGCGTGGATCCCACTGCCCTGCCCCGTCCCGCCCCCTTGTTCCTCCTCCTCTCTCTCTCTCTCTCTCTCTCTTTTCTATGTGCGCGCCCGATGTCGTTGACAAAAATCTTTTGTGGTTGCCTCTAATTAAAAAGCGACTGGCAAAGAGAGGAGAAAGAGAGAGAGAGAGGAGAGAAAGCCACAGTCTTTGTCGCAAGTGCGCGCCTTGGCCCAATGAAGCGGAATATAGCAAAAAAAAACTATAGCATACTTTTACGCGCGCCGCATATTTTGCCACGGCATAATTAATTAAAAATATCTGACATGCAATAATAAATTTTCGCCCCTGTCCATGTGAGTATGTGTGTGTAAGCTGGTATATCGGTGTGTGTGTGTGTGTTAAATGCCCCAAAGTGCAAAAGTTTTAAATAAATGAATTTTGAAGCCAAAACATAACTGACATCATTAGCAAACTTTAATACACTTTGCGCCCAGGGAGGCAAAATAAATATGAAATAAAAACGAAAGCAAACGAAACAAAATTGAATGAAATGCAGTGGAAGGCAACATAATGAAATGAACTAAAATGAAATGAGAAATGTATACAATAAAATTTACGTGGTTCATTTGAAATGCAAGCCACAGTCTCAACGAGGACTGCCTTTAAAGTTCTTAACAAATTGCTGTTGCTTCTTAACGAACACTGTCAAAAGTCTAGCTTTTTAAGTTATTGCATTAGTCACAAAAAAGATAAATTAAAATAAAAAAAAAGATAAATTTAAACTAGAAACTAATCGTACTTTACATATCAGAAAAATAATGTCTTACATTTGCATAACTTGACTAATAGTTCTTAAAAAAAACCTTTTAATTTACTTTTGATCATTAATATTATTTTCTGGATATATATTTATTGCCAGACCAAAGCTGACCGTACTAGCAAATAGAATTTCCCCAACATATCATTGTAATTCGAGCTATACCAGTATTACTAATATAATTTGTAATTGATCTTATGGGAACCACTTTTGTCTTTTGCCATTTATTTTACTTTATCCGTACTTAAGAGCTTTGCTGTCAACTTAATGAACTAACCTCGCAGTCGTTTTTCTTGTGCGATTGTGTGCAAAAATATATTTAGAAAACAATTTAAACTTTGCACATTTGTTTCAAATATGCAGGCGCGCCATGGACTCAACTCGCCTCGACTCGACTCGAACTTGGCTTATGCAAAGCGCACCACATTGGCCAAGTGGCTTAGATTTGGACGGGATACCGACAACAACCTACAGCCAACAACAACCAACAACAACCGGCAACCAACAACCGACAACCCACTGCCAACTGGCAACTGCCGAGTGCCGGACTCAATGACAAACTTTTTGCCAGCCAAGGTGGCAAGAACTATGTGGGATTAGACAATTTGTATGCCAGCAGTGTATAAGTGGAGGTTGTGGATGGGACATAGAGGGAGAGAGAGAGAGAGACAGAGATAGAAGGAGAATCGCAGCACCCGCATTAAGCCACAACTGATGTTTACATTTTTAACTAAGGCAACGGTTTGAAAGTTTGCCCTGCCAGCAAAGCAAAGTAAAGCAAAATGTCCTGCGCCTGCCTTTTTCTCATTTCGGCATTAAATTTAATGCATATAATATTGGCTAATGATGTTTACAATGCGCGGGGGCTTAGGCGGGCATTAAAATTGTCGAGCTACCGCAGTTGTGGCACCTGCTGTGCACATCGCCATCGCCATTGCCATCGCCAGTCCTCGTTCGTCCTTCGTTCGCTCTTTCATTCTGGCCATGACTACGAAAACGGACTTATTTCGATTTCCCCTGGCTGCTGCTTATGTAACGAAGTTAGCAATTAAGACAACTGGGCACTCAATATGCCAGCCAGTTGTTTGTTAATTGAATGTGTCTCCTGCCAACTCAACTTTTCTACTGTACGTGTAGTTTAGTATAGCCGCAGCGTTATGAATGTTTGTTCAAACAGTTTGCTTTAAAATCCAATAAACTAATATTCACCAAGAGCATTCTAAATTTCGCGAACAGGTTTTAGTTTGAGCTAGTGAGTTAAATTAAAACTTTGAATCGAGTTTAAATTTTATTGATCAAAACTAAACAGATTTTCAAAGTCATTTTGATCATAGTTTGCCCTCTAAATTAATTTTGAATTCAATTATAATTAATTTCGAAAACAAAAGCTTTTTGCCCCATGATATCGATTTTTGATCATGATCATCATGTCTTTTATAACTTAATTGAATTCTGCTAATGATCAAACTCCAGTGAGCTTAAGATTTTTTATAAAAATTTATTAACTTAACCCGATTTATTGTCAACACAATTATCGATTATTAAGGCTTTGAAAATCTGTTCCGATAGTCGAGTTGTCTATTTTTCGATGTATTTTTGCATCACTAGTTTGAACCATATTTATATTAATATAATGTTTATAATTATTTCCATAATTTCTTGATTTATAATGTCAAAAAAATTGTATAATACAAAATTTCTTGAATTTTTTTTATGAAATCTAGTTTATAATAATGAGATAATTATCATTTATTTGTATGCATAATTAAATAAATTTTACCAAGTCAGATAAACAAACTTTAAATGCTTAACAAATCTATGTAGTATACTTTTAAGCATGCTGGTAAATTAGCTTTTGTTAATGATGACGCAATTGTTGATATTCTTGTTGTTGTTACTCACAAAGCAAACAGGCCGAACAATTTCAAACTCATTAAAAATTGATTGACATGCTCTCGCACACACACACACATACATAGCTAGAAGTTACACCTTCATAGCAATGAAATCAGTTGTGGCCGAAAATCTAATTGGATATTTTATGGCCAACACTTTTGATGTCTCGGTAACAAAACTGTGTATCCAGTGGGAACAATTCCGCTGCATGTTTGATGAATTTTGCGTTGATTTTGCAGGCGGCGGGAACGTATCTCACATATGTCAACATCAACATGGTAACTCCCTCGAAAAGGACAACGTAACATAATTAAACGACACCAGAGCCGTTTCATGGCCTTTTGCCTCTTGTCTCTTGCTTCCCTCGCTTCCTGATGATGAAAAGCGTTGGCTAATGAGCCCGAATGGAAACAAACTACATGTGTGTGTGTGTGGGTGTGAATGTAGGTTAATGTCCAACTACAACAGTTATGTGTGTGTGGCTTTTAAAATTACGGCATAAATTGATAATGTCCTTTGGCTGTGAGATGCTTTAAAGTGGCGCAACGCAACAAAAACAAAGAGTTGCAATTAATAAAGCAATCAGCACAAGAATTTGCTGCTGATGAGCCAAATTTGATTTGCATGACATAGCATCTGGTTGACCCTAATGACAGGAAATTGTGTGGTCAGACACATAACCAACTGCAATTGCAATTGCAACAACTACAACAGCAGCAACATCAGCAACAATTGCAACAATTTCAGCCGCAAAAACAAATCATGTTAACCACAAAGCCATCAAGCAATCACACAACGCAAAACCGGATAAGCTGGCAAATTTTCCGTTTAATTTGCCCAAAAATCACAAATGCATAACGCAAACTCCAAAAAAAAAAATAATGCATAATTGAAAATCAAAACAAGTGTAATAACCAAACAGTCAATTTTGAGGTAAAATAAAACGGAAATTGTGGCCTAAAATAGAAAACGACACTAACCCAAAATTGTCCACTTGACATGGGAAAAAGCGGAATTTCATTAAAGCTTAATGCACTTTATAAATACGTTTATTCATTTAATTTAGTCCATCTTACTTTACGCTTTAGTTTAAATTTATATTATTTTATTGATTCCTAGCACTGCAAGCTTAATTTTTCTTTATTAATTATTTGTTTTTGTTCACGATAAAATTGTTTAATTAATAAAATTCACAAATAAAACTAAAATATATTTAATTTAAATACAATATTTCTTTTACAATGCCGATGATAAAAATATTTACATAAAGTACAATTTGTATTTAATTGCTAATTAATGAAGCGATTTAAAACGAACTGAAAATGATCATCTGAAATTCACAGCATATCTTCACGTCACTTTGCAAAATTAATCTAATGCTCAAGAGCCATTTGCAGCTAGTGTCATTGGGGTGCTTTATCGAATGCGAAGCAATTAATGCATGCTTCAAGTGAGAGATTCATCTGTAAACTAAAGCCATGTTGAACCCAGACAATTGCATCATCCATCTTCTGCAGGCATTTGTCTCTTTCACGCACAGGATATGTATCCCGGATGTGGCCAAGGAGACGGAGACGGAGATGGAGTTGGAATTGGAGATGGAGGTCAGGATGTGGACACGGACATGGTCATGGACATGGACATGCACATGGCGGTCGCCTTTTGTCACTGCGTGAGAGACAACAAACACATTTACTAAATTAAAAGCGAATTTATAGCGCACTAAATGCAGTGCCTGCATGTCCAGCCCAGAAATTGCCTGCTTCTGCATCCTGTGTAAACCGGTGTGTGTATGTGTGTGTGCCCCTCTGGCAATGTGTGTGTGTGTGTTTGTTTGTTCGCTTAGTTTAGTTTGCTTAATCTTTGACAAGCAGCCCAGAGGTCGACGCCTCGCTGTCTGTCTGTCTGTCCGGGCAATCAGCAAGGACACACGTGCCACAGCCGCCACACTCTACCTGTCTGTGTTGTGTGTGTTGTGTGTGTGCGTGTGCAATTGCAGTGGGTGGTTGTTTGACTAATTAATTATAACATTAAAATGCGCAGCGTAATTTTGCACCTTTTAGCCAAGTTAGTACCGGCGAAAAGAGGAGAACGGGTTCATAAAAAATGCACCACAATTTATCAGCTGCAGGTTTGGTATCTGTACAGTGAGTGCAAACGTTGCCAAAACGTGGCCAGTGCCAGGCCGAAAGCGTAGCAACAAGCCAAGAAAATAAATTGGTAATTTGATGCGGCAAAAGGCGACGGCTGGGGCTCGTTTAATGAAAGCAAACACAAAACAGTCAGACTGTTGGCCGTCTTGCCACATACCCCATACACCCTGCCACACACACACACCGCACAGCACATGTAAAATGGCAAATCTCTTGGTCGGGCCCACAGTGAAACAACAGAGATCCGAAAGTTGTTGGCGATACGGTGACATAATGAATAGGATTTTGGGTTTTTGTGGGCACACAACAACAACATCGAAGGGGGAGGGGCAATGCAATTTGGGGGCAAGATATGCAAAGGATATGCAAGCCGCAGAAACAGATGTTGCATCTCTGTTGAAAAGCAGCCAATTTGGTGCCCACGACGAGAACGAGGACAAAAATGAGACTGGGAATGAGAATGGGAACATGGCAAAGTGACAAAAATTTAATATGAGCCCGCACGTCCTTTTGCTGCCCCCATGAAGAGCACCTATATACTCTATCACCATCTGTCCCCTTCTGTCCTCTCTGTCCCCCTTTGCAGCTCCCATTCCAACGAGCAGCACACGAGCAAAAGAAACGCGCGCAAAATAAACGGCAAAATAATCGCGCACAATGCATTGGCAATGAGCCAAGGCAAAAGCCTGTGTCCTGGCCATGTTTGTGTATATGTGTGTCTCTGTGTGTGTGTGGCAAAGTTTGCGCTCGCTATCGATGAAATTGTGGCCATGACACAGGACACAGGGCAAAAAGACGCTGGACACACTATGAGTTTGAGCTGCAGTCTGAGTTGGAGTTCGAGTCCTTCTTCGATTCACGGCTGCAGGGGCAGCGATAAAGTCCACAGAGCGTGGCAAATAAGGCGGACAGCAGCAGTGTCTGGGCGTGGCAGCAGGTGCATTACAATGGGGTCGTGAGGCACTTGTTAAAATTAATCAAGCATTCAGCGAGGCAAACAAAATGCATTTATTGGCAAAATACACGGCGCATTGTGCCAGCAATCAAACAACATTTTAAAGTCCTTTAAATGTCGTTATTCACACACACACGCACTCACACAACAAAACATTCAATTACAGGGTGTCAAAGATCGCTCAACAAACAAAAACGCCCAGTTGCCAGTCGCTAGTTGCGAGTTGCGAGCTGCAAGTTGTGAGTTGTGTGTTGCAAGCCGTACAAACATTTCAATTTGCCTGTCGACGGGCGTCGCACAAAAGCCAAACAACAAACCCGGCAAAGCGCATCCAAAAAACAAACGAAAAATACCCGAAAAAAAGCTGAAATACCCCAAAAAAACAAGAATAGAAATGGAAATGGAAACGAAAAATGGTCACAAATCGGACAAATGGCGCTCACAAAAACGCCATTTCATATCCGGTGCGAGGCGGAAGTGGCAGGCAACGGGACTTTGTGAAACCCAAAGCCAGGCTCTGTCATGGCCAATGGGATTAGAAGAGACTTCCCATCCAACTTCTCTCCATTTCATTCTCAACTGTCGCAGATCTATGTCACATATTGCCTGCTTTACACAGTTCTGCTACAAATTGTGATGAAACTTAAAACTATCGCTTGTCAATTTACAGTATTCAAATTTGAATTAAACTTTATGTAAATATTTCCATAAATTGTTGAAAGAAACTGTCTGAATATTTAAAAAATAGGGTAACAAAATAAATAATTAAATATCAAATATAGTTCCCATCAAGTTAGATTTGTATTTAATAAAAGTTTAAATTTTTCTAACATTCATTTGTTGTTAATATTTCACTAATATAATTTTGAATGGAATTTAAATGAATTTAATAAATAATTAACAAGCAAGTAACAAGCTGTGCGATTAAAAAGCGACTTTTAATATTAATCGACTTCAGCATCAATTTATTTTTAATTTTACTTGTAATAAAATAGAAACAAACAAATTTCTGCAATATACTTACAAACATTTAAATATTTTTTTATTTAATTGTTTTTAAACGTCTTTAGTCTATCCTAAATTTATAAAATGAAAAATAATTAAAAAAAGACTAGTCTTGGCATTTTTATAAAGAGCTCTGAAATATGATTTTGATATATTCTCCTTTTTATAAAGTTTGAAGAATAATTAAATACCTTCTCCGATTGTTTTTTGTTATAGTTAGCTGTTATTTTTTTTAAAACAAGCAACATTTGTTTTTAAATCACTATAAATATCAGACCACGCCAGTGACGAAATCACTATTGAATAGTCTGCTTTGCATGACACTTCATGTACATTGATATCTCGAGAGATGTTCGTCACGTGCCCATCGTTGGCACTTGATTTGCTGTTTAGTTTAGTTGGCTGCTTGGCATGCAAAGCGCAAATATTTGGTTACATGCTCAGGTGTTCATATCGCGCTATCAGAATCTATGCAAGCGGCACAAATGCTGCACCGGCAATGGCAATGGCAATGCCAATGGTGGCAACAACAATGCGGGTTGCCGCAACCAGAGCCAAACGAGCAATCAAAATAACAAAATCGAAAAGCGTTCACCGCACTTTGCCATATTGTTTTGTTTGTGCCATGTGGTTGTGGCTGCAACTGCAACTGCAACTAACTACAACTGTAACTGCGGGGGAGTTGCCACAGGCAAATGTGGCAGGATGGGAACAGAGAGGGGCTGACTGTGCCGATATTATGGCCACAGAGTCAACAAACAGGCTGAAAAACAGAACACAACAACAGCAACAACGATGACGATATCAACAACGCGAGCTCAAAATCATTTTCAAATACATTTTGTGGCAGCTTTTCCGCGAGCTCGTGCAACTTTTTCCCCAACTCACAATTTAATTGCAAACGCTGCACTTTAAAGCTGACGGAAACTTTTTTACTTGCCGCATTTTGATTTACTGCTTGAAATGAATACAATATGAATATGGATCCAGCGATATGTGTTTGTTTTCTGCATGTTAATACCCTGTAAACAAGCAAATGGGTGTTGTGTAAACAGTGAACTGGACCCATGAAACTTACTAAACGTTACCCTATAAAATGTTATAATACTACACAATATCAGTCTATCTACAGGGTAACTTTGTAGTTCCGCCATGCCGCTTTTGTTATTTATCAGTTATTGTTTAGATTTACTTTTTGCATATTGAAACAATATTTTATAAAAAAATTGTGTAACATTGGCCAGATGGGCATCTGGCGCTTCGCATTTTGATGGATTTATTCGTGTAGAAAATTGCATTAAAATGCAATGCATTGCCAATATGCGTTTGGCGTTTATTCAGGGCGGACAACGAGGCGTATGAGTAACGGGTGACGAGTCACAGTTCGCCGCAAAGTATGCAATTAAAAGCAGCAAAAGAATGCAGCTGAGGCGTTAATTCGATTGCGGTTATATGCAGGACAGATAAAGAAAACAATTTGAAGTCAGTTTCATGACACAGCACATACACACTCGCACACACACAACTCACACTGGCACACACATAGATGGAGCAAAGTTAGAGTACAATGAACCAGCAGGTAACAGGTGAGTGCAATGTAAATTATCTTATTTTTCTGCGAGAAAATGCGAGAAAAGTTGTAATTGAAATGCCTGCGATAAGATCTATGCATTCAAATGCATTTAAATAATATTTATACGGGTTTATTCGAATGAGAATAAGAACATCCAAGTGAGTTTATGAGTTAAGTTGTTGAAAACGTCGTCTGATTATTACCAATAGTTTAGCAGCAAATAAAATGGTCCATAACTGAGCAGAAAAAGTGCCAGCACCAACATGATCTTGAGACGCCAAATCTGCAGGTTTCAGCGATTCAGTGAGTATACTAAGGATTCGCTTTAGTAGAGAACAACTTACGGAACGCCTCTGTATCAGTTGTGGTCCCAGGTTGCAGCGACAGAGAGGACAACGATTCGCCTGCCAGCTGCGAGCCTGTCTATACAATTCGAGGCAACTGCGGCAATAGGAGTGTCCGCACTCCAGCTGGACAGGATCACGTTTAATATCGAGACACAAAGCACAAATTTCCACATCTGCATCTGGGGACAGTCTTCTGTGGCAACTGCTGTTGTCCTGGGCCTCCTTGGTGTTGTTGCTGCTGCTGCACTTTAACTGCATCGTCTAATTTTTATGTGAGTATTAACTATTTAAATTAAAAATGTGTAAAAATACTAGTGTGTTTTCACTAACTGAAATTGTGTAATTGTGCTTAAAACAAAAATTTCAATTTAACTAAAATGTCAGAGCTGAGATTCCGTAGCATAAGTTGATTGTGATTCAGCGATTAGTTTTTTATTTTAATTAAAACTGCTGTCCATAAATTGGCAACGGGCTGCACAGACTGCGACACACCTTGTGGCCCAAGGATGTCGTTGTCCTTTCGACGACGCCACGAGACGCGACGCGACTAAATAAAATGAAATTATATCAACGCCACCTCAACTGAAGCGGCAAGCATCGAATGCAATTAGTAGTAGCCTTGTACAACTCAATTAGACGTTGTCCCTGGCTAAGTGTTTGCCATATATTGCGACTTCAACTTCTCATCCTTGGGCTCATCCTTGGGCTCATCCTTGACTCGGGCAACGTTTTTCGCAACATTCGCTGGGGAGAAAAGGAGAACTACAGCGTTTTGCACTTTGAGACAAGGAACCGCAGAGCAGACGCGATATAAATCGAACTTAACAACTACTTTTGGTACGTCACCCAGCACTGGATGACAGGACGAAGGCGCAAGGACAACGAGAATGAGACTCAGAATGAGAACGACAACGATGGCGTTTATTTCTACAAGGTTTTTAATTAAGTTCAAACTCCTTGTCTGCGCTTTGAGCGCTGAGCAGGCGTTAAAAGTCACATCATTTCTTATCCTGATCCCTGTCTCTGTCTCTGTCCCGCCTCAACTCGTCCTGTTAACAAGCTGACAAATTGAATCACTGACGTCAGCTGTTGTGCGCCTTTTTCTGTCACTGCTTTGTAATTTAACATGCCAAACACACGCGTATATAGAGTATTATTAACGCCTTGATCTGGCCAATTACTTGGCCATATAAACAAGTCAAACATGGACATTCACTTGATTTGCATGCGCAACTTGATTAAAAAGTTGCCAATTGCATCCCTTATCCTCTCTTCCCTATTTCCCTCGCTTAGTTTCCATTGAATTCATGTTGATTGTTTATTGTTCAAGTTGAGTAAAAATGTTTTTTTTGTTGTACGAGTAATTGTTGATTTGTATTCGTCCGCAAAGTTCTGCCGTTGTGCAGTTTGTGAAATTTCAAGTTAAATTAATTTGCGAGAGTTTCTTTAATTATCCTTACAAAGCCTCGCGAATTGTTAAAGCACATTTCACGCGCACTGTTCTCAAATTTGTTGCAGGTAGTTAAATGCCAACTGCAAAACTTTGCCATCAACTCAAAAGATAAACAACATCAATCTCCGCAGTTTGCTTTAAAAGTTAAGAAATAGTCCCTTCCTTCTTCCCTTATCGGCATTTAGGCAAGACGGAACTGAATCAACCTCATTCAAAAGCGATTTTCAATTATTTACTCTAAGAATTAGCAAGAGTTTTGAGCTTCGTAAAATCAATCAACTATGTTTTTTATAAAATACTTAACTTCTCGTTAGAGAACACTTATAATTTCCTACAGCTATGCCTAACTTTATATTTTTTAATCTTAACAAAAGATTTAATTACTTTTTAATTTTAATATGTTTTTAATTTGATTTAAAATACTTTTAAATAAATTTTAAAAATAAAGCAAACTTTCATAGTTAATTTAGTTATTAACAATAAAAATTCTATTTCAACTTTAAATTGTTGGGGCACAATGTGCTTTGAAACATAAAAAATATTTTGAAAACGTAATATACAAAAAAAAAACAAATTATTTTGTAATTTGATTTTTATAAATCAATCTTTATTAAAAGTCAATTGAAATATTCTTCTGCAACCACTGTTAGTTAATAATTTATGTATAGTAAAATTGTGTTTAAAATTAAAATTCATTTTAATATTCTCATTATAATTATGAGAACTATGCTGGCAATCTCTACTAAGTAATCCCCAAGATACAAGGTATTTCCTAAGGAATTTGCCGTGCTTTGCTTCTGACCATTTTTTACAAATATATTTCTCTCTATCTCCATCTCCCTTTCTTATTCTTTCTCCATGAATATATGGCGCAATGTTCTAATATTTCCGCTAAAGTACGGTCCAGGCACGCTAGATGGCGCTAATGAGCTTTGTAACCGGACACACAGGCAACGCTGGCGTTGTCCTCATTTATGTTAAGCTTTTTGTGCATTTATGCCACGACAACGGCAACAACAACAACAACAACAGGCACAACAACGACGACAATGACAGCAACAACAAGTAGAACAACGCAAAACACCACAAATGTATCGTGAGCTTAATGGGTTAACGTGACGCTAAATGAATCATGCCCTGGGGTCAGCGGCATTAGTGGGTTAATATTTCAAAGAGATGGTAGCGACCGGAAGCGGAAACGGATGGGGAAAAGGCAAAAGCAAAGCCGAAGGCATCTCAAAACGGATGCAACAAGGCTTAGCTGAAAACTAGCTGCAATTTCAATGAAAAAAAATCAAGAAAAAAACAATGTTATCATTTTGCCGGGCTTCTAATTAAATGAGCAGTCGCTGAGAAAGTCACTTCTCAGTTCTCAGTTGCCAGTTCTAAGTTCTCATTTTAGTTTATTTAGCAATTAGGTAAAGTTAGTGCAGTGCATTTGCCAGCTAAATGTACAGCTAATTAGCAGTCAAGTTAAGAAAATTATGAAAATATCATTTAATTTGCACGCCCATTTGAATGTTGCCCCCTTTTAGTTGCACCTGCACCTCCAACTGCCCCTGCATCTTCATCTTTACCTGAGGCATGCTCCTGAACCGACTGCTAATGCAGCTTTCTGTTTGGCATTTCAGTTTGGCCTTTGGCTTGGAGTACTCTTTGGGTCCTTCTAGCCCACTTGGGGGTGGCATTGAGTGGCCTGCCCCATCCCCCATCGCCATCTCCATCGCCTTCCCGTCCTGCTTGCCACATTATGGACACTGAGACGCACTGCTAAATGCAGACAATGGCATAAAAGGCGACTCGTCCTTAGACATGTGCAGGGCCTTCACCCACTTTGTCTCAGTGCAGTTCACTTCACTGCACTCTCTACCCCCATTCGGGGCAGGGACATGGATAGGGGCAGAGACAGGGGCAGGATGTGTGCGGTGTCATGTGCCTCACGTGTGTGTGTGTGTGTGTGGGAAGAAAAAGCAGCTGTAATTCAGCTAAATGCACTCAGCCACACTGGGCCCCGGGTCCATTGTCGTGCGAGGTCGCTTTGTTCCCTCTCTCCCAGCCAAGACTTTGCTGCACGTTGCACGTTGCATGTTGCACGTTGCACGCTTCATGCTGCGGTTGGACCTGTCTCGTAATTGAAAAGTAGGTTGCACATTTAGTTGCATTGTTTCGCTGCCTGTTTGTTGTTTGCTGTTTGTTGTTTGTTGTTTTGTGCAACGACCCACATTTTGGCCATTGTCTTGGCCATAAATCATCCAAATGCAACTTCATTTTAGCTAATTTGTCTGCCGATTTTCCGCCTTCTGTCTATCTGCATCTTTACCTATATCTGTGCATTCCATGCGGTCGCATTAATAACCTAAGCAATTTGTTTAGGTCCTAATAAATTAAACAAACAATTTTTATGCATTGTTGTTTTTGGCTTTGCTGCCTTTGCTGTTTACCAACTTTGCATTGAGCACTCGAGTGGAAAGCCTGTGATATCTTCACAGTTTGACAATTGAATTTCAACCTCTCTTGAGTCTCGAGAATATACATATATATTTTGCCAATAGGCACATAAAAGATTGTTGACAACAGCAACAGCATCCGGCAGGATTCCCTAACTCCCCACTTTCCTCTCCATCTGCCTCTCTCAGGCCTCTCGGCTTCCCAATGGCAAAGGATGCGTCTTGGCAAAAATATGCAAATGACATGACTGGCTAAACTTTGGCCTGTCCCCGCAAGGACAATGGGACAACAGGACTGGCTGACTTTAGCTCAAGCCAAACTTTTTGCAAATTTCAAAATAGCCGAATAATTTTTCCCAATGCCATTATGCAAAACGAAACGTTTTGCGATTGCTTTACTCGTAAATGATAAGCAATATGAGTATAAAAATATATTGATTGGGTCCTCTTTTCTTCTCTAAAGTGTTACATTCTTTCCAGTTGAAATCGCAAATATTAAATCTGATTTGAACTGTGCTATCATTGGGAATGGATTACTTTACAATTATTATAGATAAACTGGTCAAAAGTAATCTTTTTATTATTTTAATAGTTCTAGTATGCAATATTTAGCTGGAAACTGCAAACACATATTTCAAACATAATTCAGGATGGTTTTAATGATCTCAATCTGCATTTGATTTTTAAGTGTGTTGAATAATTGAAATCTATACTAAAATCATCATATCATAATATTTAATGTATTTATTACATTTTCTACTGAATAAACCATATATTGAACTCTAGTAAGACCATTTATTAATTAAAATTAATTATCCTATATCACACAAATTTACTTGTACTCACTGGTTAGTGACTGACTTTTTTACATGCAATTTAAGTGTCAATCTTTTACTTTGTTTTCTTTCAAAATTATGAAATTCTATTTAAATCGTGAAAATTGTTATTCTGAACGCTTCACTTAAAACTTAAGCAATATAGTAAAATAAAACAAAAAGTCCGAAACGGGCAGCAGACACTTTACATTTTAGCATTTCGAGGCGCCACAAATTCTTGAGGACAGTCGCCTAGGCCCCTTTCCCGCAGGAGGCATGCGATTCAGTTGAGCTCTATGCATTAATTCCTACCTTTTATAATGCAAGGGAAAAGGAAAAAAGAAAAAAAGTGAAAGAAATAAGGTGCACTTACAAGTACGCCCGAAAAAAGCAAAGGAAAATAAAGGAAACTAAAAGATGACGATCTGGGGAGATGAAGAGACGTATATGAAGAAGAAGAGAGTATAAAGCATAAAGCAAAGCAAATTCCAAGCATGCCACAGCTTCGTTGAGGACTCGCACTCAGCAAGGACGATGACGATGGCGATGACGTTGACGACGTCAAGAGCAGCTCCAAAATAAAACAATAAAAAAAAATAAAAATAAAATAAAAGAAAATATATAAAATAAACTAAGTAAAGTGTAGTATATACCTTTTTCGAGGCAACATTTTTTAGCTGGCGACGCGATGCGGCAAAAACAAAAGCTGAACATTTTGTTAAAGTTGTGCAACATTTTCGGGCGCATTTTTTGTTGCAGCTTCTAATTGTGGAAATAAGAGAGAGAGAGAGAGACTCTACGCGGATTACTTAACTTTGCTCACAGTTGCTTACAAAATGGAGTGTACTTCGCCAGGCGGGCAGGCAGGCAAGCAGAATACTTGTTGGCGGTACTGTAGTTATGCCAAGTAGCAAAACGAATACAATTGCCATTGCACTCTGTAAGCAGAGTTTACTTTATTATCGCTTGTTGCCGCAGGCACAGAGACTAAGAGAGAGGGCGAAAAAGAGGAGGAGGGGGAACAGAAAGTGGGGAGAGGTGGGAGGGGGACCAGATTCTTTCAGCTTGAAAATGAACCCGTTGTAATGCGAGGCAGCTCGACGTTATTAGCTTATTCGCTTTTTTGTGCCAAAAAAGTTGTTGGCTTTGTTAGCTGCTTACAGCGCAGTTTTCTTTCAGCTTAAAGAAAATTCAATTTCCCTGCTTTTGCCAGGTGCAAAAAAAAGAAAAGCTGCAAATGCATGACAAATGATTTGCTAATGAGATCGTTTTGCCACAATGCCACAGAAAAAGTTAGCTTTAAGACCATTTGTGAACAACTGCATACAACTTGCAGGATTTCAAAGCGAGTATACTCACATTTACATTCGAGTACCCGCACTCGCACTCGTTTTTATACTACTCAGAGTCATATATTTACAATCATAGCACACTGACAGCAGCTTCATCACGTTGAGAATGAGCCAGAGATCTGAACTGAAATGCAATTTATATTGCCAACATGGCAGGACACTCAAGACTCAAGACTCAACTGCCACCCATAAGCAAAGCAAACAAATTGAAAGAGACAGATAGACACACAGTGACAGAGAGAGAAATATTGCACATAAATGCAAAATTTGTTTAAGCTCTTCCGAAAAGCTGAATTTATGGAATGCACTTTACGTTTTAATGCCATTAAACTAATGAGATTAATATGACTTATTTGGCAATTGAAGGGTAGCAGGCAATCGATTCACATTTGAAGTATATGTCAATTAAATATTATTTAATTGATTTCTAGCGATACAGGAATTATGTTTACTTATAATTTATCGTGCTATATTTTTAGGATAAATATAACACTTTCTATTATTTAAATTGTAAAAACTATTAAATTAATAAAATTAAATATCACTTTCAACATTTTATTCAAAGCAGAGAACAATATATAATATTTTCACGATTGAATGATAAACCAAAGTTAACAATGTAAGCAATATACATATGTTCTTTGAAATACATATTTCAATTACTTTATTTGTCGCATGCTGAATATATATGTATGTGTAATAACATCAATTTAGCGTGAATTTGTTGTTTGGCTTCAAGTCAAATTTAGCGCAACTCTTCTTCTTATCTGCACTCCCCTTTCCCTTCCCATCTTGCCACAGCTCTCGGTTGCCCTCCAATTTCTCGTATACAAATTGCCAAACTTTGTGTGTTGGCCCAAGAAATGTCAAATGCAAAGCCAAAAGCCAAGCCAAAAGCCAAGCCAAAAACCACTTTATGCTAAGTCGCTTATTCCGCTAAATGTGTGTGCATGTGCATGTGTGCGCGAGTGTGTGTGAGTGTGTTTATGTGTGTACATTGCTTTGCTGCTGGTGCAAGTATGCAATGCAAAGCTAGCGACTGACTAACGAAATAAATTGCTGTATCAGCTCTAAAAAGTAGTTGCTGTGCACACATACAAACACTTACATACACTGAATCTTCAGTGCGAAAATGAACACCGAATAACATATGCTCTTATTAAACATAAAAACAGACAATCAGCCAACATTTCAAACTTGCAATAACATGATCTCCTGGCTGCTAACATTACTTAAGCTGAGTTCTCTTAACTCACATTAAAACTGAATGAATAAAGGCAAATAGTTAAAAATTGCGACTCCTTTATTCTAATATTTAACCTTATTTTCACATGAATTATGTTAGTAAAAATAAAAAAATTTAATGCACTTTAAAAATATTACGGAACTAAGATAATAATTATAATATCAACTGATACTCCAAAAATATCTAACAGAAATATGATATGCTGAACTCTAGTAAATTTTTTTCAATATATCAAAAACTGACTGATATCAAAAACTGACTTTTATTCACTGGTTAGTTAACTGAATTGTGTGGCTTGCAATTTTCGAGACAATCTTCACCTTTTTTTTTTGGTTATAATGAAATGTAAAACAATTTAAATATATTAAACCTCATAAATATCAATTATATCTTGTTTATAGCAATGTTAAGTGCGAAGGTAAATGGTGCTTGATATAGCTGAGATACCCTCGCCAAGCAGCAGGAATATGTATGGAATAAGAGGAGACGCTGACGCTGGTTGCAGCCACAGAGGCCGCCACACGGTGTGCGGTTTGTTTGGCTGCCACCTGGCTGCGGACACAGGTACAGGTAGGTGACGCCACGAGGTGGCACGAAGGATGTTCCTAGTTGCTAGATGCTGTACGCTGCTGCTGCCACGTTGCAGTTAATATTTTCTGCTACTCTGCGCTGCAGTGCATAATTTATGCAGAGCTTGTGTGTGTAATTGTTGGTCATGTCGCCTGTGTGTGCGAGTGTGTGTGTTTGTACAGGAGGACCTGCTTAGAGACAGTGAATACTCCGCAATGCGAGGCGAATGAATTTACAAAGCGCAAATCTCAGCGGATAGCCATGTCAGCTCTGCTTGACACAAGCTCAGCGAGCTGACTGCAAATTCTCCGAATGCCGCACACATGACCAAACCCTGCCACATGCAGCTGCAGCTGCTTTCAGTTCTAATGTGGCACAACACATAAAAAACCGTGTATATTTGCTTGGTCGGGCGAACTTTGTTGACTTGTTAAATAAATGAAATGAAATCAAGTGAAATTGCTGTGGCAAATACACCTCTAATTTCACTGACAATCAACAAAAGTCAGAATCGCTTTTTAGAGATCGTTAAAAACGGTTCCAAGTTCGCATCAAGGAGATGCGTTTTTATTGACGGTGTCCCCTTCCAGCTGAAAAGTTGACTGGCAGGCTGGCTGGTAGACATATCCTTCAAAAATTGTGGCAATTATGCCAAAAGTTTGCGCACTCGCTTCAACTCTGGGCCAACAGTACGAGGCGAAACTGGAGGCAACGCACGAATAATTAACAAAATTTGCACTTTATCGCTGCCAGTGCAGGACCAAGACCAAGAGAAGGACCAGCACCAGGACCTGGCCAGAACGAAAGGCAAACTTTAACGAGCGACAGTTCTCCTGAACTGCTCCTTTCACTGAACCTACAGTTGTCGGTTTCCTATTTCCCATACCCTAACCGAAAGTCTTCCTGCTATGTCAGGAAAAATACTACATATATTTTTAGATAAAAGCAACAGTGGGCGGACTAGATATTTTGATAAGAATCCGTGAAATTTCGATATTCTATCGATCTTGTCATTTATCTAAATCGAAGAAAGACTTTAAAATTAAATATTGAGAATTAAAGAATAAATTTGTATCATTAAATAAATTAAAAACAAATTAATTGTCTGTCAACTTCTATTGAAAGTTTAAGCAAATGCTAATTGAGTTTCAAAATGATAATATTTCTTTAAAAAAATACTATTGAGCTGTCTAGGATTTATGTGGTCTTTAAAAATTATTTTAGGGCACAATAAAAAATATTTGTATCCTTTAAAATAAGTAAATGATCTAAACAATTTTTCATAGAACAAAGCATTTTTCGGAAAGCTTTGAATTGTCTTGAGAATTAAAACAAATGCTTATTAAGATCTATCTGTTAGATATAAGTTATAGTATAATATAAAAACAGAAAGCAACCAAAATCAGGGTATCTATTGGTCTGCTAAGCTGTTGGAAAACTTTTTAGATGATTTTTTTTAGCTCCACATGCTGTTTATTTTTGCCGCTTGGCATGTGACGGAAGCTGATTTGAGACCAAACACAGTAACACATTTAGCCAGAGAGGGTGCTGAGAACAAGAGAGGAAGAGATGAGAAAGAGGAAGAGAGAAGAGGAGATGAGGATGGAGGATGGAGGCATATGCCATAAGCGGAAGCTGTGCAACGGCATTTGGCATAAAGGGAAATCGGAAAATAAACGAAAATGTCAGCGGAAAATGCAGTAGCTGTAGAAGCAAGCAAATCCTCCTCCTCACTTCTCACTTCTCAGTTGCCAATCCTCAATCCGCAATCCTTAGTTCTCAGTTCGCAGTTCTCAGTTGTGGCAGTCGGCAAAAGGCGCCAAATCAACATCCAGAAAGAGCGCGCGTTGAGGCTTATGGCAGTCAAGTGCGATATGTGGATGCCTGCATAAGTGTGTGTGTGTGTGTGTGTGTGTGTGTGTGTGTGAGTACTTAGAAGCTGCCGCTGTTGTTTGCATTTGTAGTGGTGGTGGTGGTGGTGGTAGCATGTGGCATTAGTTCGACTCGACCGCTGCGCAGCTCGGCAACTAAAATGCAATTAAGCCAAGCTGAAACAAGGCTTTTTGCTGCAGCTGCTGTTAAAGCCATCGACTTTCGAAACACACTCACTCACTCTCTCACACACACATACTTAGACTCGCTGCATTACTAAGCACTTTTTGCAATTATTCACATTTTCCTTTTAATTGGAATTTAAAGTGCTGCACTGGAATTTTCCTTGCTTTCTATTTCGTGTGTGCGCTTTTTCTAATGAAACATACCTGATTGCAGAAGTACATAGTATTTTTTTTTTGAGAACCTTTCTCTACCCCCTTTCATTGCTTACTGCCACTTCCGCTTCCGCTTTCAACATATACAAAACACAACTTGAACACTTATTTTGCTTTCTTTTTTTTATGTTGCGCTGTTGTATTTCATTAATCGACCGAACATGTAAATTACAAACCCGAATCCATTAAATAAGTATTCATTAATATATTCAACTGAAAGTGTTGCAAATATTCGCATTATTAATGGCTTCCATTCGTATTCCGTCGAGCAAATGAGCCGTCATAATTTTAAGTACAATAAATACTATATAGTTAATTTGTATTATATTGTTTATATTTTTATCATTTCTCTTTTAATTGATTGACATTTTTTAATTATCGAGCGTTTTGTTATTCGCAAACTTTTAAGTGCAATGAATCAAACGTTTTTTTAATTGAATGTGAATGTGAATTAAAAAGTTTTTATTTGCATTCCGTGCAGTTCATTAAAGCTTTCTTTCTTTTGTCTTGTTGAAAACAAATTTATGGATGGGCATTTTGGTTAATCTCGATAAACCATTCTTAGGCCAAAATTATATTATAAATAACAGTAAATAGTTTAAATTAATTAAAATGCTGGTATTAGTGAAATTGAATTATAAAGGATTAGAGTTTTTGATACTGAATACAATCGGACGGGAGTCGGATTCCATAACCATTTTCAAATTCACTCCGCATAAAAAACGGAAGAGTTTTTCTTAAAATTCACATAAATAAAAGCTACTAATTATTTTCCTGGTTCAGCTTTTAAGTATAGTTATTTCATAATTTTGGCTATTGGTATAAAGCTTTCTTATATAAGTAGTTGAAAAATATCAGAAAACAAAATCGAATTCGGGCTTTATAACAAAAGTATCGGGCAGGCTTGGGCCTTTTTTCCATCGGGAATTTCGGGCACGGGTCGGGCCGGACCTGAAAAATGAGGCCCGCGCCGATCTGTACTACTATGCAACTTTGAAAAAATTGAAAATGTTATTAAAAAACAAGTGGGACAGACTTTAGTCGAGCTCCCGACTTTAGGATACCCGTTACTTACATAAATAAATTTAAAATATTTTTTATTGCTTGAAATTTAGTTCAGCCATTACCACCTTTCTTTTTGACCGATCTTGTTACGATTTATTAGGATGATAGGTAATAAAAGTAGTTAATAATAATAATTAGTAAAAAAAATAATTAGTAAAAAGATCCAAATATCTTGAAAACTGTGCGGGTTGGTCCTTTTCGCGATGTACGTAGGCGGAAAGAGGCGTGTCAAAAACTTGAAACAAACTTTTTCTGCGTGGGGCTTATAAAAAGCTGTGTGCCAAATTTGGTTTCTCTAGCTCTAATAGTCTCTAAGATCTAAGCGCTTACACGGACAGACAGACATGGCTATATCGACTTGGCTGTTGATGCTGATCAAGAATATATATATATAGGGTCGAAGTTGCTTCCTTCTCCCTGTAACGTACATTGCAACGAATACATTATCCCCTTTTACTTATTTTTTAAGTAACGGGTATAAATATATATAAATAGATACATTTGTATGTAAATTCGCAAGATGTTAATAATTAATTAATGTGTAATTACATAGAACAAAATTTAATGCAGTCCAACAAAAATTAAACGGTTAGTTTTAGCTAACGATTCTGATATTATTCCCTGGCAATTCCCCAAAGCGACTGTCTAAACTAATTTCCTATAATATTCTGACCTTCGAAATGCAGAAAATGAATTCTAATCGAATATATGTATATAGAGCGGATTTACAAAATATGGACAATATTGATGGGTAAAAGTAAGAAATGTGGAGTATTCCATAAAAAAGTAGTTGTTTTTAATTTCATATTTCATTATTTAATAATTTAAATTCCCTTTCTGTTACAAATACAATCAGTATGCAAAGGATGACAGGGTTGCAGGTTTGCAGAATTTTAGGATTGCAGCTTATGAAGCCTCAACACAACAAACACAACAAATGCACAAATTCCAGAATATGGTTAGTTGCTTTTAATGGATGATTAAACTGAGCCGAAACCCATATGCATAGTATTTTGTGTATGTGTGTGCGTGTGTGTTGGTTGTAATTTGCAATTTGAATGGAAATGTATAATTAATGCATTGTTTAACGACCTGATGATATTATGTAATGAGTTTAAATAAAAATGTATTTGCTTACCTCAAAATGAGCTGCAGCCTTCAGCGTTCAGTGGAAATGGCAATAATTTTGCAAATTTACATATTTTCATGATTAAATGATTTTCAATTGAATTTCCCTCTCTTTTTTTTCTCATTCGCTTTTTTTCAGATAACATTTCATTCGCTTCGCTTTTGTTATTGTAGTTTGTTTGTTGTTTGTATGTTTTGCTCTGGATTCTCGCGCATAATTAACAAAGCTGTTCAACTGCAGTCAAATGTCATTTTAATTATATTTCAAACTGCCTTTTTTTGTTGCCATTTTATATAAATATTTGTTTATACTTTTGTGTTAAGTGTGTGTGTTTTGTAATTACATGTGCTACATGAAGGTCAGTTCCCAGTTCAGTTCCCAGTTCAGTTTCCAGCTCTGTTCTGTTCGGTTGGTTTCCGTTTCCGTTTCTGTTGCCCTGTTAATTGCTTGTTTTAAAGTTGTGTGCATCAGTTAAATAATTTAACAATTTTAGTTAAAAACAAATTGTTGCCAACCCACTAATTATGTAAATTACTTTTAAGTACGAAAGATAACATTTAGTGCAAACACATTTAACAAATCTGAAAACAAAACTCAGCTCTCACTTGTTTTAATTTATTTACATTTTTTATAATTATTCAACAGTATTTTATGTTGCACTTTTTTGCGTTTTTACAGTTCTTTGCAGTATTTTAGTTTTTTGTTAATAGTTGTCACTTGAGTTTCAAAAATTGTTTCTTGTTGACAGCATCAAAATTTTAGAGTGCGTAAGTGTGCGTGTGAGTGTGTGTGTGTGTATGCGTGGGATTCTTAACGAACTTTGCGGCTGCTGGAGGACACAGCACAACAGTACACAGGACAACACAGGACACAGGGCACACACTGGACGCAATGATTTCAACTTATGAGCAACGAAATGCGTTGCGGGCGTTTTTATACCGACGTCGTCGCATCCAGCACGATGAATTTTCCGGGTGGGGATATGCAAAAAGAAAAGCAACGCAAGACGCACGCAAAAAGGAAAACTCCGCAAATGAAAAGAGTGCGCGAAAACTGAAGAGCACAAAGACATCGTCACTCCCCCACTCCCCTTCACTTGTCGTACCCGACACACGCACACACATACAAAGATACGGCTACAGATGCAGAGATAAGCCCGACAGCGCAGCAAGCAGCTAAGCGAAGGGGAAATTCTAACCAGTTTTGCAGCTGCTGCAGCAGCATCGACAGCATCACCATCACCATCGGCGTCGACATCGGCATCGGCAGCGCAGCCTGCGCACGCATCGCCATTGCAGACGTCAGAGCAAAGAGAGCTTTTCTTGCTCCTGTCCCAAAAAGCTCTGCACGAAACTTGACGCTTTGGTCCAAAACGCTTTGCACTCGTTTCGTTTTCGTTAGTTCGTTCGGCTTTCGTGCGAACGCGCGCTTCGTTTACGCTCGTGTGCGTGACATCGTGTGGTGTTCATTCCGCTCGGCAAGCGTTCATTTTGTTCCCCTCCGCTGCGATGACGATGTCTCTGTCCTGATGCTGCTGGCAGCGCTGCCTTTGCTGCTACTGATGCTGCTGCTGCTTTTAGGCGCCGCTTTGATTATGTTACACTCGTTTTGCTTTTGCTTTTGTTTTTGGGTTTCTTTTAGCTTAACTGCAGTTATTATTATGCGCTGGCTTTGTCTAACTGCTCGCTGTTTCCCCACTAGCTGCATTTCCCACCTCCTTGTCCCTTTGTCACTTTGTCGCTGTGTGTAGCGTCTAATTTACAGTTTCATTTAGCTGGGGTCAGACTATAAATAGTCGGCAGCAGACATTGACTGCCATTTGGCTTTCCATTTCGCAGACACGTGTATCCGTATCCGTCGCCTGCCCCCCTGTCCCCATCCCATCCTTTCGCGACCTTTTCACGCCCCAACAGCAAATCAAACACGAAAATCAAATTTGTAAACAGCGCTCGAAAGTGGCGCAATTTCAAAAAACATACACAAAAGAAAACTTTATGAAAATCTTACCTGCTGCCGAGCGACAAAATGCATAAACTGTTGACGTGTTGTTGTTGTTGTTACCATTAAAATAAACCGCTAAACGGGCAATTCCCATTTACTTCTTTTTTTTTGGTTGGCACGCCCCAAAGTCAGTTGAAGTCGCGTCGAGTCGCGCGTCGAGTGGCGTCAAGTCAAGTGCCTGCTGCGTCATCGGTTTTCTCAGTTTCCACAGTATTCACAGTTTGCGTGCCGCCTGCTGCGTGTTGCACGCTTCGTTCTCCTGCTTTGCATATGAAAGGCCAAAATCAGTGAAATCCAAAATCACTTAAAGGCTGCCGCCGCGAACAATGTCGATAAGCGAGTAACGGCAGTTTGGCAAATCCCCCATCCCAACTCACCATTCCCCATTTTCCATTCCTCATTCCCAGAAAATCGCAACAAAAGTTATCTGCTACAATTTTTGCACTTTTCAGCTGCGCCTAAAAGCAGGCAGCAAATTATTTGCAAGCCATTCAATTAGCTATGAAAAAGCTACAATACAAACACACACACACACATGCACATTAACAGTAAACGGTTTTGCTTTGTTGTTGTTGTTGTTGTTGTTGTTGTTGTTGTTGCCAGAACGTTTGCTACGATTTCTAATTTTGATCTGTCAAACGCAAGGCCAAAGATCGATGGCTTCGATAAAAAGCCACACAATTGTAGAAAAAACATGTTTGTAACTACCGCACTCGCTTTCTCTCTCTCTCTCTCTCTCTCTTTCTCTTTCTCTCTTTCTCTGTTTGGTATGTCTATTGGTCAAATCATTTGCCATTCATGTGGAAAATTTCGTCTAGTGCATTGTTCACGAATTTTATGTTTATATTGTACATAAACTGACCACAGTCCGAAATTCACTTGCAGGCCATAACTTCGCTCGCTATTAACTTGCAACACGTGAAAATCGCTGCAGCAACTGGCCACCTATGCAACACACAAACACACACAGGTTCAAAGGTTGCTGCTGTTGATGATGACGTTGAAAGTCCAAACAAATGAGGCGCGCATCGCATGTCGAATGATGCTCAGTGAAAAGCACGAATATAGTATGTTTGTACATATATATGTGAATGTTGTTAACGTGTGTGTGTGTGTTGTGTGTATGTGTCTTGTGTGTGTCTGCTTAAGGCAGCTGCTGTGTGTGTTTGCTACCAGAATCCATAAGACTACTCATGTTGAACGTTAAGCTTGACATGAATTGCCAGCAAAAGTATGTGGTTAGCAGAGGATCAACGGATAATAAGACTGAAGGGAGAAGGTTAAAAAATAGAGAAAAATGAGAATATGAAGATCAGTCCAAATAAGATAGCTTAATTAAAGATTTCATAATTATGAGTTACTTTTCGAAAATGGACAGGAAAACAAAAAAATATTCGGAAATAAAGGAAAATAACATGTGGGCTCCTAGTGCTAGAGCTCCTTATTATTAAATAAAATTATTTCCTTCATTAAATTTCCGACTAGTTCTTCGTATGTACATATTAATAATCATTTATAAAATATGTTGACCGGACACAACCTCGGATTTACGTTAAATAACACTTTAACCATGAGATACTATGTTAATAGTGCAGTTGGCAAAACCTTATGTCAGTTGAGGCAGCTAAGGTAGACATTTTTACCAATTCAGACAAAGCAACTGTTAGCAAAAACGTACCTGACTCCACGACTTTTGTTTGGAATAGAGATTTTCGGCAATTGTGGCTCTGGAAACAAAAAAAATCTTCAAACAATTTTAGGAGTGATTGCAAAATAAAATTTCAAAAATATCTTCGCAAATATATTTTATTTGAAATATTGCTAAAAATTCCCTTAAGGAAGTATTGCTGCTTGGAAAGCTGTTTTTGGATCTTTTTTAAAAAGAGCTGATTTGAAAACGGAAATAGTTATTTATATTCATATTTAAAAACACATTAAAGAAAAAAAATTTTTTTTAATTTTTTTTTTTGTCATTGTACGAGGGCTGTTCACAAAGTTGTCGGCCTTCAAAGTTGGACGTCGGAAAAAAAGGTATGCTGTTGGCGGCACGGATAACTTCACTTCGGATCATTTGAAATGGAAAAAGTAAACGGCGTAAGATTCAGTACAGATGTAATTTGGGCCCCTACCTCAATCATAATTTTGCGATATTTTTTTACAAAATGGCGGCCATTGAAAAAATAAAAATAGATTTTGGACAAAAAAATTTTTAAAATTATGATTGAGGTAGGGGCCATAATGGTGACAATTCTGCGTCGATTGCACATTGTTTCATCAAAATTAACATTAACTTTGCTGGACAAAAAAGACCATATCTCCTAAAGTATTTTGTATTTCAAAAAAACCTTTTAGGGCGATTTTCTCAAATATCCAAGCTATAAAAATATGACAATCAGCAATACTCCCTTAAATGGGTTAAAATAGTAATTTTTAGCAATTTTCAAAATATCATAAGAAATATTTGCAGAGTGATTTTTGAAAATTTTTGTGTGCAATCATTCCTAGAATAGTTTGAATAATTTTTTTTCATCAAAACTTTTTTTTTAAAAGATCGAGAAAAAAAGTAGACTTTGACATAAATTCGAAATTTTCAATAGGTACTTAATGGGTTAGGGAGAGTTTCGGATCATTCCAACGAAATAAAAATGACCTTTTCATTGATGCCAACATGTTAAAGATGCTTTCTGTGCCAATAAATAATTATAAAATATAAATAATAAATAAATTTATTGAACCGAATCGAAGCGAATCGGATCAGCATGTGAGTCTGAATTTCCAAGCTAAACCTGAATAAACTATATAATATAGTGGACCGATTTGATCTAAATTCAATAGAAAATGGAAACAATAGAAAAATCCTAATCTTTGAATTTGGTTGCAATATCTCCAGAAACAACAAAAATGTTCATACTGTTATTTGTCGACCAGTTGTTCCTACGGCAGCTAAGTGATATAATGAACCGAACAAATTTGGTCAGAATGTAAAGGACCATCCCAAATGCATATTTTGTCTGATTGGTTGTTATATCTCAGACACTAGAAAAGTTTTTCGTAACTAGATTTTCACTGTTCATTCCTATGGCAGATATATGGCATAGTGGATCGATTCAAATTTAGAAACTAATTTGAAACTAATTTATTAAGGAACAAACCTTAATACATCTCGTTAAAAATCGGAATCTCGAAAATGATTTTAGACCTATGGTTTCTTGGGCAAATCTTCTTAGAATTCACCGTAGATTACGATTTTGATAACCGCATTGGGTCAAAAAAAAAATTGACCCACCCTAAAGTATATGTCAGTAAGCTAATTAAATAAACTGCTCACTGTTAACAATAAATTATTATTTATTTATTTTTTATTCATACTTAAAAATAATTAAAAGTAATTACTTGAACAATTTAAATACTTATATTGAGCTCAAATCAAAATTCAGAATTAAAACTTGGCTACGATTATACCAAACATATCAAATTCTCTCAAATTCAGTCAAGAAAAACAGACTTTTGAGGTGTTTTTCTATTTGAATAATAAAAAACAAGCTGTCGATTCTTTTGTTGTAAATATTCGAGTAAGTATATTGGCCCTCAATGCTAGAGATTACTGTGAAGAGCACAATAGAACTATAGCAAGGAATGAAAACACTTTCAAACTAAACTTCAACAGTTGCCAAATGCAAATCAAGCTGTTGTAATTTGTTGTTGCCGTTAGCTGCGATTTGGCTTCATCAAAAAATAGCAAATTCAATTTGTTTGACAGAATCTAAACCAATATTTTAGCAACGACTTCAAGGGACAATGGACAATGGAAGATGTGAGATGAGAAGTGGGGAAATGCAAGAGCTGTGAGCTGCTGGCATTGCCAAATTATGACCACGAAAATAAACGAGTTACGCAAACGGCAGAACAGCAGAAGCACTTGCAGCTGCAACATCATCGTGCAACAACTGAGAGAGTGCGCCTCATAGCTAGCTTACAGCTATTGCCACTGGCTGACAGCAGAAACCAAAAATTTTGATTTATGGCCGGGGCATAAACTGCATTTGACGCGACTGCAGTGGCAGTGGCAGCAGCGTGACGTCCATGGTGTGGCACGGTGTGACTCCGTGTGGCACGCTGCTGCATGATATGGCTACATATATAATCAAATACCACTAGCAACAAATGCGACGGACCTGCATCTGGCTATCCAGCCATGTGAATGGTGACATGGCAGCTCTTCACACACAGCAACACACACACACCCACACACACACACACACACGCACATTCCACTATGGGAAAAAGGGACGATATTTTCAAAAACTCTAAATATAAAGCTAGAGACTGGAAATTTGACATGAAACTTACTTGATGTAAAATAGAAATTTTAATTATATTTTTTTTTAATTTTATTATCTCAACCTCCCAAATTGACTTTGGAATGAAAGTGTAATATATTTATCTAAAATCTAAATCAACTTAAGTTAGGCTAAAATGGGTCCATGTCATAACGCCCGCTGGTGCTCCACAAATCTCCCGCTCGGAGCATCAAGCAATAGCTTAAAAATATCTAAATTTGTTTAATTTAAGTTATGTTTTTTAGTTATAAGATTTGCAGTTGGTGTAAATAAGCAGTTAGCGAAAAGTCGACTTATTGGTCGTCGTCTGCCTTCTGCTCAATCTTAATCTTTTCGTTGGTTGTGTCAATTCCCCATAAAAACTCATTTTATATGAAGAGTAAAATTTTACAATATCGTTTACATTTTGACGTGAAATGACAAATTGATATTAGATGTTAACAATGTGAATCGGTCTTTCACATCTACCATCATTCCCATGAGTTTCCCCTAGATGTGCTCAGTGTGAATAGTCTATTAAACTACATTTTCAGAAAACAATGCGATATTTGTCGAAGTTCAATCGATAATTGTAATTTTTTTTAATTCGAAAAAATACTATTCTTAAATTTCTCAACCAATTTTAAGCCGTAAAATGCTGAGGTTTATTTTTAAATTAATGAAGAATGTAGTTATGATAAAGTGGTGCAGTTAACAAAAAAAAACTGACTCTTATGGCTATGTGAGTCAACATAACACATTGTCGATCGCAACAATTATTATTAAATCGTTATAGTTTCTCATTGAAGTCAATTAAAAAAGAATAAATAAAATTGTAGCGCTTATTGGTAAATATTCTAATATTTATTATTATTAAATTGATGTATATTCCGTTAAATTGTAGAAAACGTACTTATAAGGGCGCTACGAGTTGTTTTTACCAATAATCAATTATCAGAATCTAAGAATCCCTAACTCTTGCTCTAGTTGCGTTGACACTATACTATAAGTACATTGTCTCCAATTTTGTTATTCCACAGACGATCCCAACCCATAGAGAGCTACGGCAACACCTTGTTTAATGAGAGCTCATTGAAATGGTGTTTTCATTTTGGGTTCCCTTTGCAATGGTTTATCTGAATGGTTTTCCAATCTGGAAAAGTTGGATGATCTCCTGATCGTCAGAGATTCTGTCCTAAGCAGCGAAATTTTCTTGAAATCCTTCCATTTGTTTTCTCGTATTTTTTAATTTTAGTTGTTAAATGAATTTGTTAACAAATCACAAGTGTTTTGTAAATGCCAAATGAAAATTCTATGCTATGAGGACAGTCAGTTACTTATCGATAGCATTGAGATTTTTATAATATGTACATTAGTGAGGAAAGGACATTAAGTATTAAGAGTGGTTGAAAAAAATCGAAAAAAATACCTTGTAGTCTATTTTGAATTATTAAAGATATTGAACAGCAATCAAATGGACTTTACGTCACAATTTGGGGTTTTCATCCCATAGTGCATTCGCAGTGTATGCGAAATTGCACGGCGAATCGCATTTTTCGGCTGCGTTTTTTTTTTTTACCAACGAAACGGAAGTGCGAACGCAATATTGTGAATGTGTTACACATACTCTCACACATATGCAGGTTTTGTGAGTCTGTGTCTGTGCACTTTATAGCCGTTCTATGGGGCGCCGGCGAGTAATGATGATTAAGCATTGTAATGAAATTGCAAATTGGCGCATCGCAATGCCAAACTTTGTCTATGTGTGTGTGTGGACTTTGATTTTAGTCGGATTTCATTGCCAAAAGGCGTGCAAGTGTATGAGTGTGTGTGTGGGTGTGTTTGTATGTGGGTCGTAATTGTATTGTAGTTGAGTGCCAAAAGCGAAATAAACCTCTAATAAGCCAAATGACGTGCATTTGTCATGTTATGTCGTTCTATCTCTCTCTTTTCACTGTATGTGTGAGTGTGTGCCTTTACAGACAGTACAATCATTATATTAAGCTCCTGTTAATTAAATTTTACTTCTATCGATGGCTTCAAATAGTACTCCAAACTTTTAGAAAATCAATATACTCTCTGTTGATATTTAACTTAATGTTTGTATAAAATACTGCTTTCGTCCTAACGCGGATTGCCGTCCGCAGTGATTTTAATTCGTTTTATTCTAAATACATTAATATTTTTTATTATATATAACTTATATATTTCCTTATACATTCAGACAAGGGCGTCGGCAGACGGGGGCAGGGGGGGGCCATTGCCTCCCCTACATTCATAACTTTACATTATATAGCTTCCGAAATCCAACAAAAGTTAATGTGAAAACGTGAAAAAACATAGTTTGGCCCCCCCTGTTTGTAATGCTGCCGACGCTCTTGCATTCAGATGTGCTCAAAATTATATTTTAGTTTAAAATCTGAAATCTTTCCAGTCAAAATTAAAGAGTGTATTTTCAGCTACGTTTTCTTTTAAATTTATTTTTTGGGAAAACACGATTTATCCTTAAAATTTGAGAATATGTGGATTTGATTCACTGTTTGAATTTACATTGGTACTTTCAAGTTTATTTTAGCCCTTTAAAGTCTCTTAAATTAATAGGCTTATCCCGACACACAAATATGTCCTCCATGGTCACATTAGCGTAGATAAGAATGGGGTGTATTCACAGTTTGAACACACTTCCATAGTCTCAGTAATATTGCTGCCCCATTTCGGTGCAGCCAAATGCAAACAATGGTCCCTCCTAATGGACCTCATTTAATTTGTCTAAAAATTTTTACTGATTCTGCATTTTGCGACTGTCGCAGCCAGTTGACGGCTTTTCCAGGCCGGTTTTTTTCGAAATGAATTTATACGATACTAGAGTGTTGGTATTTTTTTCTTTATACTTTTTAATATTTTAAAAAGTAAATTTCAAGCAACAACAACAACAGCAGGAACAATGAAGAGCAACAAAAGCAAATAAAAATAATAATAATAATTTGGCATGCTAAGGGAGGAAGGGGCGGGGTCTGGTGCGGTCAGGTGAAGCCAAATGCAAACAAACTGTCGAAAAAAAGGCAGCACAAAAAGTTACATAATCAAAATAATGACTGCTGTGGTTGGGTGACTGAGTGGTGCGGAGTGGTTGGGTGGTTTCTGCTGCTGCTGCTGCTTCTAAGCCAAGAAATAGACAATAACAAAAATAAATAAAAGCAATGACAAAAGGTAAATTTCATGATGGCAGGGGAAGGTAAAGGTAAAGAGGATGACGGAATTGTGACTGCCACACGTTTTTGGTTGCAGGCTAATCTCTCAAGTGGCAAGTGCATTCAGATGAATGTCGTAATATTGAGCAACATACTCGTATTAGGGGATGCTACAAACAGATGCCACAAATGCTGCTGATGCAGCAAATGTTGCACAAGACAAGGACAACATTTCAATGGCAGGCCGACTGGGCTGACTTCGACTGACTGGGATGTGCCACAAATAGTGGCAGCCACAAAAATGAGACGGCTTAACACATGCACTTGAAATTTAATATCGCTCTGCAGGCCGTCGACAGTCGTCTCTCGACTTAGCTGCATTTTATTATAGCATACTTTTCAGCATGCCACGCCCCTCTGCCCCTCTGCCTGCACAATAATCCCTCATATTTATTTTTGCAAAATTATTTGCTTTGTCTGATTGCGGATTTGCAGCTGCAACGTTTGCACAGTTACTTTGGCTGCCATAGGGGCCCGATTCCAGATTCCCGATACCCGACAATTCCAGCAGCCGAGCCATGAATGAAAGTTCTTTATGTGCTCCCCCCTCCCTACTCCAACTAACCAACTAACCTAACATTCCCAGCACTCCCAACACTCCTGCTGGCCAAGCCTGGAGACCTCAGCAGCAGCTACTCATTTAATATGAAAGCAAATTGCATAAAATCACACCTGCAAGCCAACTTAGCAGCTATCACTCGCTCTATCTCTCTCTCACTTTCGCTCTCTCTCTCTGTCGCTCTGGCCGTTACCTGGCAGCCAATCCTTGGCGCTTAGCAAACAAGTCCTGGCAGCAGTCACAGTCACAGTCAGAGGACAATCGGACAGGACAGCGCCGCGTGTAAATATCGACTACACTGCCAGGCGCAAACAACATGCTGCCCATCTGACAACCTCCCTTCCCACACGTTTGGCCTTCCCCCTTCCTTTCTCCTCCCCCTCCCCTCTATATGTTGTCATGGCAGCTATAAAAACACCTTTACTGCTGCTTTTTGCTCCCTGCTGGCTTACCTTCCTTCCCCTTTGCCCCTCTCTCTCTCTCTCTGTTTCTTGGCTGGACTCAGATCTTGACTGCATGCCAAAATATGCTGCAGCTCCAACTGAAAGTGTAATGCTCCCTTGCCCTTCACTCCCTCCCTCCCTTTGGCCATCTTCTGCCCAGCGGCAGTTGCAAGTTTATGATGTCATCTTCAATTTTATGCAACACACAAATAAAGTCCCATAATGACCCCGTTACTAATTTAGCCAAACTCAATGTAAAACATTTTAAGCTAACAAATGATATTATAGTCGTAATAAACAGAATATACAACAGATGACAAACCTTAAGTACCCTGTAATCAGCACAGATGCCTTAATTGTATCTACCATCGACAAAGAAATTTATTTAAAAAGTTCTTTTGGAATAAGCAATCAGAAACGCACATTTTAAATAGGAATACAACTCAATCTCTGAGTGACGACTAAATTTGGGTAAAGGCGCATCATGTTTTGTTTTTGTTAAGTTAAATATCTATGTAAAGACCAAATTATAAATTATCATAAATTATTATATTATATTAAATTATTCAAAATGTTGAACATATTCTATAAGCAACTTCAATTCATTTTACTTTGGAAAAACTGAACTTGTATTTTTATGCTGATTTCTTAATATGGTTTGAAATCTCTGTAACCTACTCTAATTTTCATTATTTTTGCAGTAGCTAACTCATTTTCAATAATGATTTAAAATATTAAAATTTAATTTGCATAACAGATTAGGAATATATTTTTTCAAAAATTTTCGCTTTTTTGTGCTCGCTATTTTGTGTGAAAACAAAACGCTTTTTAAACCTACATCTTTTTAGAGCTGAATCTTTTTTAATTTTAATTTTAATTAATTTTGTCAGAGCTTTGACAGCTTGAAGTTTTAGAGAATCTCTAAAAGGCACTGGAGGCTTTGCCAAAGAATCGATGAGGAACATTTTTAAATATTTTAATAATATTTACATAAAAAATTAAGATAATATTTCGCTAATAATAGGCTCTTATTTACACGTTGTTTAAACAATGAAAAACGTTAATTGTTTAACAGACTGCAAGCTGCAATCATAAATAGTGGCAATTTTCAATTAAAAAGGCAGACGACAAGGCAACAGGAACCACAATTGCACCACCGATTCACACTCATGTGAACGGACTTTAATATCAAGTGGTGTGTGACAGTGTGTGTGTGTTGCAGTTGTTGCACTTGCAACGCAATGCTGGGCTGTGCTGCATGTTGCATACACTTGGGCTTGTTGCATTTGTGTTTGTCTATGTCTGTGTTGTGTTTGTCTCTGTGTTTTGTGGGTCTGTCTGTTTGTTTATGTTTAGCTGTCAGTGCCACGCCTTGTCGCAGTTGGCACTTTGCAAAACGCCCACGCTGCAACTGCAACGGCAACTGCTGCTGTTGTTGGCGTTGTCAACGCTTCGATTTTGCAGTTGTAGACAATAAATTTGTGTCCCGCTCATTGTCAACTAAAATCAAAAACATAATTCAGAGATGCACAGACCACAATGAGACGGTGTGCGTGTGTACGTACACAGAAAAAAAACGAAGAAACCGGAATAAAATCAGTCCGATGCGGTGTCAGAAGTTCGGTAATACCAAGTTAACTTAAATTAGTCACTAAAAAAATAAGTAAAGTAAAAAGGGAGAAAAAAACATCTCCGACCCTATGAAGTATATACCTTCGTGCTGCTTTAGTCACTAGCGCGGACTGCCGTCCGCAGTATATTCTTGATTAGCATCATTATTCACCTTCGTTAAACGCACAACATGCGCATTTTATAGAATACTCAATATTTTTTGGTTATTAACACTCAACTCAGCAAGTTCGGACAAACTGAATGCACAGTGGTTCCTCCCATAGGCCATAAATAAAAAGACCAAGTTGAAATTTGGACTTTAAATGTGTCAACACTGTTTTAGAATTGGTCTAGCTATTAAACTGTATTCTTGTTTTTGTTTTGTTCTAGCTGTCCTCTTCAAGAATAGCATCAAAAGACACAACATAATATTATTTTGGTATTGCAGCGTGAGCAACTTGCAAGTAGAGCAGTTAATAAAAAAATTCAAAACCCATTTAAAACAAAGTTATTGTGCAATGGAAGGGTTTAATTTTATAAATAAAAGTATTATCTTTATTTATGCAACAAAAAGTATATGTACTTCCTGCTGTGTTTTGTGTAAGTCGGTATTGTGTTAAGTACGTTATTTTAGACGTTCTGTGTTTGTCTTTGCTGTGTTTCGTTAAAGTTTTCGATATGAAGGTAAAGTCAGGAATTACAAAATCTTTTTGTATATTATGAATTAACATTTGAAGATTATGTGATGTTAATTTCAAGTGCCAATAGGCGCCAGGGCTCTTACTATATACAAAAATGTAACCTAACCTCAACTTTATAAAAACACATGTATTTTCTATGGCAGCTATATGATATAGTGGTCTGACTTCGACCAAATTTGGTCAGAATGCATTAGGCCATCTCATATGCATATTGTGTCAGTTTGGTTGAGATATCTCAAACAACAAAAAAGTTGTTCATACTAAGACTTGATTTTCGACTGATCGTTCATAATGATATGATATAGTGGTCCGATTTCAACCAAATTTGGTCAGGATGTATGGGACCATACCATATACATGTTCTGTCAGTTTGTCTTAAGTTTTAAGCCTCTACCACTACTAGAAGTATTTTTGGCCGCCTTCCCCATACAACAGGAACCAGTGTGGAATGGTAGTAATGGCTTTAATTAGCCATCTAGCAAATTAAAAGTAGTGCCTAAAAGTATGCAATGTAATGGGTATCCCTTAGTCGGGAACTCGACTATAGCCTTTCCGCTTGATTAATATTTTGATTATCAGGCATATTTTCAGTTGAATCAAATTTTCTAGGTTTTCATGATTATTTTAATGCTGAGTGGTTGTCATTTTATCCGCAAATTGTGTTAATTTAACTGTTATATATATATATTAAACATATGCTAAGATCAAGAATTTTAAACTTGAATTTTAGAATGATTTTTTTTCTGTGTATCTGCTGCTTGGCATGAAATTAACACAAATGGCAAAACACCAGCAACACACACACATACGCAAAGTGGGCGTGGCTGGAGCTGGGCAGGTCTCTGTTCTCGCCGTTGTTTGAGCCCAGGATCTGGACCGAGCTTTGCAGTGTTTACGCTCGCATTTAATGCATTTGCAGTCCGGCCACAAATCGACAAATCCATCTAAACATGCACACACCCAAAATAGAGAAATACAGTGGGAGAGTGCAAGGGAGAAGGACAGAGAGAGAGAGAGAGAGAGAGGCAGAGAGAGAGAGAGTGCTGCACAGTGCATGCAAATGACTTCCGGCATTTGGCAGTTTGTTTGTTTAAAGCAAATAAAGTGAGTGAGCACAGCAGAGAGTGAAAGGGGAGTTGTGTAGGCAATTCAGTTTTAAATTTATCACAATTGCCAAATCGGCCCAAAATCACCAACTCCCCCCACTATTTTGGAATGAGCCACATGACAGCCACTAATCTGCACTTGTATTGACATTATATGGACATTTGTAATTTCCGGTCATGCCATTTTTATAACCTCTTGCAAAACGCATAAAAGAAAATTTGCAACAATGGTTAACAATGAGGCTCAGCCCTTGACCGAATCATTTCTTTCAAGGGTTTCCAAAGGCCTCCTTTTCATCCCTCCCCTCTGGTTTTGGTAGCCCTGGAAGATTGCCAGGATGTGCGAGGCAACACAAAAGGGCGCCAAGTTTTTGGAGCTCGTTAACTATTAAAAAGGCATGCCCACACAAACATACAGCTAGTACACATAATAGCACACACACACACACTCACACACACGCACACTCACACACGCATAGAGGCGGCAATTCAATTCTGTTTACGAGCTCACATAAAAAACTTGAATTTTATTCTAACGCCCCAACATCAATGGCCAAATGTGTCGTCGTCTAATGAGGCAACCCTACCCAAAAAAGGGTTGACATGGCACACACACACACCCCTAGACACACATATATACATTGACTGGCAGCAAGTTGTGAAAATGTTTTGGCTTATTGACTATTAAGTTCATAAAATTCGCTAGTAATGTAAGCCAAGCTGAAAATACTCTGAAAATATATATATATAGTATGCATACATATGAAATTATGATATCACACACACCTGCACACACCTGGCCGTAATGCAATTAACCAAATTGCAGTTCAAATGCTGCGAGGCAACAACAACAGCAACAGCTTGCGGCAAGTTTTCAAGTTTCCACTCTCGAGTTGCCTTCAAATCACTTGAAATTCTAATTGGAATTGCAACACAATTTGTTTATGGTTAATCAATTTGGGGCGTTGATTAAACCTCTTCAATTAGCCAGCAATCGATACACCTGAATTACATTTTACATTTTACTGGCAAATAACAAATTGAACTTTGCTGCTTGCTACTTTTTTTTTGCAAGTTGCAAAGATTTTGATCGACAGCTGCCCGCATGCAACAATCTGTGGAGCCAATTGTCTGGGCATCTTGTGTAGTTTGTGTCTGTCTGGCGAATAGACGGACAGTCAGACATATTTACCGGACATCAAGTTGGCCAGGTGAAAAGTCAATATTGTGGTTGTTACTGGAAAATATTAAATGTCTGTACGGTTCGTTTCTGGGAAAGCCGCAACTATTTGCATACAATTTGTTGAAAATAGAAATAGAAATAATCAAAGCATTGTGCAACAGAGCGTGCCACAAGGGGGAAGGTGGCAACGGGCAGGGTCAGCTGTTACTTAGCAAACATCAACACCTGCTAAGGGTTTTCATTTAGGAAACAAATGCTGCAAATTGGCTGCAACTGCATCTGTTGCCAAGAGGCAGGTGCAATCCGTAACCCTTAACCTGTAAACCGTAAACCGTAAGCGGTAACCGGTAACAACAGCTAATCAATTTCACAGGACTTGGTCGGAGCAAATGGAGCAGAAGCTGCCACAAAACGAAGAGTGGAGAAGGATGTTGCTGACCGCAGGCAATGCTAATAATCCTCATTCTCCATCTTCAAGCGAAGGAAGCTTCATCCTCATCCTTAAACTTAACCTCATCCTCTTCATCGCTCTTCCAGTTCCACTTCCTGTTCAAGTTCCGGTGCAAGCAAACCGTTTTAACTTCATTATGAGATTTGTGTAATTGTTAACCAATTTACCGTTGCCGTTACGATTACCATTTGCCGTTTGCCGTGTTGCAAGCCACAACAACGAGCAATTCTTCGACTGCTGTCGGCAACAAATAATACAGAATCATGGCTCATGATATGCGAGCACGGGTATTGTCCAAATTATAATGCCGCAAATGTAATTAATGCATAATGCTACTCAATTTGTGAACTAATTACAGTCTTCCCTTAATTGTTGTTGCTGTTGTTGTTGTAAGTTTACCTGCTGCCTGCCTGCAGCTCAGGCATCTCTCTGTCCTCCTTTTCTCCCCTTAACCTCGCTCTCTCTCTCTCTCTCTTTCTCTGTCTCTGTCTTTCTCTGTGACAGCATACTTTGTGCTTAATTTGGCATTTCAACTGTCAGTTGTTTTCATTATTTCGAAATGTACACGAATATCCATTAGAATTCAAAAGTATGCAACACAAAATTAAGTCACATATTGGATAAGGTGGACTATGAAAATACCCAACATCTTCAATTAATATTAAAAAAAATAAGAAAAGTATCTTTTAGTTTTTTTTTTTAAAAAAGGAGTATATATAATGATATTAAAAAATCTCTTTTAAATATATAAGTATTATTTTACATTACACTATTTAAGTTCTCATGACATTCCTATTTATTATGAATAAATATTTCATATTAATACTAGGGGGCTCCGCCCCCTGCTCGCTTCGCTCGCCAACCCCCGCTCGCTTCGCTCGCAAAATTGAAAAGAAGGTCTTTTGTTGTCCAGCTTAACAAATTTAAACTGCTCGCTTCGCTCGCCAACCCGCAGCTCGCTTCGCTCGCAAAAATTTAAAAGAACTTCTTTAGTTGTCCGGTTCAACAAATTAATACAATATAAGAGGGTCCGTCCCCTGCTCGATTCGCTCGCAAAATTAAAGAGAAGGTTCTTAGTAGTTGGCTTGAACAAATTTATATAATACTAGGGGGCTCCGCCCCTGCTCGCTTCGCTCGCCAACCCCCGCTCGCTTCGCTCGCAAAATTGAAAAGAAGGTCTTTTGTTGTCCAGCTTAACAAATTTAAACTGCTCGCTTCGCTCGCCAACCCGCAGCTCGCTTCGCTCGCAAAAATTTAAAAGAACTTCTTTAGTTGTCCGGTTCAACAAATTAATACAATATAAGAGGGTCCGTCCCCTGCTCGATTCGCTCGCAAAATTAAAGAGAAGGTTCTTAGTAGTTGGCTTGAACAAATTTATATAATATAGCATTTTTTGCAAAAAAAAACGGAAATATTCAACTTCCGCTGTCCGCGGTTTCAATGTTTCTCCAGATTTGGCGGGAAAAAAGCTAAATTTGGCGGGAAAAAGCTAAATTTGAGGAAAATTCAAAATTTATCAAGAAGAGTTAATGTCTGAGTTTTTTAAGAATATCTCATATAACAACAGAGTTTTTGATTCTAAAGGTTAACTTGCATCCGATTAATCCAATGGCAGCTATATGATATAGTCATCCGACTTTGACCAAATTTGGTACGAATGTAAGAGACAGTCCCAAACATATAATCTGTGAGTTTGGATGAGATATCTTAAGAAACAAAAAAGTTTTTCGTACTAAAGGTCAATTAACATCCGATTATTCCTATGGCAGCTATATGATATAGACATCCGATTTCAACCAAGTTTGGTCAGAATGTAAAGGACAGTCCCAAACATACAATCCGTGAGTTTGGTTGAGATATCTTAAGAAATAAAAAAGTTTTTCATACTAAAGGTTATTTTGCATCCGATTGTTCCTATGGCAGCTATATGATATAGTTACCCGACTATCTATATATATAGATTACATAATTATATTGTGAAATGTCTACAAAGCAATACAAATTTAAAATTCCATTATAACCTGCTTTCAAATAAAATAAAGTTTAGTTTGTCGTCTGAAATAAAAGCTGAAAAGCAATAATATTTTTGATTTATATACATATACTTCAAGTTTTTATACAATTATATTTCATTTTCTATTAAAATAATTGAAATGTGATGTGAATCATTTGTATTCATATTCAGGACACATTTTGTATATGCAACATTTAGCTGCACGAACTGAATTTTACAGTGTGCACCGACTCGTCAAGTGCTGCCACGTGCCGTTGCAAGTTTCACTTTCGCATTTGGCTGGCATATAGGAGGCAGCAACGTGGCTGCAACAGACAATATATCATGCAACGATTTAGCCTAATTAAAATTGCGATATGTTTGGCCCGAAATGTGAAAATGAAAACAGTTGTCTGCCAACACTCGTACTCGCATTTGGCTTGTATCAGAGGCCATAAAATGCAGCTAATGCAAAACGATAATAATTATAGGGGTCCTGGTTCTGCCCCTGCTCCTGTTCCTGCCTCATCCTTCTGCCCCATTTCCAATCTGAAAACATAATTCACGGTACGCTGATGTGGCACAATTTTCAGTTGGCTTTTAGTTTTGTTTATTTTGTCGTAATGGGGCAGATAAACATTTAGCATTAAAGAGAGGCATTTACATAAACCACAAGCTTGTTGTTGTTGTTGTTGTTGTGATTGTTGTTAACCTTTAATTATTTGCTGCCATAAAGCGTGCAACACTGAGGAGAAGAGACGTCTGTGAACTTGGGACAAGCACTTTCGCTTATTGAAAACATGGAAAAGGAAAAACTGCAAGTCGAGACGTCGATGCTTTTAAGGCCATCATAAAAATAATAATGATGCAAAGGTATGACGACTGTATCGATGGTGGATCGAGTGGTGCCGGTGGTGCGATGTGGGGAGGCAGCTGCACATCGAAATAAATATTTATATGCGCGCCATCTATAAATTGAAAGGCCATGGGCCAAAGGGTTGGCCGCTAATGCCAATTCCAGGCGACAGGTGAAACGATAAGGAGCAAAAAGGAGAGCAAAAACACAAGAAAAAGAACAGCTGAAGAAGCAGGACTTATGAGCTTTGCTGCACGGCATTTGGACTTGGACATTTTTACGATGTGATTTCACATAACCACAGCAGACGTGCAGACACAGAGCGGCACAGACAGAGAAAGAGAGTCACAAACGAAGAAAGAGACGTACACAAGTTGCAGACGCTTTGGTGATAAACTTTGAAATTGCCATGAACGTACATATGTGGCACGTGGCAGGAGGCAGCGGCAGTGGCAGCAGCAGCAAAATTTATTATACTCCAGCGGCACAAACGAATTCTAATAAGCAAAATGCGCCGTTGAGCCGCGCTAATGTCCTGCTCATCGAAATCAAACGGAATTACAGGGCAAAGTATTACGCATACGCCCCACTGTCAGTTGCGGCGCAAAGGATTGACAACCATGTAAGAGTGATGTGACCACACAGAGAAAAAAAATCTGGGCTTTCGGGATAAAATCAAAACGATGTGATATTCATTAAAATTCTTACATCGAATACTTCTTACATTTCGATTTGAATACGATTTCTTTTAATTCCTGCTCCGCAAATATTTTATTTATTTATTTGCCTAATCTTAATTTTCGATCAATCGTCCCTATGGCTGCTATATGATATAGTAGACGATGTATAGGACCATCCCAGATGCTTATTTTGTAAAATTGGTAAGGATATTTCAAACAACGAAATAGTATTTCGTACTAAAACTTGATTTTCGACTTATCTTTCCTATGGCAGCTATATAATATTGTGGCACGATCTAAATATAAACACAATCTACGCCGGTATCCAGTAACCTACATTCCAAGTTTGAAGTCTCTAGCTCTTAGAATCTCTTAAATCGATGCGCTCAAACAGACGTACAGACGGACGCACAGACAGACGGACATAGCTCAATCGACTCGGCTGTTAATACTGATCAAGAATATAAATACTTTATGGGGTCTGTCACGCCTCCATCTGCCAGTAACATACATTTCACATAACAATTGTACCCTTTTTTGCCCCTTTATTAATGAGCACAAGGTATAAATACGTACTTACACCAAGAAATTTTACATTGAATTTTATAAAGATTTTCTTTCTGTGTACGAATACAAGAGTATGTACTTCCAGTCTATATACTTATACTCATATTACTTTTAGTTTGATTTCAATGCTTGGGGGCGGGCATGCATGACACAACCCATTCATTTGCCACAGACACAAAAAAATGTTGCACTGTGGCAAGCATATTCATATTCTGTAGCAGGGAATGGGAATGGGATTGGAGAAGGCAGGGAATTGTCGCACTTGAGTTGATTTAATTCAATTCATGGACAGACAATGATTGCGTCAATTGCCGCATGTTTATCATTGTGACAGGCAAACTTCTGGCTCGATCTTGGCACGAATCTGGGCCACAACGCAGACCCTTCTCTAATGATGGGGATGCCAGCGGAAAATAGCGGAAATTGTGGAAATTGTATGTAAGCGTTTTAGTTTGCCAATTGTGTGTCCCTCTCTTTCTCTCTCTCTCTCTCTCTGTCTCGGTCTCTTTCGCTGTCTGTCTGCACTTGAAATCTGTCTACAAATTGAGCGCATTATTTGCAAGACGACAGCTTTTTGGCAAGGGTTTTCGCCTTGGTCTCTTGGCCTTGTTTACATAATGGCCAGCGGTGTCAGTGTCACACTGGCTGTGCCACCTTTTTGCGGCGACTGTGCCAATTAGTTGGCCACATCGAACCCCTTTCCCAGGGGTGCAATACAGCGCAGGTTTTCAATTACACATTATGTTGGGGGCAGTAAAAGAGTTTTGGACAGAAATTGGATTTCTGACAGTTGTTCTTTTTCTTTTCGTTTTCGTATCGTTTCATTCACTTCTTTTCTTTTATGTGGCAGCAATCCCATCCCCCATTCCTGGCTCGTTGAGTTTTATGAACTTATAAACAAGAGGCAGGAGTTGAGTTTGAAGTTGAAGTTGCAACCCTTTTGTCAGCTGTTGCTGTTGCTGTGGCAGTGACTGTTGTCGACTGACTCGCCAGCATCTACAGCATCTACAACATTCTCCAGCTGCTTATTATGTGGATTATTAGAGGGATTTACTTGGCTGGCATGCACAAATTCATGTGCTCTCTCACTCCCAAATACCTCTGAGCTCAGCCTTAAAATCAGATGCCGAGTGTGTGTACGAGTATTTCGTGTGCTTTGTATGTTTCTTGCTGGCATCAATGACATAAATAAAAAGATTTGCCAAGGATTTGCCACTGGGTAACCGCACCCAAAAAACAACCAGAACAACAACACGAGCAACAACAAACCACGAACTGCTTCCGGCGCTGCCAAAAAGGTGCCGTCAAAATGCGGCAATGCTGTAAAAATCTTTACCCGTTTCTGAAGGTGTGTGTGTCTGTTAAGAGTGAGGGAAGAGAAGAAACAGAAAGGGGGAGAAATGTTGGCTTGTTGCTCTTGTTGTTTAAAGGGTTTTTTGTCTCAGTGCTTGCAACACATTTCGGTGATTTACAGACGACACTAAAAGCTGCCGACACTTCAATGTCTCTCTCTCCCTCTTTCCCTCTCTCTGCCACAAATTGATAAACACGCCACAAAAGTACCTTCGAAATACAAATACTGGTTCAGTCAGCCACTGATAAGAGCATCTCAATACAATTCAATTCCATTTTTTTTTAAATGTCTACTGGCAATTTTCAAGTAAACAATGACGTGTCGCTGACTTTCACTTGTTGTCATGTGTTTACAATTCTTATCAGCCTTATCAGTCGAAACACGCGAGAATCCCAGCTCATTGACTAACAGATGTTTTAAGCTAGTTTTTAGTTTGTTTCCAGGGGTATTCCGATAATGGCAACATGTTATGTTCAAAATAGTGTCTGCTGTTTGTAAAATTCCACTCAGTTGTACAGACCATTTACATAACATTAGCAATGTTGTTGAGAGTGATTTGCTGTTATCATTAGAAGAAGGGTTTATATTATATTGGAATGAGCCGTTTGATTGAAGCGAAAATCTGTGGAAATTTTTAGAATTTTAAGTTGAATGTTAATGAGATTGACTTTAAATATGAACTGTGTTTTCAGCTAATTTATAGACTGATTGATAAATTCTACAGCACACATAAGGAGATTAATTTTTAGTTACCCAATTATGTTGACGAGGGTGACTTTTTGTAGTGATGCAAAGATCCCTTCTAAACGGATTTGCAGCTGATTTCTTCGGATATTCGAAAAAAAGGAACAGTATTTCAAGGAATTACATTGTTTAATTCATTATTTCTTTGCTTGCTCTAAAAACCATAAGCAGTTTAAAAAAAATGTGGGTATTTTATAAAAAAAATGAAAAAAATTATTTCTATAATCATTTTCAAAAAGTTAATAAAGCATTAATGAGTAAGATTTAGATTAAAAATTACAGGGGAACATGTATGAACTATATTTAATAAATGTTAAAAAAGAGTAACAATGCCAGTTGATTTAATAAACAGCTTTTTAAAGAGTAAACTTGTAATTCTGACTCTCATATTATTTTAAAACCAAATAAGAGAGCCTGAATGAGTTTATTCTTTGTATGTAACTATTTATTATGTCCGAGTGTAAAGTAAAACTATTCGGATTTGAAAATATATTGTTAATTATATTTTATCAAGCTGATTAAAAAGATGTAAAAGATTATGATTGAATATTTTATTCGTATGTAACCATTTGTAATACGTATAAATTAAATATATTTGAAATGTTCAATTCATTAGTAATATTTTTCAAGCTGATTATAATTAATTAACTTATAAACAATTAAGAAAGTGATGTTTGAATATTTTATTTGTACGAGTATAAAACCATTTTATATTGTATAAACTTAACTATTTGGATTTGAAAACATGCAATGTAATTCATTATTAATAATATTTTTTCCGTGCTGATTAAGTAGACGGTTGCTGGGAATCTTTGTCGCTGACGTAGAAAGCCGAGCAACTATTTTGTTATTCACGTGTTGTTCGCTGATAAGCTCGCTGGGAATTCTAAAGATAGTTTGGCAGATAGCTTGGTTTCGCGGGGGATCCGTTGTTCGGTGCTCTACTTGTAATAGCCCAGCGAACGGCGGAGCACTCGCCAGCGCGAATAGGCGATGTCCCAGTCGACGAAGGCGCCAACGATGTGACGGACATTGTGATCCGTGTCGTCGTATCCTGTGCGGCCGTGCACCATACGCAGGTTGTCGAAGGTGAGGACGTCGCCGGGCGTGGTCTTGAAGGTGCATGCCTGCTCGTTGGCCAGGCGGATAAACAAGGCCATCGCCTCGTACCAGGGACGCACCTGCTGCGGTGGCACGCTGAAGTGGCTGTCGCGCTGCGGAATGCTGTGGTTAATGCGCCTGTATTGGCCATTGGCATCCAGGCTAAAATCGAGGAGGTCAAATGTTATTAATTCCGTGAAATTTATTTTGATTTCGCTAGAATTCGATTTTGTTGCAAATTTGTAATCTTAAGTTTTAGCTTGAATCAATAATTTTAACTTGATTCAGAGACAATGGAACTAGGATAACTTACTTGATGACCGGCTCGCGCCAGATGTTGTGGAAGGTGAGGTCCTTGTCGCTGCCCCTGTCCGCCCAGTCGACGGGCGTCTGGCTGAGCACCTGGAAAGCGCTGGGATGTCGCTGGCGCAGCAGGTCCGCCACATGGAAGGCGTCGCTGATCAGATTCCAGCCGCCGGGCGAGTCCGACTGCTGCAGCGTGTGGAGCAGCGTCACACCCGGCTTGTACTCGAAGTAGGGCATGTCCGTGTGGAGGGGAAGTGGTGCGGCCAGGTAGGAGTAGTTGCTGGCACCGGGCTGGGCACGCACACTCCATTCGTCGCCGTAGGTGGTGCGTCGCATGAATCCCACCCGGTTGCACAGATTGCGCAGCACATCCGCCTCGAGGGGCGCCTGCTTTACCAGCGCCAGGCCATGCACCGCCAGGTGGTGCAGCCACTGGAGCAACGCCTCGTCGCTGCTGAGCAGCTCCTGGTATTGGAACTCGCGTTGTATTCCCTCAAACTGTTGTCCCGACCAGTGTTTTGGCTCCGGGCGATAAAAGTCGCGCAGATAACGCGCGCGATTCTCTGGCGAGAAATCTCGCTCTTTGAGCCAACTGTACGTAAAATCGGATTGATGGCCATCGGACCATTCAATCTGCAACATTTGCCGCTCCGCACACCAGCTCAACTGTTGCACATGCACCGTGGTGTCCAGATTGTTCCAGCCATGGGGCAGGCGACTCCGCGTCTGTTGCATGTAGCACTTGGGGCACTGGCAATTGTCGCGCAGCCAAATCTCCGGATACTGCATGGCCGGCTGCTCCATGGAGACACGCAGCAGCACCAGCTCCTGCTGCAGATCCCTGCTCACCTGAACCATCATAGACTCGATCTCGAACTTGAACTCACAACCGCAAGCCGAGAAGAATGAGCTGGGAATGAAACGAGATTTCGCGGCATCAGCTCATCATTAGCAGAAACAGAAGCAGAAGCAGCGGCTTCGACATCAGCTCATGGTCTCAGTTTGGGAAAGACACGTGGCCCAAGCGGAATCGACGATGTCTAGACTCGTACTCGTATTTTCTTATACACATTATCGTCTCTCGCCTGATGCCAGTCGAAGTCGAAGTCGAGCACTTATCAATCCTTTGTGATAGACAGCCGTTGCTGTTTTTGATTTTGATTTTGATTTTAGGTGCTGCCTCAGCATTAATCTCTTTGTTTGTTTTAAAGACCTCGAGCTTCTCTTAAAGCTACCACACAAATACATACACAGAGAAAAACAAAACAGTTATTCATAAATTCAAGCTTAAAATTGTTGTTGATTTAACTCAAGATGATCATTAAAATAGTCAAAAATGTCAAAAACATTTAAATTCAGTAAAAAATTCCTAAAGGAACCCGGGCATTTCGTACATAGTTTAGGAAAAAGACGGAATTACCGAGATTCTGATCCCACATCAGATTGATTTTATTCCGCAATTCTGGATTTTTTTTTTCTGTGTATACACACACACACACATAGACAACCCTCAATGCAAAATTAAAAATGCAAAATTAATTTTGCTGAAAATTGCAAACGTTTGCAAATCTGCATAATTGTTTGTCATCAACATGACTTGCCTTGCCCTTCCCCTTCCCCTTTCTTACCCCATCCCCTCTCATTCCCTACCCCTATCCCTGCCCCTGCCTCCTTCAGCCCTTTCAGCGGCCTTTTCATGGCAGTCTGTCTGCCCCATTTCCCATTTTCCAGTTGCTTCTCCCATTGAATTGCTGTCAATCATTGTTAGGCGCATTGATCACTTCATGCGCCATGTTGCACATTCATATCGTATCGTATCGTGTTGCATCATCGACATGCACCTTCCCATGCGGATTGCAATGCTCAACTTCTGACAAGAAAATGCAGCAACACAATAACCAGAGAACAACAACAACAACAAGTTGAATAAAAAAGAAAAAAACAATATATGACGCGATTTTTAATTATCACTTTCGCATTTTACTTTCTGTTCATTGTTGTCGGTGTTACAAATATTTGCATACATATATATAAGATACATGAGTACATATCTATCATCTATAGCTAGGTATTGTAGCATTTTCCATTTTCATTCAGCGCCGTTTTCACGCCTCAAACAAAGAAACACAATCCGTGAATGCTCAGCTTTTAGCTTCAGCAACTTGATATACACTTGACGAACAATTCGGGTATTAAAGTTAAGTTCTTCAGCTAAAAAGTTTGTTAAATTGTTACGAGAAAACAAAAATATAATTAAATATTTTGTATACATTTTCTTTTTTTTATATTTTTAATTTTAAACTTTATTGTTACATTTTGCTTTATATTAAAAATCAGAGAGTGTATTGCTGTTTCGTTTCTTTTTTTAGCTGTTGTTCATTTGTTGGGCTTTTCATATTTCTATGGAATATTTTATGAGCTGTACAGTGAAGCAGCGGGAAGCGGAAAGTGGAAAGCGGAAAGCTCGCAGCAGGCAGCAACAAGCAGAGGTAAAGCAGTCAAAGCCAGAAAACTTTATTGTTTTCAATTAAAAACATTTTACATGCAAAAACATTCACATCTATGTAAACGAGTACCTCAATCCATTCACTCAGTATTCATGCGCTTAACAACAACAAACAACAACATCAAATTCATCAACAACGCACAATTGCAATGAAATGAAATGTAATGAGGTGTAATGAAAACGCATTCAAGTGTTTCTGTTGTTGCCTGACAGTTTTGCCAACTGCACTTAACAACAATCATAATCAACGGCAACAACAACAACAGCAACCATCTTATATCGATACGATGAAACATTTTGTAACCATAAAGATGCTTTCCCCTTGAGATGCTTTTTGTTTTTCCTGTACCATCCAAGCCAAAATTCTGTCAGTTATTATGCCAAGTCTGTAAGTGAGCCGAGTTAATTTAATACTTGACAATATTATGGCTAATTGGCATTACTAAGATTCGTTTATAATCAAGTTTATAACATAATTGCTGTGTTTGCCCAAAGCCAGCCGCAATTTCAATAAATTGGCATGCACATAAAAGTTAAACCATTACTAAATTTCAACTATGAGCAGGCAGACGGAAACCGCAAAATCAACGAGAGATAATATAGGAAAGCTGTATACATGATAGACCATAAGATATCATATACATATCAAGTATTTAACTATGGATAGGGCTTGAATTGTTTTGCTGTGAAAATATTTTTAACAAAATTAAAGTTAAAATATTATAAATACCAATTTAGACAGAGTTAGAATGGATAATAAAAAAAAATTTTTTTGGTTTATTTATTTTTATTCTAAGCTAGAACTTATTATTAAAGGCTCTTAGTCAATAAATATTAAGTATTGGACATTAAATAATTATGTATTTACTTAATCTTAATTAAGTGCAGTTAACCAAAAGTATTTAAAAAGTTAAAATAAAGTAAAGGAAATAAATTGTAGCTGAAAGGAGAAAAAATATTAAAAGTAAAAAAAATCTTTAAGTGTTGAAAAAATTAATTTAAAAATTACTTGGAATTAAAAAAAAAAAAAAAAGTATATACCTCACATTAGCTTAAAATTTAGATTTTGTTTTTTTTTATTTAAATTAATTTAATAAATATTAGTATTTGGATAAATAAATGGGAACAAATAAATTTAACATTAGTTTAAAGATGAATTTCAAATGATGTTGTTATTTTTCTATATCAATTGTTATTATTTATGATCAAATATACGTTCTTTAACAAACACAATCTCGTTACTGTACACCCCACTTGCTAGTTTTGTTACAGGGTATACACTGAAATAACAAAAATGCTAATCATATTGGTTTATATTTACAATTATCGAATCGAATTCGACACTCAACTGTTGATATTTTACGTTGAATACTCAAATTATTAATGAACTCCAAAATGTAACTAAGCGGAAATGCTACCTGCCAAGGAGAAGGCGATAGTCAGGGGGTAGTTTGGATATTTGCCCAACAAAAGGCAGCTAACGGGCGACAACGGGCAATTGTGAACGCTGTTCACAATGGTCGCGCTTTAGGCCTAATTAGCCTCGTGGGCAGCATCCAAAAAGGAGGCCGCAACGGAGGTCTCCATGAATAACAAAGCCCGAAACGCATAATTAGGCAACGTTTGGAGTTTGCTTCGTTTGACATTGTGCTACCTGTTATTGTTGTTGTTGTTGTCACACTTGAAATAGCGCAAATTGGCGCATTTTGTGAAACGCCCATTCTTAAGCTGTTGGCCAAAAGCGACTGCGAATGCACTTCCTGGCCATGGCCGGAAAGCGGCCCAAAGAAACTGAAATCAAATCCAAAGGGCGTCGCTGGCTTTAGCCAATTCAAGATGTGGCTGCCACTGTGGGACACATAAATAAATGCGCCACAAATCCAAATCCGTAAATATGATTAAGTGCCAAATTTATTTACAGCTCCCACGATGCCTTTAAAAAAGATGTGGAAAAAAACAGCAGGGGAAAAACTGCTTAAAAGCCCGAAGGGTCTGTTGCATAAGCCGCGGCAGGCCACCTGCCGGAAGCCGCGTGGCAGCAGCAGCAACAAAAAAAAAACAAGAACAGCAACCTTGGGTCTTGAGTTGACTTGGACTCGGGCTTAATATGGCAAGTTGGCAGCGTTCGGCTGTTGGCCAACTCGATTACAATTACGTGCGCTAATTGCACTTTAAACGCGTCCGAGCTTCTCACGGCCACGCTTCACATCCGTCCGCCAACTCCTCCTCGTTCCGGCTGCCTCACACTTATATTTCATATTCCTATATATATGTTTTTTTTATATATGCATTTATATATTTTTGTATGCCTTTTTATGACATTTCCGGCAGCGGCAACTTACAACTACATAAATTTGCAAACATGAGCGCATTATAACTCTCATATACACAGGTTGTTACGTTTCTAGGCATCCTGGCTGGCATAGCACGGCATCCTTACTGACTCGCTGGCAGGACTACTTGTATTATAATAGCCTACCACAGCCTTCCAGTCGTCCTCGTCCACGTCCACGTCGTTGTCGTCGTTGTTCGCCTCACAGCAGCCGTAATTCAAAGTGACGCTAAATTTAGTTTAATACACATGCAAAGTTACCATGGAAATAAATGTTAAGTTTTCTAATTGAAAAAACAACTTTAGTTTCATGCACCGCTAAGCTGAAAGTCTTTTCCAAGTTCCTTTTAAGAGACCCACCGAATAGAAAACTTTTCTTTTTTATCTTTTAGGTAATAAGTATTTTAAATTTATGTTATTGAATTGCATTTTTTATTTATGACATTATTTTTAAATTTTAGTTTGTTTCTTAAAAAAAGAATTAAATAAGCTGAATAAATAAATTAATAAATAGGCTTTTTTATAGCTTTTGAAATAAAAGAATACCAACATTATTTCAAAAGCTTCTCACTAGAATGATTTCAATGTGCTTTCACTTTTATTTTCTAAAGTTTAGAATCTAAACGAATCATGAAATTGTAATATTTTTAAGATTAACTTCAACTTAACTTCAACCATAAGAGTTATATTATATTAAATTGAAAATAAAAGTTAAAAATAATTTTAACGGAAGATGGAAGAAATAAAATTGTACTGATAGGAAAAAATAATTAAATATTTACTGGTGCTGAAAGCATTTCTGAACTGTTTTAAGCTGGAAGATTCTCCATGAACACTGTTAAATAAATTCAAAATTATGTAAAATAACTTAATCACAACAAATTTTAACCTGTATTCACTGCTCTGTAACTTGAAACTTTCATGTGCTTTCGTAGCTTTTTACAGACAGCATACATGACACATTGGGAGCTGCTTCTTTAAAATCGTACTTGGATTTTCTAACAAACACCAAAAACAAATAAGATTAAGAGCTCTCTGCGAGCATGCCACGAGTATGAGTATGAGTCTGAGTATTCACAACTTTCAACAACATTCATTCGTTTCACATGAATCCACTGTGCAGTGCCAACATAAATAGCTCCTCTCTCTCCTCCAGCCCCTCTCCTTCGGCTTGGGCAGAGGCATTGTAACGGCAGCAAGTGGCCCCTATAATGGCCCAAGGCGTAAGTCCATATCCGTCCGTCCGTCTGTCCTGCAGTCCGTCAGTCCTGCAGTCCGTCCGTGTGCGCCTATGCGCCTGACTGCCTCCGGCATTGCCTCAGCCAAGCATCTACACTTGGCCACCTTGCCACCAGGTGTGGTGAGTGGTGCGGTGGTGCGGTGGTTGGTGGATGACCTGGCAGCCTGTTGGCTCTTTTGCTCATTTACACCTTTTATTACGTATGCGTGCGTCGGTGGCAAAAGCAAAGTTTGCAGTTTAGTTTGCCATTAACGTGGCCATAAGCGTGTTGGCCATAGCTCGAGCTGCCTGCTTGCTATTCATATGCAAAACTCTCAGCGAGGTGTGCCACAAAAGTTATCAGTCTTAAGAAAACAAATGAACTCAAAAGTCGCCTGGCAACCCGCACAAAATCAAAGTCATGCATTTATGGCTCAATGCATTGTGTGTGTGTGAGTGCGTGTGTGTGTGAAAGCAATGTGTGTGTGTGGAGAAATGCTGTCAAAACCGAAGTTCAGTTGCCACTACTCGTACTTGGTAAGATGTTTCTTAGCCGGCTGCTTGCGGGCAAAACTTTTTAATGTGAAAAGTGCAAAGAAAGTGCACTCGCCCCAGACACACACACTCGCACACCAGCACACACGCACACACACACATCATGTCATTTGGCTGCTCGCAAAATGTCTCTGCATTTTAATTTACTGCATACCTTGAGGCGATTCGCCTTCGCCTTCGCCTCGCATGCCAAGTGGCAAAGTCCAATGTACGCTGACTTGTTGCCTTCTACACAACTACACACACATGTCACACACTCACACACACTCACACACACTTACACACATGCTGGCTGTGACAAAGTGGCGCTGCTTTTTTGCATTTTACTGCAAATTAAAGGATTTCTTTTGCCTTTTACAGGCTGACAACTTAAGATACTTAGGCATAAAAAGCCTGTCATACCATGTCTGCATTCCCTACCCCTATCCATCCCTCCTCACCTCCCCTTTAGTCCCTTATCGTGTGTGCGTAAAGAGAATTAAGTGCGCTGCGCTTTGTTGAAAATCACTCGGAACAAATCCAAGAGCTGCTGCGGGCCATCCAATGCTGACGCCGACTCCGACTCCGTCTCTGACTCTAGCTGAGATTCCCTTCGCCCTTCCTCCTGCCCCTGTCATTCATTGCAGCTGCAGCTGGAGTGGCATGCGGGGTCGTCACCGGGACAACATTTGCACCCTGCAGTGCGTTTTGGACACGCCCACTCAGCTACACAGAAAAAAAATCAGAGAGTCCGGAATAAAATCAATCACAGACGGTGTAAAAAATTCGATTATCAAAAATTTTTTCAATTCAGTACGAAATACTTGAAACAAGCACGACTTTTTCAATTCCTTTTCCGCAAATATTATGATTATCGGGTCTCTATAGGAATTTTTAAGGAAATCAATTATTATTATTTTTCTTGACTATTTTAATGCTGAGTGGCTGTCATTTTATCCGTATGCTGTGTTAATCTATACGCGTTACTTATTTAAATAAATATAAAATATTTTATATTGCATACTTTTAGGCACTTAAATTACTTGAAACTTAAATTAACCATTACTACCGAACTGTTTTGTCGATCTCTTTGCGATTAAGTACGACAATCGCTTATAATAATAGATAACGATAGTTAAAAAAAATTTATTGAAGTCTGTCTTCTTGATTTGGATAACCTAGCTCTTATAGTCACTGAGGACAGACGGATGGGCGGACGGACAAATATGGCTTAATCGACTTGGCTGTTGAGGCTGATCAAGAATATACATATGTACAGTCGTCGGATAAAGTATTTTGACAAAACTAAAGCTAAATCTTCGCGTAAATTGAACTTACTTTATGTTAAGTTTGGCATCAATGGAAAGGTCATTAAAATTCCGTTTGAATGATACAAAACATTCCTTAACCCATTAAGTACCCATTTAAAATTTTGAATTTTTGTAAAAGTCTCCTATTTTGACTTTTTTCCTAGATTTTTTCCAAAAAATATTTTGATGCAAAACAATTCTTCAAACAATTCTAAGAGTGACTGAAAAAAAAAACTTTTCAAAAATCTCTTTGCTAGTATTTTTTATAAATTTTTGAAAATTACCAATAAGCCACTTTTTGTATGAAAAGTTGGCAAAATGGGTTAAAATTGTAATTTTTAGCCATTTTCAAAAAAATATAAAAAATACTAGCGAAGAGATTTTTGAACATTTTTTTTTTTAGTCACTCTTAGAATTGTTTGAAGAATTTTTTTGCATTAAAATATTTTTTGTAAAAAATCTAGGAAAAAAGTCAAAACTGGAGACTTTTACAAAAATTCAAATTTTCAATGAGTACTTAATGGGTTAAGGAAAGTATTGTATAAAGTAAGTTCAATTTACGCGAAGATTTAGCTTTAGTTTTGTCAAAATACTTTATCCGACGACTGTACTTTAAATTCTCCATGTTACATACTTTTCAAGTAATAAAATATACCCTATTGAATATTTTTTAAGTTACGGGTATAAAATACATGCTTAAACATGAGTTTTGTACTAGAATTTTATGATTTTTGTTTTCTGTGTAATGTTTGTTGTTGCTGGCAGTGCCAACACCTTTTTTGCCTGCGTCCATTTTATTATTATATGTCTTGATTATTATTTTCCATTTGTGCAAAATTAAAATACAACAAAAATTGTGTTTTTTATATAAAAAGAAAAAATACAACAACGACAACAAATGCAAGCGCCATTCAACCGCAAACACTGTGAATAAGGGATGGAGTAGGGGAAGAGGGGGAATGGGAGAAGAGGGGGGCGAAGGGTGGCAATGCGCATGAATAATATGAAACTGAAAACTTTTCATCAAAAATCAGCCAAGGGCTAAACTGGACATGGAACAGGCAGTCGACAGTCGGCAGGCAGCGACAATGTCGTGCCTTGGACAATTCACCCTGCTCTCTCTCCAAGTTCCCTTTCCCCACCTTTCCCCTCCCACCGCATCTTGGCCCATCTTGGCCAGCTTGGATAGTAGAGAAGAAAAAAATGCTGCTGCTCTGACAGGCTGCCATGAAAAGTCTGCTTTGGTGTGACAAATCAAAGACAAACACAGCGCTTTGGTTAGAGCACAAAACACACGTCCGTTGAGTGGCGACTCCTTCTCTACGAAGCATCACCAAGATGCCACCAGAGTGGGGTATGAAGAAATAGAGACAGCGACAGAGGCGGAGACAGAAACAGGCTAGCCAAAACCCCTCAACTGAAAGCCACAGTTGACAGCTGTAGTTGGTTAATGGCAAAGTTAGGCGCATCATGTTTGCAATCAACGCTCCTCTTTAAGCCCAACAACCAGACGTTCATATGCGAATGTAAATATGTATCAGGTTGCAGCGGCACAAAGCTTATTTAAAATTATTGAGAGGAACAAATTATACAGAATATGTGTACAAGGAAAATATTTTCATATTTTATATATATTTTCTATTTTATTTTTAGTTGGTATTTATCTATCTCATCGACTGGAAATTTATTTGTTAGTTAATAATAATGATAATGAAAAAAGTTTATCGCAAGTTATAAGATACAAATATGCATGCATTAAAACCTACGTCATCTGAATAAACAATGTTATATCATTCCTAGGGATGGCAAAAAAAATTTATTAATCGATTATTGAATCATTTGATTAATTTAAGCTTCGCGATTATTAATTGCAATTAATCGACGAAAAATAAAAATAATCGATTAATCAAATGATTAATTGTTGTTTTAGTTTTTTTAAATTTTATGTAATGCAATGCCATTGTATAGCAAAAAAAATTAAGAACAATAATAAAATGCCCAAAAAATATATAGATACAGTGGCTCACAGCTTAAAGGATGCAGGTCAAATTTTGACATTTAAGGCTTATTTGAGCCGTTATCGTTAACATATTTTCATCAATGGAATGGTCATTTAAATTCCGTTTGAATGACACAAAACTTTCTTTCACCTATTAAACACCCTTCGAAAATTTCAAATTTATGTAAAAGTCTACTTTTTCAACTTTTTTCCTCGATTTTTCACAAAAAATATTTTGATGCAGAAAATTTTGTTAAACAATTCTAAGAGTGACTGCAAAAAAAAATTTTCAAATATATTTTTGCTAATATTTTTGGAATAAAATCTTCATGTGTGTTTCCCTGAAAAAGTTTTGGCAACGACGCGATTATTTGATCGAATTAATCGCATAATTTCAATTAATCGCAGCACATTTTACGATACAATTAAATCGCCAATGGAAGCAAAATAATCGATTATTGTGTATCATATGATTAATCGTGCCATCCCTAATCATTTCCCTCAACATACTATATTTTCGATTATTTTGAGCTCGCATACCTTAATTTAAAGTTAACCGTATTGCAAACGGAAAAATTTATCATTTGGAAAATTAAAATTAAAAAAAAAATATAATAACTTCCCATTCCCTAACTTGTCAGAACTCAGCCGATGTGCAAACGGTTTATCAATTTTAACGTTTTTTTTCTCAATTAATATTGCATCTAAATTTTGGTCATTTGGGAAATTAACATTTTTTGAAACAAAAATCTGAACCAAACTTAATTAATGACATTATTTGGCATCTAAATTGATTCTGCATCTAAATTTTACTCATTTGAAACATTTCAATATTTTCAAGATTGAGTCTTTATAAAACTAAATGAATTTAATTTAAAAGTACGTAAAAAACTTGTAATTATTTCAGAGAAATTCTTCTTTTTGTCTCTTTAAAAATATGAAATATATATATTTCACTCTATGCATTTTCAGTTATGAGTGGAACAACAACAACAGCAACCACAACAACGACAACGAACTGTGTACTACCTTTTTGAATGGGACTCGTCTCTAATCAGAGCGCGCCTGCAAACAATGGGAACAGCGGAACAGAAACTCGAACCCCGAGCCCTCCTCAAACCCTTCCTCACACTCATACTCAAGCCGAGTCCATTAGGGGTGCGGGTGCTGTTGAGGGTATGGCATTGTAATGAAAAAAGGGAACAACAACAAGCAGGGATGGGGGGCAGGGATATCAGTGAGGGGATGCTTGTTGCTTTTGGCATTGTTCCTACAGTTGCACATGCGATGCGATGCGATGCTTTATATTTTTGCCATATATTTTACTCAGCACAAATTTATTTGCGGCTGCAATTTCAATTCCAGTACAAGTCCCCCTCCCTATCTCTCTATTCCCCATTTCTCCCTCTCTGTCTCTCTCAGTGTCTTTTAAACATGCTCTGTCTTGCTCTTTCTGTTAGCAACTGCATTTGTTATTGTTGCGACTGTAACTTTGGTTAATGCTTTGCATTTTGTGGCCACAACGAAAGGCTGCAGTAAATGCGACGACTGGCTTTTCTCTCTTTTTGGAAGATTTTGACTTTAAGCAATTTGTCAATGCTTTAAAAGTATTTCTATTTGCAGGGGATGTAAGTGCTGCCCCAACCTCCCCAACCAATCACTGTGACTGTGTTAATTGTTTTTGTAAAGTTTTTAATAACTGGAGGCAGTCAGGCTGCCAGGCAGTCAGAGCTGCCAGTCAACAGTTTGGCCTGCCATCAGTCTCATTATTTATTTGTAATTTAATAAACCAAACGGCAAAGCTTGTTTCGACTCAAAGATGGAGCTCAAAACAGGAAGTAGAAGCAGAAGGAGCTGCTTGACAGGCCGGAACTGCCGTTGGCCAAGTGACGGTGACTTGACTAACGGATTGTCGTTCCTTCAGTTGCTGCTGCTGCTGCTGCTGCTGCCGCTCATTGCCAGCAATTGATTTTATGTGAAAACTTTTGATTTTTATGACTTTTTGGCTGCCGCAGGTCGCGTCTCAATTTTTTGGGGCACGTCAGCTTGAATTTATTTGCCGTTGTGCATATTTTAATGAGGCATTAAAGTGTGATTCTAATGCCAAAACTCCCCCGCACACACACACACACTCGTAATTTATGAGCAACTAAATATTTGCCAAGGCAGAAGGGGAAGTGTAATGGAAAAGGGCAGGGGTGAGGAAATGGATAGGGGAAGGAGAAGGGGATCTGTGTGTTTGCCTTTTGCCTGGACCAATGTTTGCCTGCGTTTGCCGTTTTTAACACTCGATTACTTTAAATGCTTCCTCGTCCTGCATTTGACTTTGCTTGTCAATATTTGCCTTTGGCTTAACTAGCACACATACACAACCAGGACACACACACACACACATACCAGAGGAGAGAGACACCCTGTTCTCATAACTCTCTTGAAAATTTGCTTAGTTGCCATCGCCGAGCATCAGCATATTTTTGCCAGCATTTTGTTTGCCAAGTTTCCCGTCGACTTATGTAATGAGTATTTGGTTACACAAATCTCTGGCGGAGGCAGCAACCACCACTTTCCACTTGCCACTTGCCACCACTCTACGCTACCAGCTGAGTGACCTGCCCCCACTCCCCACCCTCGGTGGGTTATTGAAATGATGCTTAAATTACTGAGCAAATGGCTCATTTATCAAGTGGCGTTCAATCCATTGACAACTTGGCCAACAACCCAATTATGCGTTTACAACCACGCGCAGCGCGACCTGTCACACACTGACAGTTACCACTCACCCACACATACTCACATTCCGATTAGCCACGCCTGTGGACACGACCAACTGTACCGCCTCTGCCATGGAAATTTCATTAAAAATGATTTAAGGCAATTTACAGCACAATTTATCTCTCATCCGCCCCGTTGTCCCGTTGCCCAAGTTGCACTCGATACATGCACCGCCGCTCGCCGCATAAATTAAAATGTTTTGCACCATTGGGGCAAGCGTTGATTGACACGCTGAAGCACTGCATCATCCGCTGTTCAGTGGCTCGGCCACGTTAATTGCACGTACCAATTTTGCTTGTGCTCTTTCCACGTTCGATTAACTCACTAACGGTCTGATAATTTAATTTTGACGTTGCATATCATATCACTCAATAATTTGATTATGATACGATTTATAGCATGGACTGCGGCTGATTTTTGATGGCATTTATTTGTTTTAATAATGGAATACAATGGATGCAACAATTCGATACAGTGTTCCAATCAGCGAAAGAGTCTAGAATTTTATGCATTCAGTTTCAATTAAATTTAATTTGTGAAAGCTGCATGAGCTTTTGATTTCTTGATAAATTCTGAAAGTGACATAAGTTATTTTAGGTGCAAAGAAACATAATCCTTCGCCTTTCGCATTCATCGTGATGCTGCATCACTAGCGTGGACAGTGTTCTGTTATACAAACCTCAATTAAATTTGATTTGTTTAGTTTAGCGGTACAAGCTGGCGCTCTTAAATCATGGCAACATAATATACGTGGGGTCTAACAAAAGTTCGGTAAGTTGACCGGAAAAAAAATTAGGAAATTTTTTTTTTTTATTTATCCTGAATCGTCGTCTTTTTTTATCTTCTCTACATAATCGCCATTGATTTCAATGCATTTCTTAAGCCTAAAAATTCTCTTCTGAAAACAGTCTTTAAAATCTTGCTTTTAAAGCTTTTTAATAGGTGGGTTGGCTACTTTGGAGCTCCATACCATGGACTTCTGTTTGGCTTTCGGTTCGTATTTATTAAGCCAAGCTTTGGCATCAGTATCGAATTTATTAAAGTTGCTAGACTTCAAATTTTCAAATTTATTCAAAAGATATTGAGCAAAATGCACCTGAGCGTCTTTTTGGACCTCATTAAAAATGCGTGAAACCCATCGCGCAAACTTCTTCGTATACACCAGATCTTGATGCAATATGCGAGATATGGCTATGGCATTCAAGTCCATTTCACTAGCAACCATTTCCTGGGTAGATCGAGGGTGTTCGGCAAGTTTTGTTCTAACTAGGGCCACATTTCTTTCGTCCCTCGAAAATTTTGTTCGACCTTCTCGGGGATCGTCCTTTACAGAAAAATGTCCTGTCTGGAATCTTTGAAAACATTTTGAAATAGTCTTCAGAGATGGTGCAATCGTTCTATAGATATTTTGACATTCATCAAATATTTGTACGGTCTTCAGTTTGAGTGGAAAACCGAATAAAAGGCTATAGTGAATTTCTGTTTGCATTGGTAGTAGAATTTCATCTGAGGTACCTTCAGCTAATTTGCATTTTTTAGTCTCCATTTCAACCGATTTGTCCAAGATTTTTAATATAACCTCGTAAAAGTATTGCAAAAGTTTTGAGACTTTTGGAATTTTGAAAAACGATTTAAAAGTCGCTAACTTACCGAACTTTTGTTAGACCCCTCGTAAGAGAGATTTCAAATTTAACATAGTTATTGTGATTATTAATCATTTCTAATTATTTTTATGTTTATATTATTTAATTATTTTTAATTATAGTAGAAAATAGTTGAACTACTTACATTAGTAAATCAAATCTATAGACTACGAGTATCTTTGAACATTGGTCGATCTATAAATGACTATAATTCTGAATAATTCTTGAGATGACACAGACATTAAATCATAAAGCCCAATTTTTTTAATGACTTCTGATTTTCTGATTTTTTAATATTTGTTAGAATTTAAAACAAAAAAAAGAATCTTTCTCATTTTATCGAATTTAAGATTTATAAAATGAATTATGAAATTAGAGTTATATGCTGAACTCAAAATAAATTGAGAACCAACTGATTTTTTATTCGCAATTTTTATTATTCATATTGAAAAATATAATTAAAAATTAATATATTATTAACTTTCATTTTAAAAATTTCAATTACAAATTTAAAAGTAGATTTGATTTATAATTTGTATTATATTATAAAAATTAAGAACAAAAGTTAAAAATAATTTTAAACAAAAAAATTAATAATAAAAATTTATGTATTGTGTTCCTGGATAATCCTTCCAAAAAAACAACGTATGTGGAATTTTTCCGATGTCCCTATAATTTTTTTAGTGTTTGATTTTTTTCCGACTCATAACTCTTTTTTGTGATCCCTGCTTTTAATATAACATACGTATAAACTAAACTGCGCAATATCAACTAATAGTAGATACTAGTTGCAAATCCAAGTCATGAGAAATCTGATTTAGTACTTGCGGTCTAGATTCAATGTGCTTCTAACATATCTATTATATTTACCCCCAGCCTGACTAAATGCGTTGCGCAGCTGCAACGGCGACAAATATTAATTTAATGTTTAATGCTAAAACAAATTCAACAAGGAGACATTTGTGTGTGGGCGATGTTGTTCCTGCTACTTCTACTTCGGCTTCTGTTGATCCTGCGTCGGGGTGTCCTGGTACGTCCTGCCATATTTATTGTTGTGTGCATTGTGCGTTTAATGTCGCTTGATTTACATTAGTTTAAGCAGCGCGAAAAACAAAACGAAAGAGAAAGACCGAGAAGAAAAACAGCAAATTGAATTTGCCGCATAAAAAGAAGAACAAAAAAAAACACGAAAATAAATGCCACTTGCTGCTGCTTGACACAATATGCAAATAATCTAAAAATTTATAGGCTTTTGTTGGGCTGCCAGCGGGGCATCATCTGGTGGCAAGGACTGCCTTAAGATTTGAGTGGCATACGGGTAAGCTGGCTTATTATCTTTTATGAACTGAACTGAACAGAACTGAACAGAAATGAACTCACTTTTTTTGTGGATTGGCTTAAGGTTCTAGATTGTGTTGCATGATTGATGCGTTCATGTTGCATGCGTAGTTGTCGTACTCATAGCAATGGCACAATGCCACAAGCAAACTTGACATTTCTTCAATGTTTTAGCAGAAAGTTCATTAAGTGGTGCGGATAAATGAAAGAGGGAGAGGGCAGAGTAACGGAACAGCTTCTATGCATGCTCAAAATCCATTAAAGCACTTGAGTCCTTTGCAGACGCGACGCGACTCTCTCAAAACAACAACAACAACGAGAATGAGAATAAGACCAACATCAAAATGCATTTCCGTTTAGAGTGAAGGCTGCTTTGAAGGCTGCAACACTTAGACGCCCCTCTTATCGCCTCTCCCTCTTTCCCCCTTCTTATCAACCTGAAAGCCTCGAGCCCGTAAAATGTTATTGATATTGCACATATTTTTTACATCTTTTTATAATTGAAGCAAAGCAAAAGAAGTTGCAGCGCCTTACCTAGAAATTCGCCTTGTACTTATCGGAGGGGCCATCAATTGTCTGGTTAAATGTCCTTTTACCGTTGCCGCTGCTGCCAAGCGGATAACTGTCTAAATGACACTTAAGCATGTGTTTAAACATGCCAAGCACTTGCCACCCATCCGAAACTGTGCAACAAGCGGCAGCAACAGTCGCACAGGGTTGACAACATCACCAAAGTTCAGACAGAACCTGATGCTGCTGTCGATGCGCTGATAAGTCTTTAGGTCCTCCCCCCCTCTTAATACGTGTGTGTGTGTGTATGTGTGTGTGCCTCGACCACATCTCTCGCATCTCTTGGATCTTGTGTCGTCTCGAGTTCAGAGCGAAAGGCAAGTGCCAATGTTGCCAATGTTGTTGGGTAAACTCATAATTGGAATTAATTATGCATTCGCACTTTGCGGACAACTTTTCCAGTGGTTTGAGTGGTTACCAGCTCTATCTATCTACGTATGTATGTGTATGTGTAAGTGTGTGTATATATGTGTGTCTCTTTAATTGTCCAAAGGAGAACGCCCTATGCCTAGATAAATCGACTAAAACATTGGCTGACAAGGGGTTAAGTGCAAATTGCAGTTATCGTAAGTATTCTTTTAAGCTCATTTTCAAATGACACTTGCTTAAAGCTCCAAAGATTCTAGCACAACAAATCTTACTTTATAGAAAGTGATTAGCGCTAGTAACCAAATTTTAAATTGGATGAAATTTGTTTATCAAGTATTTTATGGCAGAGCTTGCTTTTGATTTCAGAGCTTTATTAAGCTTTCAAATATATTTTACTTTATTTAAGAGTAATCAAAATTAAATTGGTTAACCTTTCTAAATGTGACTTCAAATAATAAGTATTTAATTTTGATTTAAAATTTTGACTGAAAATTCATCACCAAAATAGTTCGCTGAAATTCTCTTATTGTGATGCTTTGTTAACAAATCGTAATCAACAGAGCACAAGATTTGAAAATAAATAGACAAAATAATACTAATTTGGTCTTCTTAAAAAAATGCAATTAAGACGATGGAAACTGCTTATTTTTAAGAAATACGGTTAGGAAAAGTTACTTAACCGTTCTCATATAAAAAATTAAATGCGCATACAATATTGGCCTAATTATTTATTAATGCAATACATCAACTATTATATATGAAAACTTTGATTTTGCCTCAAAATTCTATCAAAGCGTTCACCAGAAGCTCATCAAAAATTTTTTGTTTTGTGATACCTGAATACTGATTTGTTAGTTCTGGTGAACACGGCCATTGTTTTGGGCTTTCAAATCTGTCATGTGCTTTCTGATTAATATCAGAGTTGAAAAATAAAATAAAAATTTAATAACTTATTAGTTATATTAATATGAAGGTTAAGCAAAGTTGAATGAGCATAAACATGTTGCCTGTCAAATTTGTATAGCCTGTCAAATGAATTAAATTTTAATTTTAATTCCAATGAATTTTTTGTCTATCTTGGCCCATTTTACATGACAAACATGTTATTCAATTAGCCGAAGACACATCAAGTTAATCCGGCACATTTATCATATTGTATGTTTTTTTTCTCTAATACTTAAGCTGAGTACTGCCCACAGCTGAGTCCAATAAAAAAAGGTACGTAGAGGTACATAGAGAGAGTACTCTTTAGCCATTGTATACTGTTTGCTTTGCTGCTTTATAATAAAGTGTTTTCTGAGGTTTTATTAGGTATCCAAACGTGATACTGGATTGAGAGACGTAAGACGAACACACAGAAACTACGAATAGAATGAAAATTAATTAAATTTGGACAGTCCAGATGACAATGGGCATGACAATAGCAGTCAAGGACTCGTTGAATCCAGGATAAGCGCTAATAAAATGCAATTACCCGATTTGCAGAGTCGGAAAACTGAAAGAACATGGAATGACAATGCACTTATTGTTGTTATTACAAGCATTTGAGCATTTCAAGTTGTCAGTTATTTCAACGCTTCATTTCGTTTGTTTTGACAAGCCAAAAGACTTAAATCAGAAATGACTTATGAAAAATACGCGAAAAACGATAGCGGATGGAGGAATGACAAAAGCCGCAACCGAGCTGTGAAACGCGAGAAATGAGTGAAATGCCAAAGCTGGACAATGCCAGGACATCACCCAGAGTTCTAGACCAAGTCTTCTTCTCTCCATCTGCTTACTCACTGACTAAAACAGAATTCAAGAGGGAAGAGAAGGCGGAGGCTGAGGTAGAAGCTGAGGTTGAGGGTGGGGTTGGGGTTGAGGCTGTGGCTGTGGCGCGTGTCATGAGCAAACAAGATAATGTTACAGCCAGTCAGCGCAAATTGAGCAGCATGGCAACGACGCCAGCAATGAATTGCTTGACTTATGAGATACCCTATGAAATTGAAAATACACATATTTCCTAGCAAGACTTTGAGTAGAGCTGTAACTCCTTAGCTAAATTGGAGTTTCAAGTTTTACAGGGTATCTTAAAAGAAAGTAATTAAATAGTTGACAAAAATTTAGTCCAAAATAAATATTGATAGCTAAGACATTTATAGATATATGAATTTCACTAACTCAAGTGCTTAGTGGTTTCATACAGGGTATGTCATAGTCGCACAGGGGAGGTTCTCAATAATCAGAAAAATGTCTGTCAAAAAATACAATAGTTTTCAAATGATATTTATAGAACTATATAGTAAACTTATTGTAGGGTATCTGTCAGTCGTATAGCCTTCATATAAGGTGTGTCGAACACTTCAGAGTTTCCTAGAACATTATTTTTTGAAAACAATAATAATAAAAGTAAATTAATATTCCCAACTAAAATTAAAAATAATCCTTAAGCTAAAGCTAAAATTGTATATGTTCATTTATTGCTAAAACTTGATTTATCCTAATAATTGTGAATTACTTAATCTTAATGTTTTAAAATCGACAAATATAATAGTGACTAGCGCCATTACTTATGGCTATGTAATTTTTAAAATTTAAATTATTAAATAAAAGTTATTTGATTTTTATAAAAAAAATTAAATGAAAACTCTTATTTTTCGATTTAAATAAAAAAAATATAAAAAATAACTTTTATTTATAATTTTTATAATAAAAATTGAAAAATAACTTTTATTCTATAATGTTTAGATAAAATGGAAAATACAAGTTTATCCAGTTTCTCATAACTCTTATTTGCGGTCCCTGAAATAAATAAATAATGTAAAGTTCCCAGTTATGTATACAAATAAATTTATAGTGTTCTTTTTACAGGGTAGCTTCCAGTCGGACACCCTCAACTATGCTAATCTCTTTCTCCCGCTTCTGCCGCAAAATGCAAATGAAAACGTCTCAGCTTACGCTGGCCCAGCCACTGGCCAGCAATATGCGGCGCAGTCTGAGGTCGAGCAGTGCAGAAGGGGCGTGGTAAGGAGAAGAGGGTGCCGCGGTCGTCGGATTGGTGTCGGCTAGCTGCTGGGCAAATGAAAGTGCCGCCGCATCCTGGACAAGGAAAGGCGGATAGAGCAATGGCAACTAAATGATTGATCGCAGGCATCAATTTTCAACATTATTGCGTTGCTTTCGACAGTTTGTCGAGTCAACTCAACTCAACTGAATTTAACTCAACTCAACTTAGCCCATCTGCTGGACGACTTAAAGGCCGAAAACTTAAAGGAAATTAAATCAATGAGCAGAGTATCCCTTTCTTGGCTTTTTGTTTTTTTCTCCATTTGGAAAGAAGGAGGTGAGGTTAGCGTTTATGAAAATGTCTGGAACATGTTTCGCCTGCGCAAACAGAATGCGAGTGCTGCAATAAAATTCCATTACAGCCGCTTGACTTAAAAACTTGGCCGAAAAATTTCGTTGCACAGCCAAGGCAGCAAGTGTATTAAAAGCCAGCACCATTTGCCACTACGTGAGTGTATGTATGCATGTACTTTGTATGTGTGTTTGGTTTTTGCATATTTTATGAAACTTGGCGAGCATTTAACGCCCGGCAAGCAGAAGCAGCCCACGCTGCGTATGTGCAACGTTTGCAACGTCTCATAGTATTTGCAACCAGAAACGCTGCAAACTCATTACTTGAATTTATTTTGCACTTAAACAAAATGTTTCATTTGCCAGCAGCAGCAGTAGTCTTGCCGTCTGATTTGATGCTAATATATGTATACGTACGTACAATTTTTGGTGGCAAGAGGCAAAGCTGCTGCTGCTGCTGCTATTGCCGATGAAGTGTTGCAAGCGCAGTTGGCAGTAGTAAAATAAGAGCAACTACAGATACAACTACAACTGCACTTGCAGCACTTCATCTTTGTTCAGAAAATTCTCTGCAGATTCTTTGCAGACTTGAGCCAATGCACAGCGGGGATTGCTGGCTAATAGATCTGGCATCAGAGTATTGCGAGATCTCTTTAATTAAGCGCCGTTGTTGCATCGTCATCGTCTTTGAGGTGCTGGGGCAGAACGAGTGCTGTGTGAATAGTGGCAGATACTTGTTCTCGCCACAAGCCGCAGTGGAGCGGAAGGAGAGGTCACTGCTGCTGGTCACCGGTTTGGAAGTCCGAGGTGGCAATTCGACGCCGCAACGTGAGCATTTTGACAACTCACAGCTGCATTCCTTAACCTTTTCTTCCCTCGTCTCCGCCACTGCCTCCACCTCCACCTCCACCTTCGCCACCCCCTTCACATCTTCGATGCTGCGCTCGCGGCAAGTTTTTCTCGGTTCATAGTACAATCTGGTGCTGTCGAATTTCTTCTGCTGTTTTCGCTTTGTTTTTCTAGCTTTCGCTTTGGCGTTCCTACGCAAATCCCTTGCGATGGCAGCTTCTCGCCGCTTACTCTCCGACATTCTGGAATCCTTTGGATGTTTGACCAAGCTATCGAAGTATTTGGCGTGGGCATCATAGATGTTCTTCAAGTTCGCGGCTGAGTAACGTCGCAACATTAAAACTTGTTCGTTATAGGCATGGATCTGCATTGAGAGGATACTGAGTGCGTCTGGTTCTGGCGGAGGCATTGGGGGATATGGCGGTGATGGTAGTTCTTTGATCTCCACTAGCGTCCTCCTCATGGCCAACTCCTGTTTGGGCTTTGTTCTATTTAGATAATCTTCAAATGAATCGGAGCTTCCCATTGACTCTTTATCGGTGAGCGATGAGAGCTGACTGGCATCTATAACTCTTGCGCCCCTCTGAATGGCTTCCCCCACAATTTCGTCAATGTATTTCAGATATTGCTCCTTGAGGATGTTATATATTTCCGGTTTAGCGACCCCAACACTGGTCAGATCAGAATAGACATTCGCCAAATTCTTCCACATATAATGCCTAGCGACAGTCTTAAGAATTGCCTCTTTATCCAAAAGAATGTCCAACATAGTGGGCCCTTTTATGACATCCTTGAGCAACGCCTGAATTGGGCGTAATTTAGTTTGGTTGATTAATTCCAACAACGTCAATAATTCAGAGCCCACGCGTTTCGTTCTTTTTGACTGCAGAATGCGTTGAAACAGCTGCCAGTGAGGATTCTTTTGGTCTTGATATGTATGAACGCCTGGCGGAACAAATTTGTTCTTTAATAGTTCACTGACGTCTGAAGCCGAATCGGAAACTGGCTGTGTGATACCTACGAGTATACTACCCACAGATTTCTTACGACCAGTAGGAGTGTGATGAATATTATGAGTTACATTTTGTATAGTACTAGTAGTATCAGCGTTTTTAGACTTCTTAGTATGAACAGTTTTGGCAGAATTATCAGTATTTGTAGCATTAGCCAAATTAACAGTATCAGTAGTAACACTCTCATCGCCTTCCAATATGCTTCTGGACGGATATCTACTTATACCAAGAGACTGATCTATAATAGTCGCCCTTACTATTTCCTGGACTTCTTTTAGCTTTCTATCCTTCTTGCCATCTAATTTCTTCACTACTTTTCGCTTAGTCCTTAATGATAGTTTTGACAATAACGAGCTGACCTGCATTTCATTTTCAAAATGTTCAATTGCAGACTTTACATTAAAGACATTCTCTTTTTTCTTATTCTTTTTAGTGGGATCTTTCCGAAGATTTACAGACAAGTTCAATGCATCCTTTAAAGGAATATGCGAATGGAATTTTGATGGTTTCAACTTTGAATGTTGCACTTTTACTTTGTTTAGCACTTTATTTATGTTGGGCGCATCTTTTTTGGCCAGAGTATCAAGTTCATCTTTTATATGAAAAAGATCCCGAATCTTTGGAAGTACAATTTTAACTTTTCTTTGTTTCGCATTCATTTTTCTATTTAGCATAGAGCCTATACTTCCAATGCTGCCAATTTTTATCGGCTTGTGAGACTTTTTTCGCTTGACTTCCAGCTTCCAAAATTGTGATAAATCAATATCGTGTTTTTTGTCAGTGCTTCCAACGGACAGTGCACTTTTGTGAGATTTTCTATGTTTATTTTGCTTGACTTCCAGATTCTCAAATTTACTCCTATTTATATGTTTATCCTTTCGGTTTAATAGAAATGAAATAATCTTCTCGAGTTCCGCTTTCATTATATGATTATCTTTTCGATATTGGTATTTTCGTCCACTCTCCCACTCCTTAATGTCCAAGGACTTTTCAAAATCCTTTAGGTACTGTGTCAGCAAATGCCGACGATTGGGCAAAATTTTCAATTGCTTGCGCAACAGTCGCAGTTGACGGTCCAATTCGTCCTCCTCCTGCTCCATTTCCTTTAATTTAATCTGCTGACTTTTCAGGTATTTCTGCCAATTATGCAAACAACTTCTGTATAAGCGCATCATCCTGCCCCTTCCACCCCCTCTCTTCGACAATCTAATCTTCTCCAACTTTACATCGATCAGAGTCCTCAGGTTTTGAATCAGCTCATCCCTCAACTTGCGCATTACTTGAAGTCGTTTTCTACCCCTTAATTTGTATTTGTTTAACCTGATGCTCCTTCGCTGAATCTTCTTCTTGATCAGCAGCATTTGAATCCAACAGTCGGCCAACGGATGCAAATCTCTCATCTTGATATTTTACTAAATCCTATTTTGCAAAATTCCTCTTCCAATAGGTTTATTCAACAATTTTCAACTTTCCGTTTGATAACATATAAAAAATTTTGAGTTTAATTTCAGCACAAGATTCGATAATGTAATTGATCATGAAAGAATTCTACTCAGGTTTTATTTATTCTTATCTCATTTTTAAAAGTTCCTAACTACAGTTATTTAAAATAATGTATTAATTTAACTATTGATTAATAAAATTTTAATTACCAAGTTGAATTTAATAAATCAATATAAAGCAGGCAAATATATTAAAATAAAATACATGTGTATATGTACTTTAAATTTAATTATATTAAATATATAAATCAATATAAAGCAGACAAATATAAGTATAAAAATAAAATACATGTACTTTACATTTAATTATATGCTTTCTTTACTTTTATATGTATTTAGCTAATTTAAGTGAAAGATTGTTTTGGTTCAAGTTATCATTTATAAAATATTTAAAATCAGCAAAAGATTCTACGAAATCATTAATTGTAACTTAAGAGTTCAACATAATTAACTTATCATGTTGAGAACCTGTTTTCCCACATCGGTGAACCACTGGACCAGAACAGCTGCCGGCTGGTGAATCACCGAGCAGGTAAACCACCGACTCACACAAAATTCAAATGCTGATAAGATTCCCAAGTTCAAGCAATGTAAACCACACATGAACCAAAGGCAGGGACTACAGCCACTACAGAGATAGACTTGGCAATTGGCAGTTGCTATAAAAGCCTTATCGACTTGAACGCAGCATCAACAATCAACAATCAGCATCCAGAGTCGAGAGTAAACACTCCAGTCCAGTGCGAATAATTATTCAAAATGAATCCAACAATTGCCAGTTTCATCATTGTCAGCATTGCGCTGTTGGGCATTTGTGCCACAGCAATGCCACAGCCTGAGTTTGGTCATGATACGTTGGGAGTGGCTCGAGTGCGTCGTCAGGCTTTGGGTGGATCAGTTGCCTCGAATCCCGCTGGCGGCGCTGATGCTCGTGTCGCTTTGACCAAGGCGCTGGGCACACCGGAGAACAATCTAATCGCACAGGCCTTTGCCGCGGGCAATACACAGTCTGGGCCCGTTACCAGTGGCGCCACTTTGGCCTTGAACAGTCAAGGCAACGGAGTGGAGTTAACCAAGACGCACACACCAGGAGTACGTGACAGCTTCCAGCAGACGGCGACGGCAAATCTATTCAACGATGGCGTCCACAATATAGATGCCAAGGCATTTGCCTCACAGAATCAGTTGGCCAATGGATTCAAGTTTGATCGCAATGGCGCTGCACTGGACTATGCCCACATCAACGGACATGGCGCCAGCGTAACTCACAGCAACATTCCCGGACTTGGCAGACAACTGGAACTGGGCACCCGTGCCAATCTCTGGCAATCCCAAGATCACAACACCCGTGTGGACCTGGCTGCTCAGGTCTCCAAATGGTTGAGCGGCTATACAAATAGAAGGAACGACTTTGGTGCCTCCCTCGGCCTCAGCCATGACTTTAACTAAACTAAGTAGTTTACTTACAAAACGTTGTTTAAGTTAATGACCTAAATTATTATAAAGATTTAGAATTTTTTTAAGCTGTAAAGAACTTTTAAGTTTGTGATGAGCCATCGTGCCAATCCATAATAATAAAAAAAAGTAAATAATAAAGAAAAAAGAGAATTAATCATACAAATTTAAAGTGCTATTCCTCGATTGTTATTCCATTTATTAGAACTGTACTTAAAATAAAATACATGTATAAAAAGAAAAACAACTTAATAGATACTAATCAGAATGTTCAATACTGATCAAATTCAATTGTATCTTAATCTCAGCATTTATTTGTTTCAAATAAATGTGTATTAAATTCCGACCGATGCGAGCAGTGAGCAATGAGTCATTCTGCATTCAAATATTATAAATTTCGTTAAAGTAATTTTATTTTGCCAGAATTCGAGATTGATGCAAAGATTTCCCCCTTGTACTTTTCAAGATTTTAAAATTTTAAATATGTACAGTTTGTGAAGAAATTCTTTGCAAACCAAAAATTGTAATATTTTTACTTTAAATAAGAAAATAATAGCTTATTATATATATTTGGAAAGGTCATTTAATTTTCTTTCGAATGATGCAAAAAATTCCATGAACCATTCAGTACCCATGGAATATTTTGAATTTTTTCAAAAGTGTACTTTTTCAACTTTTTTCCTCGATTTTTCACAAAAAATATTTTGATGCAAAAAAATTCTTGGAACAATTCTTAGAGTAACTGCAAAAAAAAATGTTTGCTAGTATTTTTTAAAATTTTTATAAAATCCTAAAAATTACCATTTTTACCCATTTTTTCTCATTTTCATGCAAAAAGTGGCTTTTTAGCAATATTCACAAATTCACAAAAAATACTAGCAGTATTTTGCAGTTACTCTTTGAAAATAAGAAGCCTTGAATGCTAGGAATAAAGATTTTCGAAAGTTTCGGCTAAAGCATTGTCGTAAAACTTTACGTAAACATACAATGGCGGATCAGATGAACTCCATATTTATTTCTTCGAATCCCCTAATAACGAGTTTAAGCAAAAACCCGTCTCGTCATTTAAATAATGATATTTTATTGGATAGGGAGGAAAAATTTTTACTTTGTAATTATTTTGATGAATAATTAATGCTTGATTTAGACTGGAGTTACAATTATAAATGTCAGAAGATATGCCTTCCTGCAGAAAATATACATTTTAAATGGACAACAAAATTATTACATGTACATCTAAAAAAAAATAAAAAAGAAAAAGATTGTTATTGAAAACTAAATTGAAATTATTTTTGTTATTATTGAAATAAATAAAGACTTGAAATAAGTAATTGCTGAAACCGGTCAAAAACACCTAGCTTATAAACCCTAAAAATATATATAAATAAAAAAAATGTTAAAATGTTTCTCGTTATTAAATTAAAACATATTTTTATCAAAAAAAAAAGAAACACAAAATTTTAAATTTTTTTTATATAATTTGGTCATTGAAATAAACAATATCCAAATTATGATTTAAAGTTGCACCTTTGACAAAATAAAAAACTCCCATAAAGTAAAAAACCAAATTTTTATTTTGATCTTACATTGTAACTAAATCTATTTGCAACTAAAGAAAAATATTTATATAAAAAGTAAGGTCTTACCCTAAGGGGTATTAAGTAAACGCCGCTAGATGAGCATTTTCGACCACTGTGCGTGCGCGCTTTTGGAGTCTGATTTTGTCACTAGTGTGGGCTGCGTCCACAGTTATTGAATTATTATATTTTCCTATAAAATTATTCAGTTAATTGGTAGTAATATTGGTAGAAAACATACCTGTTAAATTTTGATTAGAATTACTAATCAATTAGATTATTTATTAGAAATAATCGTCGTGATTGTGATAACTCCATGTTAAAATAATTTGTGTTTATTCTCCAATGATTACGATTATGAAAAAATCATAAAAAAGATCTAAAATGATTACGATTATTCAAAAATAATTAGAAAAAATAAAAAAAATTCATAAATAATCTCTCTGAATATTTCGGAGTATTTTTGATTTTTTCTGATTATTTTTGATTAGTTGTAGATATTTTTAGATAATGACTATTTGGTAAAAAACCAAATTATTCATAATTATTCAAAATCAAAATAGCTATCAATACTTACCAAATATTACTAAACATTTCGATTATTCAGAAAAGCCACTAAAAACATTCACTTTTTTTATTTTAACTATAACTAATAAATCATTTATATTATATACAGTTTGTCAATTAATTGTTTGCAAAGCTTTAAAAATGTCATGATTTCGATTTTAAATAAGAAAATAATAGCGTATATATATATTTGAAAGGTCATTTATTTCGTTCAATGATGCAAAAATTTCTTAACTCATTAAGTACCCATTAAATATATTAAGGTCTACTTTTTCAACTTTTTTCCTCGATTTTTTCCAAAAAATGTTGGGATGCAGAAAATTTCTTGAAACAATTCTAATGAGTAACTGCAAAAAAAAGTTTTCAAAAATATTTTTGCTAGTATTTTTTAGAATTTTTTGAAAACTGAAAGAAAGGCACTTTTTGCATGAAAATGAGGAAAAATGGGTTAAAATGGTCATTTTTACAATTTTCAAACAATTTTAAAAAATACTAGCAAAAATATTTTTGAAAATTTTTTTTTGCAGTTACTCTTAGAATTGTTTCCAGAATTTTTTTGCATCCCAACATTTTTTTTAAAAAATCGAGAAAAAAAGTTGAAAAAGATGACGCTTACAAATATTCGAAAATCTCAATGGATACTTAATGGGTTAAGGAAAGTACTGTCATTCGAAAGGAATTCAAAAGACCTTTCCATTGATACCAAACTTTACATGAAGTAAGCTCACAATTTGGCTAGAACTAACGTTAAAGGGTGCCAAAATACTTTTGGCCACCGTTGTATATTATAAATATACTCTGCAACAAAAGTAATTGTAACAAGAGTTCAGCATAATTAACTAATCATGTTGAAAACCTGTTTCCCACAACGGTGAACCACTGGACCAGAACAGATGCCGGCTGGTGAATCACCGAGCAGGTAAACCACCGACTCACACAAAATTCAAATGCTGATAAGTTTCCCAAGTTCAAGCAATGTAAACCACACGTGAACCACAGGCAGGGACTACAGCCACTACAGAGATAGACTTGGCAATTGGCAATTGGCAGTTGCTATAAAAGCCTTATCGACTTGAACGCAGCATCAACAATCAACAATCAGCATCCAGAGTCGAGAGTAAACACTCCAGTCCAGTGCGAATAATTATTCAAAATGAGTCAAACAATTGCCAGTTTCATCATTGTCAGCATTGCGCTGTTGGGCATTTGTGCCACAGCAATGCCACAGCCGGAGTTTGGTCATGATTCGTTAGGAGTGACTCGAATGCGTCGTCAGGCTTTGGGTGGATCAGTTGCCTCGAATCCAGCTGGCGGCGCTGATGCTCGTGTCGCTTTGACCAAGGCGCTGGGCACACCGGAGAACAATTTAATCGCACAGGCCTTTGCCGCGGGCAATACACAGTCTGGCCCCGTTACCAGTGGCGCCACTTTGGCCTTGAACAGTCAAGGCAACGGAGTGGAGTTAACCAAGACGCACACACCAGGAGTACGTGACAGCTTCCAGCAGACGGCGACGGCAAATCTATTCAACGATGGCGTCCACAATATAGATGCCAAGGCATTTGCCTCACAGAATCAGTTGGCCAATGGATTCAAGTTTGATCGCAATGGCGCTGCACTGGACTATGCCCACATCAACGGACATGGCGCCAGCGTAACTCACAGCAACATTCCCGGACTTGGCAGACAACTGGAACTGGGCACCCGTGCAAATCTCTGGCAATCCCAAGATCACAACACCCGTGTGGACCTGAGCAGCCAGGCCTCCAAATGGTTGAGCGGTCCTCTCAACGGAAGGAACGACTTTGGCGCCACTCTCGGACTCAGCCATTACTTTAACTAAATTAGTTTACTTTCATATCGTATTTGTAAGTGAAAGAGTTGTAGTTTATCCCCGAGATTTGATTTAGAAATCGAACTTCGAACTTTTAGCTAAGCCGTTCTCATATGGCCAGTCTTTTATAATAAATTAAAATAATAAAATTATATATAATTTATTATAATTACTTGAATTGTTTTTCTTTAGAAAAGATATTTTCATCTTACCATTTATTTTAAAATGAATAAAGCTTAACTAATAGTTATCGGTTAGCAAATATTTATTTCTTTCAAAAAAATCAATTTTAATCAAATTAATAATATACCAAATTTTACAACATTTCTTAAATCAGATTTTCCGTGAATATGTGTTACATACTGATCGATTTAAAATTTAATTATAATAATTCCCTTTCATTCGTCTTGTGAACTATCTGAGAAATTAAAGTCATTCTCACCCTGCCATTTATTTCGTTCATTACCAAACAACTTTACAAATTAAAAAATAAAATTAAAATACAATCAAATCAAGCAAATAACAAGTATTTATTTTCTTTAGAGTCCAATGAATTCCTTTGCCTGCTGTTCGCCCACCTCCTTGAAGATCTCTGCGGTCTTGAGGAGCTTAATGAAACGGGGCGTATACTCACTGTACATTTGCTGATTGGCAGCCTCGGTGCCGCTGTTCTTTTTAAGGACACCTTGGAGCTGGGCGTTTCGTTGATTCCGCTCCAGAGTGTCGGCCATTTTGCGCAGATAGATGAGATCCATGAGGAGCTCGTCCCTGACAGAGGCAGCTTTGCGTTGCTCCTCGAGGGGCAGCTCATCGTATTGACGCAATAGTTTCTTGACAATTCGAGACTTTTGCTCAATGTTATTCGCATCCAGAATGCGCACATCCTGATTGTAATCATCAGAGAGTAAACTAAGATTCACTTCACGCTTCTCACGTGTCTTTTGCTGCTCGGCCATCGTCTTTACAATAATGTCATAGAACTCGACGAGATCGGGTCTCAACGGAATGCAGGATCGCTGACGCATCTGCGTATCAATGATGTCGCTAATGGACTCCATGGTCTTCCTCACCATCTCCTCAGTTCGCATCAATTGCTCCTCATTGCGATCGTTGCGGATTTGATAAAAGACCTTGGGTCGCTTGTAGGCGGCCTTACGATTGCGCGCCAGAACCGACAGTAGGGGATCCATAGTCGGATCATTACTAACCATTTCAAACACGGCACGCACAATCTCCTCGGACGCCTTGCCAGTCATCAGTTTATCAAAACTGTCCGAGACGGGCTCACTGCGTTCGATATCTCGACTGGCATTACTAGAAAGAAATTGTTCCAATTACAGAAAGATTAGATTTAAATTTATTTAAGTTTGTGTGCTTATTAAATAATTATTTTAAATTTTTATTATTTAGAAAAACATTAAGAACTCCAAATGAAGGATGAAAATAAATGTATATCCTGTTGCCAGGATAACCCAACCACAAAGAGTCCATCTGAGTTTTTCCCATTCGACACATTTTTTTTTAAGTATCACTTTTTTTAACTCTAACTACTGACGAATCAAGCCTTACCTTTTAGCCTCTTCGGATTTCTTGGACTTGTTCTTTTTCTTGTCAGACCTGGAATACTTTTTAGATTTACGCTGTTGACTGTCCTTTGAGCTTTCCTTTTCCTTAGACCTCTCTTTGTCCTTATTTCTACCCTTACGCTTGTCTTTGGTCTTTTCAAAATCTGCATCTGTATCTGGATTCTTATCGTTTTCTGTGCTATCTGTATTTGTATCTTTGTCAATGTTTTTCTTGTCCCTGTTGATGCTGCGATTCGCCTGCCTTGTATAGCGATGCTCATTGTCCATGTCCACCTCGGACTCATCGACCAGGGCATCAACCAGTTCATAGTATGCCTCGGCATTCATTCTCTGGGCGCCGGGCTGCATATTGATCGATCCATTGCCGAAAAGCTGTTTCGTCCTTGGATCGCTGCACAAGTTGCCATTCATCGATATTTTCAACTTAACTGCATCAGGATTGCCACAAGGATTGCCCGAGTCTCCGGAGCCTGTTCCTCCTCCGGCTGAATCGGGTGTTGTTATCGGCACACAGTCGGGATTCATTGTCGTGGACTCGGGACTGACTGTGGTGGTCACACAGGGATCCACAGTCACGCCCCCTTTGCCCACTTTATTCATAAAGGGACCCAGATACCGGTGCATACCGTAAAGGGGCTTTCCCTGATTATTTTCAGCACTTATTGGTTGTTGTTGCTGCTGTTGCTGTTGTTGCTGCTGCAACAGCTGCGATTGCTGCTGCTGTTGTGGCATTGATGGCTGCAGCTGAACTGTCGGCTGCAGGTGCACAGGCGGCGGCTGCTGTCCCGGCGGCAGCTGTTGCTGCTGACCCGACGGCGGCAATTGTTGCTGCTGCTGTTGCTGTTGCTGCGGTTGCTGCTGCAGCTGTTGCAGCTGTGATGCTGGCAACTTTTGCAACTTTGCCAGCTCATTAAAAAAGTGCGTCAAATTGAAATTTGATTTCATATTGTTGTTGGTGGCTTGCTGTTGCTGTTGCTGTTGAAATTGCTGTTGTGGCTGCTGTAAGAGTTTCGGCTGTTGTTGACATTGCAACAGCAATGGTTGCTGTTGCAACGGCTGCATCGACTGCTGTTGTTGCTGCTGCTGTACTTGTTGCTGCTGTTGCGGCAGCAGCAGCTGTTGTTGCGCACTTGATTGCTGCTGTTGTTGTGGTGGATAGGCCAAGTTGTTGTTGGGCTGGCCAATCATGGGCACCTGATAACGTGAATTGGCAAAAGTATTCGACTCAACGAGCCCATCGACATGACCAGTTGCCTCTGCCTCATCCTTGAGATTCGGCAGCTGATGACGTGGATAATTCGAAGCGTCGCCATCGTCTGCCTCATTCGAATCGACTGTTAACAGTCCATTGCCCAGATTGCCAAAGGCCACACGATTGCCGTTGTGATCCTCGAAATCATCCAGCAATTTGGCAACAGTTTTGCCGGACTCCTGTGATTGCACCACCGACTGTGATTGTGGCGATTGCTGTGGTTCCAGGGAACGTCTGCTGCGATGTTTAAGATGTGGTGCGCCATCCATTGCTGCATGGCTTCCCTTCTGACGATGGAATCGATGCCACGTCCAGCGTTTGATATTCCGCTTGTCGCGTTCCATGTTCGATTGCTGCGATATCTTGTTGGCCAACAACTTGACCACGGCATCGGGATGATGCGCTGTGGACTTGGCCTCCCCTTCCGCCTTCAGCTTGGACTCTGTCATAGACTCATTTTCCTTCTCCGGTTCCTTTTCCCTGACAATCTCTGACTTGACTTCGTTTGGCGGCATCTGCGCCTGATCTTGAGCCTGCTGTGGCTGTGGCTTCGACTCACCAAGTGGTGCTGTCTCCGACTTGATCTCAGCTTCCGGCTTGATCTCCGCCTTGGCATCCGTGGATTGCACTGCCTTAAGCTCCTCCTTGTTATCATTTGCAGTGTCTAGTTCCAGTTTAACTACCTCCTGATGCTCATCGGCTTCGGGTTTTGCATCAGCTTCCAATTTGACATCACTTCCAGACTCCAATGACACTTCATTCTGCTCCAGCTTGGGCTCTGACTCCGCCTCAGTGAGCTTCTGCTCTGCCTCCGGCTGTCGCTTGAAGCGCTCTCCCTTCTGGTTCAGCTTGGCATTGGCCTGGACGTAATCTCGCACATTGGGCAATGTTCGCTGACTCAGCGCGTGGACCTGATCGAACTGGGGCAGGCGATAGTCATAGCTCTGTGGTGTCTCCAGGGGAGCATTCAAGGAGCTGCCGCTGTTACTGTTACTGTCAGCTGCCGAGTTGAGATCATCGAAAGTACCCATAATCGGGTCCTTTTCATCCTCAGCCTGTTCCTCCTGGAGCTGCTGCTGCTGCTGCTCTCGCTCTCGCTCCCGCTTCATGTTCCTCTCGCGTCGCATCAACATGTCGTCCACATAGTGGGCCCGAATGTTGTCCGACAAGGCGTTGCTGGGCAACGAGGGTCCCATTCCCTTGCGCATCAGTCGGCTGCTCGTCTTCAGCTTGATCTCGTTCATGGGATTAAAGCCGGCGCTGGAGCTGCGCTTCTGAAGACCGCTGGGATACCGCATCTTGCCCGTCCGCTCGGCTGCCTCCTGCTCGATCTTGGACAGCTTGTAGTTGGCCTCGTGCGACAGATTGTTGGGATTCATGTGCGCCATCTGGAGGCGGGCCAGTGTCTGTTCATAGACGCCATCGGGCACCGAGTTGTCGCCAAACTCTGGCAACTTTTCAGCCCTCTCCCTCTCCCGCTCCCGGTTCTCTTTGTTATCCTTGTGGTCACGATTGTAATCTCTGGTTTCCTGATCCATTTCTTGGTTCGCCAGCTGCTGTTGCACGTGCTTCAACTTGATGTCCAGCTGTGTGGCACCTCCGGTCATCGGTTCCATAGACTGCTGTTGATGCTGAGCCGAAGCAGACAGAGGAGGCATAACTTCCATGTTGTAATCCTTGTACTTTTTCTTCACCTTGCCGATTTCGGTTTGCTCCATCATCTTGCCATACTCGTCGACATAAATCTTACCTTTGGCCCGGCCAGCGGCACGTGAATGCTTCGCAGATTCTACGGGTGCAGGTGCGACGCCCGATTGGAAGTCGCGGAACCAATCGTCGGCCGCACGTTGCAGCGCCTTGTCGTCCTTCTCCTCCTGGACGGCCTCCTTGTCGCCAGCCTGGGCAAAGCTCGCCAGCAGCTCGTCGATGCTATTGCGTCTGTGCCGGAAGAGCTCGGCGTCCTGGACGTTGCCATAGTTGGAGTGCAGTTCATGCAACTGTTCGCGTGCCTCGTTGACGGCATGATGAAAGCTGCGCAGCTTGTCGCTACCCACGGGCAGCTTCTCACCCTTGGGCGTCAGCGTATTGGACCCGGTCAACACCATTAAAGTCCACCAGAGCTGCAGAAAGATCATCCTTCAATTTATGCACAATAAATACAAAATATAGAAAACAATTTGATTGTACATAATACGACGTCGCATGCTCGTAACGAATTCAATTGAAAAGTTTGCGCCAACTGACTCGATTGAGTTTTCATTAACTTGGCAACAGGTGTCTGACACAGCCCCATTGTGGCCGCAACTTTTGACAGCAACTGATAAGAGTCGAGTCGAGTCGAGTTGCGTTCGAGACTTGAGCCGAGCTCCCCTTTTTCATTCCCATTGTTTCAAGTTATGCACGGCGACTTCCGACAGGCGATGCCAACTGTTTAACATGAAATGTTCATTGTTGCCAATACAACACTCACACACACACACACACATCCAAAACACACACTCAGGCAGCGCACATTGTTAACTGCGCTTCCCCATGTAAATCACATTTTTGTTTTATGCCAAAACTTTTGCCCAACAGCGAAAAGTGAACGGGCTATGGGGGCGTATGCGCAACGACAATAACATTTCCTATTTCCGTCTGCCTGTCTGACTGACTGTGTGGGCTTGTGTGTGTGTGTGTTTGTTATCGCCACATGGGAATATTTATACAAATGTATGTGTTTGTTGTCAATGCCAAAGTCAGCACAATGCACGCGCTCGCAATAATTGAAAATAATCAAATGTGCAGGCAACAACAACAACAGCAACCACAGCCACAGCAACTGCTTCTTCACTAGGAGCAACAGTCAAAACTAATGTAATTAGCGAGCGCATTCGATTAAAAGTTTTTGCGGCTTGACTGAAGCGCCAATTCATTGAACAAAGCCATCAAAATTAAATATACTATTGTCGACACTTACAGTAAACATCCCCTAAGAGACACTTAAGTCAAAGGCAGCATTACATTCTAACCATTTTAAGATAATCCCAAAATTATGTAAAATTTTATTTAACAATCAGATAAAATTGTTAGGATATTGGACAAAATAAGCATTTTATTGAATTTAATTAAATTGTTTTCTAAATTAAAAAAAATGATCAAAATAAATTTTAAATGCGTTTTGTTAATGTCACAAAACATTCCTAAAATTGTTAATTGTATTTAAATAAATTTGTGGCAACTGATTTTTGTTACTTAGAAAATATGTTTGACTCTAAAGACATTTCGATCGGATGTTCTCTCTTCCAAATCTCTAAAGATTTGTGGAACACACCTGATTTTTAGAAAAATCAAAATCAATTAATTTAAAATAATTTGTACATATGTCTTAACATTAAGTTTATATTAATAATAAAATAAGAGAAAAAATAGAAATGGACATGAGTGACCCAAAAAACGTGTTTAAATTTAATAATTTCAAATTTAATTTAAATTTAATTACTTCAAATATTAGAATAAAATATGCAGCACATTTCTAATGAATTTAATTTAAAGTGTAATCTGTAGCGGAATCAATTAAGTGCTTAATTCCATGACTTTAAGTTTTCAGATGCCAAATTTTGGAAAGCCTGTGCATTAGTCTTGGCTTAAAGCTGAAGTCCCAAAGTTGCCAGTTTCCAGTTGTCCGGATTGCCAGTTTCCACTTCGTCAGCTCGGCAACAGTTTTTGAGCAAATTCTACAGCAATTTTTACTTATGCCTCAATACTTTTGTCCAAGAGCTGTGGGACAGGGGATGGAAAAAAAACTGAGCGACACGACAAAATGAAAAAGGATACTGTACACAGGATACTGGACACTACGGCGCGGGCGTGCATCAAAAAACATGACATGGCACGAGCCATTTCGTTTGTTTTTCTATTCTTACTTTGCAGCTATCTCATTCTATTGTTTTTCTCGGTTTTCTCGCTATGATTGTTGCTGTTGTTTTTGTTTTTTTTGTGTATTTTTTGGTCTGCGTCCAAACATATTTTTTTATATTCTTGTGCGCTTTGAGTAAAATATTATGTTACAGCTAACAAAAACTTTTGTGCATTGTTGTTGCATTTTCGCTGGCGGCTGTGTGAAAACCAAAAAAAAGAATTGAAAAGATGTAAAAAAAAGAACAGGAAAAACTTAGTTAAATGCATTTCCATAGTGTTGTGCTTATGCATATTCAAAATGCTTTGGGGCTGTTAACCGCACACAAGCAATTCATTAAGCGCAATAGAAATAGAAAATTACTGATGCAAAATGCGGGGAGAAAGCCATTCCCTCTCTCCCGTCTCTGCCCTCCCCGCAGCCCAGGAACCGGACAGTTTACGAGCCGCAGACGCAGACAACGGGCAAATGTCGATGGGTTGCATATTTACTACTTTGAAATGCTTCATTTTATTGGTCTCGAAATGAACAAATGGAGCACAGCATACACAACACACAAGCACATACATACACACACACACATCTAGTGAGCTATAATGTTGACTCCAAAAAATTTTGCATAATTTATGAACGAAGCGCAATGGCGGCAACACACGAAGGATTCGCAGGACTCAGAAACACAGACAGCAACAACGCGTAGCCAACTGATTTAAATGCAATTGCATTGAAGTATGTTGTCAGTTGCAGCCAAGTCCACAAGGACAAGAATGAGAACGGGAATGGGAATGGGTATGGGAATGGGAATGAGGATGCCAGTCACGTGCACAGCAGCGAAATTGTTGCATATAAAAGAAATACAGTATCGAATGTTGCATACACATTTCAATAGAATAGAATCGAGTCGAGTCGAGTCGAGTCGCATCGACGACTGTCCTTGGCCATTTCTTTTCATTTGCTAAAGGTGTTGAGACGTATGTGCTACGTGGACAGGTCAGGACAGGTAGTTGTAGTTGTAGCTGTAGTTGTAGCCTGGTCCAAGCCCTGGGCGTACCCAAGTGTCGTCCGTTTCGGCCGACAGTTTTGTCTGCCTGCCAAGGCAAACAACCGGCAAATTTAGTGTCATTTTGTGCATTTCTAAAATGGGCGAATTTATGTGACACGCTGCGCCAATTGATCAAATTAAATAAACATGAGACCTGGCCAACAAATACTGAGAACTGACAACTGAGCACAAACAAATGCATTTCCAAAAAGGTGACAAAAACCGAACAAAAAGCTAGAAAATTTCATTTCAAATTTTCAACAGCTAAATGAATATAGATCTTGTCATTCTCCATTCTCGCTTAGAATTGATAGAGAATGAAGTGATAGAATTATAGAAACTTTAGAATGATGTTAAATATTGAACCAAAAAGAGTTTATAATTCATTTGGGCAGTTGCAAAAAATGAAAAGTACATCGAGCTAAATCTAACTGCTCAGAATTAATGTGAAAAGTGCAAAAGTGGAATACCAAAGAAGGTCGGCAATCAATTTGTGCAGCCATGAGCTGGCTAATTTCGTATAATTAACTAAATGCCAAGTGGCATGTGGCGCGTGGCACGTGCCGGCAAGTTCATCCAAAGCCCATAAAGCAATCACATGCACTTGCACAACTATTAAAACTCCCAGCCAAACTTGAAAGAGTTCTCTTCGCTTTTTTATTATTTTCGTTTCTTTTTTTTTGTTATATTTTGATGCTTGTGTTTGGGCCCTGTCAGGCCATTACGACTTGCTACATTTCCTTTTGCGACTTCTTTGGCTCTCTCTTTTCTCTCCTTTTCTCATTTGCTTCGTTTGCCCTTACACTTTTGGCAATTTTCCATATGCAACACGCAACAGACGTTTTTATGTTTTGTGTGCGCCGCACATAAAAAAAATAAGCGAGCCAAAAGTAGAGGCCAGGGAACCGTGGAACCATCATCAACTGTCGGGGCGACAAACCCAGCAGAGTATGAGGAAAGAAAAAAAGCTCAGTCATAGCCGAGAACTGAGCGGAGAAGCAGTCAAGAGTGTGGAAGTCAATTATCGAATTAATTTAGTTGCAAGTGACCTGACTCGATGGGACATTTCTTTTTCTCTTTCTTTTTTATGGACTCTTAGTTTTAAGGGGCATCATAAATGTAAATGGCATTGAGCCATCGTCAGCTGCCCGAAATGGAATTCAAATTGTTTTATTTTTGATGCCAAACTGTTGCTGCTGGTGTTGGTAGAACTCAATTGTGCGGCTGCCTGTCTGATTGCAAAATTTGCAATTAATTAAATTACAGCGTAAATGACATTTTTGCTGCATGCAACAGTCGCTTTTTTCGTACGTTACACACGAACAAATTTAATAAACACGATATCCAGCCTGGAGCCTGGTCACAATTCCCTGAAAGTTCCCAGTACTACCTTCTCCTCGACTCTACTCCGCAAAATGGCCCCTCTGGCTGGCCATGTAATTGATGCGTTAATCCGCATATTGACAGCGGTTATTGCGGTGGCTTTTGCTGGAAATATGCCCAGGGCAACGGATCCACCTCGGACTCACATTGGCATTGGCATTGGCGCGTTTACAGCCTTTTAAAAGGATTTGCGCACTGCATTTTGTTCTCCTGGGGGTCGACTAAGTAATTTAATTACATTGCGGCAGCAAAATTATTGCAATATGGTTTATTGCATCGAACGCTGTGTGATTTTATTGGCTTTGCAAGCACATTGCACAGATTAGCCAGACGTGTGGAGGGCGTTTTCGGAATTCATTTTGATGCTGCTTTGAATATAGTTTAGGCAATTGATTTTATTTAATTAATGCCTTAACAAAGTTATGCAAAGTTACGAATATTCAGCAGGGCAATAAAATGCTCTCATCCTGAAAGTATGCAACATAAAATAGCTGCTGCTGCCGGTGACTGTCAACTGTTGCATACTTTTGGATGGCAGTAGAAATTGGTAAAATGTACAACAACTTAAATTAAACTTATCTGGGGTGCCACAGAAATCTCTTTCACCTGAATTTGACGTACATTTGTATGAAATTTACGTAATTTTTCAAGTGAAAGAGTTTTCTGTGGCACCCCAGTATATCAAACGGCTACGTAATGCTTATTAATCTCCTTGTTCTCGGCGAAGCAATAATATTTCTACAGTCCAAAAGTAGGCAACATTAAGATAAGCAGATTCTACAAACTGTTTTCTGTAAGCTGTTGCATACTCTTAGACGGAAACAGAAAACGGTTCGATCTCAGGCAGGTTACATGCATTTTATGCATTTGCATCCTCCATGGACAGCAATTTAACAGTAAAGATGTGAACGGATATGCGCAACAGTTGCATGCACAAGTTTGTATTTGTGTGAGTGGGAGTGGTGGTGGTGGTCGGGGTGTGTGAGTAACTCTGCAGTTGTGCGCACTATTTTTCAATTTATTACGCGCACATAACAAAAGTTTATTGCTAAGCTTTAGCAGGAAAACTGCTGCTCCTGTGGCTGCCAACTGTTCAATGCTCATGGGGAATTTGCCAATGTGACGTGGCAATGTGTGCGTGCCGGGAAAATTAGCCAAAGACAGGCGAGTGAACCGCAGGTGCTTGGGCTTTGTTAACGGATTTATGCAGCAATAATAAAAAAAGTTGCCAACTCTGGTTAGAGTGCGAATGTCGCGCAAGCCAAATTGATTTATGTATGTGGCCAACAACAATAAATCGAAACAATTGAACGATTGTCAGGCTAGATGATGCTGGTGGTATTGAGTATTATGTTATCCAAGTTATCAGAAAAAAAGGAACAAAGTTAAGAACTTTTAATTTTCCAAATGTGTTTGGCCAAGTTGATGATTTCGTTACGCACATAAAGAACGCAGACCAACTAGAGAGTGCTAAAAAACAGAAACAACATAAACCAGTGAGAAGTGAGAGTGAAAGAGAGGAAAAAAGAGATAGATGGAAGAAGAGTGAGAGAGTGGGAGAGCGAGAGAAAGAGCAAAGTTAATGCCAAGGCAAACGTAAAAACGGCAAAATTATGACCAAAATGAGAATTTAATCGAAATACGTGAGCGGAAAAATGAAAATTTGACTGCAACTTGGGAACGTCTGCCAACGGGCCAAGTTGCAGGCAGCATAAAATGCCAAGTGCATGTTCATGCAATTTTTATCATGGCCACAAAAGCAAATGCAGACGCAACATTCAGCAACGAGCTACCAAGATGTTACCTGTTACCTCTTACCTGGCTGCACACCTGACTCCATCTCTTCCTGCTCCTTCTGTTTATCTATAGCCCTGGCTGCGTTGCCTTGACGGTGAACACGGTGAACACGGCCAAGGCAATTGCACAAATTAATGCCACTGGGCGCTGACTGTTGCTTTCTTCTGTTACCACCATCCCCAACTGTTCTCAGTTCTCATCTCCCATCTTCTAGCTCCCAGCTGCAAGCACGTTCCTCATGCGCTGAACTGGCCAACAGACAGACAATTCTCAAATGAGTCAACAGCACTAAAATTGTTTATTTTATTATCCAAGTTATACTTTGAACGCAGCAAGTGGTTCGCTTACATTTCTAGCCGAGAATGGAGCAAAAAAAAAATAGAAGTGATGAGAATCATTGAACTCAAGCCATTCCTTGTATTTGAAAGTTGATACTTGTGATGATGATAGAGCTTAATCTAACAATGTGAAAATCGACATACAAATCAACAAATAGAAAATATGTATAGTCGCCAGAAAAACTATGCCTACAGACTTTTTTTACTTTAACAGCTATTTAAAGTCAAGTAATCATAGTAAAAAAAATAAATTTGGACTTAATATTTTAAAATCTGAGTGTGTGATAGCTTTCCGCGATTTGCGAAGTCGGAAAAGTCAGGGCAAAAATTGGAAACAAACTTGATCTGCGTGGGACTAATAGAAGTCTGTGTGCTATAAGCTCTAGCTCTTATAGTCTCTGAGATCTAGACGCTCACACAAACGGAGAGTCGGCTGTTGATGCTGATCAAGAATATGCATACTTTATAGGGTTAGCGTTACTTTTGTAATGCCTCCCTTCAAATTCATATGGGCAGAGCTTAAGAGTTGGTCAACTTAGTTCGCAAATAAAAAAAGAGCAAAGAGTAGGCAAAGAGCACTAAGTGAGTATTTGTGAATTATTGCGAACAGAGGGGCCGAGCAGCCATTCGACCGATCGATTGAGATCGTTGAGACGGTTGCGACGGCGCGAGACGACAGTCACGTCACGTTCGTGGTATAAAACCAAATGCGAGTCTTGCAATGCAATCAGTCAGTCGCCAGTCGCCAGGTGAAGAGCCAACAGTGAACGAGTAAAAGTACGAGTAAAAGAAGCAATAAAGAAAGCCGCCGAGTCAAAGCGAGTTCACAAGCAAACCAAACCCAACCCAAGTCAACCCAAATCTACCCGTGTCATAGTCAAGTCGTGTTCAGTCAAGTGTTCCAAGTGCGATCGAGTCAACAGCAACAATGTGTGCCCAGAGTCAGCTGAAAGTCGTTGGAGCGGTGCTGCTGATGTTGTTGGTGGTTTGTCAGGCCCGTCCCATGGATCTGTACGATGATGTGAGCGACTTCTTCGACGCCATCTCACTGGACGATGTGGCCAACACGGGACGCAACACGCATCCGGAGCAGTTCTGCATGATGCCGGCCCGCAAGGGCGTCTGTCGTGCCCTAATCCCCCGATGGCGCTACGATCCGGAGCAGAAGAAGTGCGTGGAATTCAAGTTCGGCGGATGCGATGGCAACGAGAACAACTTCCCCAGCTACAAGGCTTGCATGGCCACCTGCGAGGGCATGTAGGCGAACTGTAGGGATCTGCGGGGAACTGCGGGGAGTACTGCTGGTCGGCGTTTCCGTTTCCGATTGGCCAAAGGCGTTGCCAAAGGCGCATGCTTTTCTTTCACACGAATCAAAGGCAGCATTTACTTATAACAAACACAAACACACTTACGCACACAATTTCACACAAAACCACATACATACATACATATAATCCATTAAGCAACTGTTTTTTCAATATTTTACTTAATATTTATGCAGTTTCTTATTTGTAAGTATTTTCATGCATCATTTTCTATGCTTTAAAAAGGTGTTCAACACTTTCTTAGGTTTGTAAGTTATTGTGATAATTATTCATGATGAAATAAAAAATAAAACAATTTTTTAAAAATATATAAAAACTTTATTATTTCGGTTTTTGGTTCCAAACATGATATGCAGCTCTTTCAGCAATTCTCTGTTTATTGTTTTACCTTTGTATTTCCAAAACGAGTTAATTGAACAAATAATTGAATAAAACAATTATATTTCTCAGTTTTCAATATATCTTTGATCTGAATTTGTAGAATTTTAAATTCTGGGAATATCAAAATTCAAAAAGAGAGAATTCATCATATATGTGGCAATAGATTTGCAAATTTTAATTTGATGTTAAATATTTAAGAAGAGCAATGGGTATAAGGAACACCATTCCTTTGGCTCAAACGTCTCTAAAGCGTTTATCAGGGAAAATAAGTTTTAGATGTGATCAAAACGGCTATTTCTCTTTAATCTGTACTTTTTGGCTATCAGAAAGGAGAATTTATTTAACATTGTATTGTTTTAAAAAAATAAATAAATAAAAAAAAATTATTGCCGTATAAAAACGACGATTTTTCCTTGTTATTTTAAAATTTCAGCTATCATATTATTACAATTGATCATATGTAATTTAATAAAGGACTGTTTTAGCAATGTTCAGTTAGTTACCTGAGACCTTAACTAGACATTGCAGGGTATTTCGATGTCGAGTGTTCAATGAATCGAAATTTCTAGAATTTTCTAGTGGAGATACCTTGTACGAGTCTCTTGAAATCAAAGCCTAATAAATTACTGAAATTACTAGTTTATTATTGTAAATCAACATGAAATTAGCTCAATGAATCTGACTGTCTGAATATATTTCAAAGGCAACAAGCTGCCTGCTGTCTGCGTTGAGATCATTAAGTACATTATGTACATTAATCAATGAATTTATCGAGTTTGCAAATTGAATTGATTGATTTCTAGCATTGCTGTAGGCAAGGCAACACACAATGGTGGAGAAGGAGAGCGAGCGAGTCGTAGTGCAACTTTCATAGATTTCACTTGGAAATGGCCCAAGTCGATGTTGAGTGGCCAAAAACAAAACAAACCAAGCAAACAATAAAAAAAGAGCTGGCGAATAGCAAACAATACAACATATGATCGTAAGCAAACCAGATCAATATTTAGCTGCAAAGGTCACGCCGAAAAGATGACTGGCGATGACTGGATAAAGTCAATGGATGCCTAGTTGGGTCTAGGTAAACCACTACAAGACGTCAGCGGTAAAAATAAATTCAGAGACAAACAGACAGACAGACTGTGATTTGATAGTCAACGTCAAACCGGACCGTGACAAGTAAACATAAACAATTGAAAGGTGCGAATTTATGTTAAATCGATTGGCCATAAACATAAAGCATAATTTGTCTCTCTGTCTTGGCTGAACTTAAAACGAAAAAAAAAACCTTTGTAGCGAAACCGAAAGCGAGGGCATGGGCAAATAAGTTAGTGGACTTGTTAGCCAAGTCATAGGCTACGGGCCTAACGATCCAATTTGGACCTAATCTGCGGGTATTTTTTTATTTATGGTTTGCAATGTCTTACATGCGAATGTGAATTTACTACTGTTGGATTGGATCAATGACCGTTAGATACCTGTGCTTAAAGATCAGGTCCAGTTGTAGGCACAATCTAAAAAACAAAAGGTAAAATACGGGCTCTAAATATGTTCGCATATTATGAATAATGAATGATGTATGTACATATATTACAATCATATATATTTTTTATTATGCTCTTATTTATTTTTTCATTTTTTTACATTTTTTTTTGCCAATATTTATGTCATAATATTGTTGTTGGCTTTATTAATTCACAATGAGGCGGACTTTGCACAATAATTTGTAATTTAGTACCGCCAAAAAGGGGGCGTTGAGAGAGGGGAGGCGGCCCGCATATACGTATACACACATACACACATAGATGCCTGCATGCTCTCATGTATTTGGTCTGCTCACGTTTTCAGTCCAGTCGGGTCCGAGTCCGAGTCCAACTCCAAATCCAAATTCAAGCTTAACTCACATTGATTTCAGTCTGGCTGTTGTTGTTGTCGTTTTCGTCTCTCTCTCTCTCTCTTGCATTGCGCATGCGCAACGTTTTGTTTTGATTTCGGTCAGTTTTTCGCAACTGTTGGTTGCGATCTTTGCTAAGTGAATTCTAACAAATTCTAGCAAATTCTACGCGAAGAATTGGCCAAGAATTCAACACAATTGCCAGACCGTTGGCTGTGGCCAATTGCCAATTTCAAATTGGCAAAAACAAAGTGGCTCAAACAAAATGCGGGCGACAGAAGAAGTCAATAAACTGTTTTAACCTGCATATCGGCCAACAATATTAACAACGACAACAGTAACAACAACCATTCCAGGCATACTAGGAAATTTGAAAATAAATGTTGTGTGTAGAAAAATTAATTAAAATTCACTAAGCGCACTATAAAAACAACAACAACGATGCGTATGAAAATGTACAATAACAAATTTTCCGCGTTGTGCAGCAACAACAACAAAGACACAAACAACTAACGAACAGCAAATAAATTTTATTTAATGTTTTGTTTTTAGTTTGTTTTTATTTTTATTTTTTGTTTTTGCTTTTGCAGTTGCATTTTATTTATTGAAAGCACGTAGCGCGCACAAAACTGCAACAAAAATGCAACAAATGAATAAACAACAACAACAAACAACAGCAACAGTAACTAAAGTCAGCCGACCACAAAGTGCCCCGCCCCCTGCGGGTTTGTGTCTATGTTAAAAGTGACGACAACGACAACAACATCAGCGACAAAAGTCAACGAACTTTTTACGTTGGCAGTAAAAGTCCCTTTTTATACCCTAATAATAGTGTAACTTTAATTTGTGGACAGACAAAAAGCGGACAAATGGATATGTGATAAAATTGGTACTACAATAAATTACAATTGTGTATAAAGAATATGTTAAAATATAAAAATTAAAAATTTCGTAACTTTTAAATATCTAAATATATTTAAGGCAACAATTCATTAATTTCATTTAAATCTAGTGTTTTAGTTTTTCTATAAAGCAATTCATAGAAAATGTTTCATAAATACAAAAGATACTTATTTAAATACTTTAAAGAAAATTTGTTTTGAAGCCCCCAGACCCTATTTATTATCATTATTTCAGTTTTAAATTTAAATTTATTTAAATTGTTGATTTAAATAAAATGTTCTAACATTTTTTTTTTCTAATTACTCTTGGTCAACTGCTTTTTAAAAATAAGCTAGGGAGCTCTAATTTTGTCCAAATTTGGTCAGCATGTAACAGGCAGTCCCAAACATACAATCTGTGAGCTTGGTTGAGATATCTTAAGAAAGTTTTCCATACTAAGCAATTCTCTGAACATTGACCCCGAATTTGACCCATTTATAGATCAAAATTCACAAAACGCCGTCTTAATGCACGCCGGAGAGTGAAGATTTCAGCTTTCTAGCTTTAACCTTTTGGCCTACACGTTGAAACTCAGTCAGTCGGTCAGGACAGAGATAAAAAAGAAATCTGTACTACAAATTCGTAAAAGTAATGAAGTTTCCAAACTCATTGCGGTAACATATACATATGTATATGTGAATATCTTATTAAAAATTGTGTTCAACAGTAGCGTATTTAATACTCGGCATGTCGAAGTAACTACATATGTATCTTCTTCTTTCTGCGTCGTTTATATTGCTGTTGATATTGGGAAAATACTTACGAACATGACGAATGCATTGTAATTGTTGTAAACTCTGTTGTTTTTGTTGTTGTTGTTTTTACAGCTGATAATGTAAATATGCATAAAAAAGCGTTAATGGGCTTGGAAAATATTGGAGGTAATTTCCTGTCTGCTCAGGTGGCTCATCAATGTTTTGAAGCAACTGTCCTCATGTCTATCTACTTAGTTTCTAGATAAAGAATGAGAAGAAGAAAGCCCCTAACCAATGGGGAGCTGTTATTTGGTAAAGTACAACTTAGATAAGCTTATCTTGGGGCCTATAAAAAAAAAGAATAATGGAAAAACACTGTGAAACTTCATCAACTTTAGTTAGTTTTTAATTTATCGATCTTTCCAATTGCTAAATACATATTAATATAATTATTATAACTAACATACACAATATAAATATATATATATATATATGAATATATGCAATTGTTTTAAAATTGTAATTTAATTTATTTATATTTATATATATATCGGAGCTTTAGTTTTGACCAACTATCTGAACTGTTATTAGCGGTAGCAAAAAATATGTTTTATTTTCATTATATCATTTTATACTTTTATTGTTTTCTTTTATGCTCTGCAGCCTAGTTCTGTGTGTTATCATTAGTTCATGGGGGGATACTTTAACGTCAACGTTTTTATAATTCATTTGGCTAGAATTCTAATGGATTAGGCAATCAAAGCGAGCCGAGCTCCCTTTTTTATAGCTGGGATTACACATAAATGTTCAGGACATAGACTAAGAAGCAAATAAAAGCGGTACGGCGAGCGTGTGTGTAAGAGAGGAAGGGGGACCTTATATTAGCAGGCAATATCCGTGGTGACGCTCTTGATGCTCTCGGAGCTGAAGTGCACGCAGCCGTATTTACAGACCAGCGTCCACACATATGGAATGAAGAACTCCTCGGGTGCATCCTCCTCGACATATTTAAACTTCAGATCCGGAAATTTCTACACAAGAAGCATTGGTTTAAAGTGGATCCTTTTGAAATGTGTGCTATACTTACTCGTAGGCGATCGCTGGACCATTGACTGGCACCTTTTGATATCACCTCAAGCACTTCATTCACTCCCAGTTCGCCACGTTGCTCTTGTACGCGCTGCAGACGTGAGGAGAAGAAGCCAACCACCTGCAAGTTAACGCATGTTAATAATTATGTATCTAAACAAATTCAAGTATATGTACACACCATATCAATATTCTGTATGACATCCTGGAACGCATGATGGCTGCGGAAGCCCTCAAAGACGCTGCGCTTGTAGAGTAGCGTGTAGACGAGATTGGGACAGTACACCAGCTGGTTTGTAAGGCAGGAGTTTAGGATTTCCAATACCATGCGCAGCACTTCCTCCAGCACACTTAGATCCTGCATCATGTCCTCGGGCGATGTCGATACATTGACAAATACTGCGCTATCCGCCGGCTCCTTCAGCTGTGCGTCCAGGCGCGTATGTTTGCGAGCCAGCGTCTCAAAAAGCGAAACTAGTCGCTGCGCCACATACGGATGCAGTGAGCGGAAGTGACCGGACATGTTGGCCAAGGCGGCCAGGCAATTGGTGTGCAGATACTTGTCACGCATCTTCAGCATATTGTACTGAATCGTACGGATAACAATCAGGATTAGGATGCCTCCCAGCGATATCTCTGATATGGTGCGCTCCGTGTACCAACTGATGTTCTTCAGCAGCTGCAAAAGGAGTAAAGATGCAGTTTGATTAGTCCTGAAATAAGAATGTCACCAATATTCAACTCACAATCGTGTGCACGTTCTTGTTGAATCCCTCGTCCTCGCTGAGAATGAGCAGCACAATGAGCGACATGTAAATGTGATGTGAATTGCTGTCGGGCGCATTGTACAACGTCTGCAGAATGGGTATCACCAGCTGCTCGAGGTCCTGCTGCTGCATGACAAATCTGTAGAAGCGTTCGTTGCGATGCAGCAGTAAATAGAGCAGCAACGTGGCCTGATCAATGGTCACAATGCGACACAATGTTTCGTATACCGCCGAAAAGTCGATCTGAAAGGAGACGGCACCGCTGCCCTGCTTGGGTGAGTCCTTGGAGTCGGCGCAGCCAAACAAGCTCGTGCGATAGGCATTGTCCTGGGCGGTACAATGATTGGTTAGTATCAATATTAGCAGCAGACTCTGGTTAGCCAGAGGATAGTGCGTTCGAAATTGCTGCGACAGCTCTCCTCCCGTGGCACTGGTCGTCTTGAGCACGTCCTGCTGCTTGCGAAACGTGAATATGGACAGCAGCGACTCGGCAATGCCAAAGACAAAGGAACCCGCCGAACTGGAGCCGAACATGGTGTGTGGCACCTCCACCATGCGTGCCACAAAGTGCAACAGCGCCGACATCAGGACATTCGCGTGCTGGCACTTGTAGATGGTGCGAAAGACAATGGATTTATCAGTGGGCTGTTGCTGCTGGGCGAACAGATGCACCGCCAGCAATGTGATTAGCGTGTTGACCGACTCCAGGTGCAGATGATAGGTGAACTCCTTCACGGGTATGACGACAATCAGGTTCACCAGAGCATCGATGAAGGTCTCGAACTTGGCGCCATCGACAATTAGCGGTGCCAACGCCGCCTGTTCTGTAGCCTCAATAGCAATGGTGGCACATTCCTCCTGCTGCTGCTCCTCAGCGGCCTTCAGAAGCTCGGCACTGGGCATGGCCTCAAAGTGCTGCAGCAGCTGAAACTCGGAGCCAGTTTCGTTGATATACTTGATCAGTGTGCGGATGATAAACAGCGCATTGAACGTTTGCCACACGTGCATGTTGCTCTCCTGATCCGACAGCGACAGCAGCTCCGTGGCCTTCTCCAGAAAGACGGTTACCAGCGAGCCCAAGTTGCCCGTCTTCAGATTGTTGACAATAAACGACTGACATAGCGTTTCCAGTCGTGAGTCCAGGCTCAGCTGATCCTGACTGAAATGCAATATTTAAATTAGTGTTGTTTTTGTTGCTGCTGCTGTTGTGTCAGTTACCTGTTCTCTGGCATCACTATGTTGTAATTGAGCAGGCCATTCCAATAGGCCTCATCGTCGTGCGCTATGTGCTGACGGCCCACAAACCGCAGAAGAGTCTCATTTGACGCCAAGTCGGCATTTCTGCTGACGTTTATGCCCATCTTTTTGGTTTCTGCTCTTACTCCGCTCTGCTGCTGCTGCGACTGCTGCTGCTCTCTCCAGTATGTGTGGAGATGCCTAGCGCATTTGGTGCCACTTGCCAGGGCACTCGGCCTATTTTCAATATACAAATAATAACAATTCTACGAGTTGGCACTAGGCACGTCACCCATTTAATTTGTATGTGTTTTTTTTTTTTTTTCATATGTTTTTGATGGGCCACAATCGCACGCTTGGCAACACTGCACATATCGCAGCAAGTGCTGGCGAGCTTCAGTTCAGGCGTAACGATAGTTAGCTCGTTTTAGTTCCAGTTATAATGCACATATTGTGTTCAGATAAGTAAATCCAAAACCATAGCTAAAGCATTTTATTTATTATTGTATACTCATAATAATTCATGGGTAATACATTTCTGAAATTTTTAATAGAACTTTATTTAATTGAACTTCAGCCGTCGTTCATTGGAACTAGTTCAAATCCATGGTACTAGTTTGGCATTCCACAGCACTGTTTTATTTACGTGACGTCAGTTTTGCTTTGTTTGAGCTTATTTTGTTTTCAAAATCCATTTTAATCACAAATGAATTGTGCCGTTGAGGATTGCACAAACGTAAAGTCCAAGTCTAAAAGCCGGTACTTTTCGTTTCCAAAGGATCCACAGTTGCGGCAAAGATGGGAGCACTTCTGCCGGCGCCCGAATGAAATTAACAGCAAATCAGAGAAAATTTGCATAGAACACTTCCAGGAAAGCGACTTTGAAAGGGATCTGCGATATGAGTTGGGTGTTTACAGCAAGCCCAGACTGAAGCTGAAACCGGGCACAGTGCCCAGCCTGAGCAATAACGGCGATGATTTGGAGATTGAGTTCCTAGAGGATACGGATCCGGATGGGGATGATTGCTCTGTGCTTCAACCGGAGGCTGATGAGGAGACGCAACAAGCGAAGGCTGTGGCACAAAGAAAACAAATTGTGGACGCCATGTTGTCCGAGTATGACGAAAAGCAGGCAGAGGAAAGAGCACAATCGGGAAATTCAATGGAGGGATCAGTCGATGAGGAAGATGATATTGAAGAGCTGCCGGCCGAGGAAATGATCCAGGTGGTGGTCGACGCAGAGGCTTACCTCACATCCTTAGAGAGGGAGAAGTATGTTAGATTTAAACACAAGATTTCGCCAATCCTAATTGTAATTCTTTCAGCACTCAGCTGCGACGTCTGAATTTTAAATTGAAACATGCTGCCCAAACAAAAGCTAAAGCAAAAAAGGAGGATCTCCAGTTTCAGTTGGACCAGGCAAACGCTCGCTACCAGCAACTCTTTGGCCAAATGCAGAAGGTCTTCTCAAAGGCACAAATATGTAAATTGCAAAGGGGCAAACCCGTTGCGTGGCCCAAACAGGATTTAAGAGAAGCCTCTGAGCTGTGTGCGATTAGTCCAGCTGCCTACAATATGCTGCTAAAAAAGCGATATCCGCTGCCTTCCATAAGATCGCTACAGCAATGGAAGGCCAGCGAGCGTGTCAGCATTCTGGAAAATTACCCCGACGAAGCGAGTAACGGCAATTTCGTTGAGGAGGATCAGGAGAGCTGCGAGTCAACTGAAGCTATCGAGATAGAGCACAACTATATTAACTAATGTTATGTTTATGTTCTTATAGGAATACTAATTAGTCGAAACATGTCTTAATTTAAGTACAGCTTTAGAGCTTTGTGTCCAAAATGTTAAAAACCTTTCCCATGGAATGTGAACTCACAATTCTGCCGGCGTCGCAGCCGACACACGTACAGAGAGAGAGAACAAGTGTGTTCTACAAATAGCACAATCGGCTTTTTATTCTCTCACAAAGCATCTGATCGGCTGATCCTTTTTGATGTCAGTCGCTGATCTGCGTTTAATGAGGAGAGATCGTACAGCTTTAGACTTTTATCATACACTGCAACTAATTCTTTGTTCCCTTTAAGTTGCCAACTGTAACAATGCGACAGTTAGAATATACTTTCATTTAATTTTTTTAAGTGTAATGCAGTAAAACGATTTGTGACTTTGTGTTTCTCTTTGGACAATAATATGTATGATCAATGAACTGTTTGCGTTTTATTGTTAAGTAAAAAGTGTAATAAAAAGATAATTTTGATAATAATGCGGTTTATTTGAATATTGAACTAAAACTAATACAAATGTTGGATACTTGCGCCCATAATTGCAGACCATAACTCGGCAATTGTTAGTATTATTATTATAATTCCTCACTTAGTCGTTTCTTTTGGGGATTTGTTTCCTTTAAATTTAGAATTTAACTAAAGATCTTTATGTATATAATAGGACTTGTTTACACATACATACATACTCGTACATATAGTATTTATCGACTCATTAGGATGCTTCATCATCAACAAATTCATTGCAACATTTTATAACTTCATCATCCTATCGATCATCATCATTATTAGTTCACAATTAACTATCACAATTTGTATTCCTTATTTGTTGGCGTTGCATTCGCATGTTTGTGTGTGTGTGTGCCTCTCTTTGTGGGTGTGTGTGTGAGTGTGTGAAAACAAGTAATTATATACATATTTAAAGACATCCATCTCAAAAAAATATATAAAATATGTGTGAAGCTGTCGCCATGTCGCTGAAGAGTGTATGAATTTTGGCTTGGCGATGACTTAAACATAAACAAATATACACTACGATGAGAATGAGAACTGAGAATGTATGATGGCCACCATCAGGACATGGCTACAGATGGCTCCCAAGCTGCTATTGCTAATTGGCATTCCTCATTTTGGCTTAAAGCTTTCGCAGGGCATTGTGTTTGTTGTGCTTCTTGGCCAGCAGCTGCTTCAGGCTGAACGAGGAGAGCGCAATCCCGAATAGGGCCAACATCGTGGCCGAGCGGGTCACCACACGGTTGGGCGACGAGGAGCTGGTGGTGAAAGCATGACTGCCGTGTGTCGAGGCCTGCGCGGAGAGCGGAGTAGCCTGCAAGAGATACAAAAAACAAGAAGAAATAAGTTTAAGGGTGTTTTTAAGGTCGAAGCTTTTTTTCTTCGATTATTTTTTTTAATTATTTCATTAGCTTAAATATTCAAAAGTATTTTCCCAAAAAAATGTCTTAAAATTCGAACAAGTTTAGGAGATAAAGTTATTTTTGTAAAGCAATGTTAATGTTAATGCAAGTGAAATCAAAACTTTAAACGCGTTTTTCTCGAAACCATGTTTTGCAAACAGGACCACACGATTACTCAAGTTTTTCTGGACTGATTTTGATGAAATAAGTGCCAAACAACGCAGAATTAACGGCACTATCGTCCCTGCCTTTCAAATACCTGCTATTTGTACAAAAAAAATGTTTTTATCTCGATGTACCACGATAAGGGATTGATGCTAATTAGTTCCCCTTTTTTTCAGATGCAATATACTCCCGCAATCGTAAGAACATTGAACATGCCTTTTTTTTTTATCCTTTTTTGGGAGGTTGTTAACTTTTAAGCCAAACTGTAGAAAATTAGAAATTAGAAAATCTTTACGCTTGTCATTTTTTTAAAAAAAAGCCTAAAATTCGGCCGTCTGACCTAGAAGAGCCCCTTAAAGGCATCAGATAAAAATTATAACAATCTATTTAAAATATCTATTTTTAAAATGTCAAGCAAACAAGTTGGCTAATTGCCCTCTCGTCTTTTGGCTTTCCTACTACGCAGCATTTTTTAAAATTTAATTTAGCCGTTGGCAACGAGCGACGCAAGCTGAAATTCCCCGCCACAGATTACCCCACAGGTTCCCACGTTCATTGAACTGATTAAGATTAAGAGCAAGTAATCGCCGAAAAGGGTATTTGACATGCCGCTGAACTTGTAACACCTGTTGATAACACACATATGTCGTAATACAAACAATTAATTCCTATTAACGACCTCAAACAACGGCATTTTCGGACCGGACCTCGACTGTACTTGTTTCTTGATTCTGTTGCATATGGAGCAGCTTTTTGCCTCAATTTCTCAATGAAACTTGTCAAAGACGCAAAAAGCTGGAAGCGCGTGTCGCGCGACGTCAGCATTGCATTGCACAGTGGGCAGAGGTTATTGGAGCGAGTGCGAAATTAAATTGTATCGGATAGTGCTTGACAAGTATTACAAACAAATAAATTTAATGGGTATGATTATGCTAAGAGACAACTTTTTAGAATTACTTCGACAATGTATACAAATGCCCACATATTAAAACTGCCCAAAACTAGGAATACATTTATAAGATCGAATTTTGTTTGCGATAATTTTAGGAATTTGTGTATTAAAGTGAAAATGACATTGAGCATAACCCATTGTTTATAAGAACAATCTTTAAAATAAAAAAAAAAATTATGTAAAAAATTGAGTATAAAAATCTAAATTTGAAAAAATAATGAAAATGTATCAAAAATGTTCTTCTACAAGCTTCTAAAAGCGTTTAGATACAGTTTGTCAAAAAACACTTTACACACCCTTAAAAGTGTAATATTTTGACTTTAAATAAGAAAATAATAGCTTATTATATATATTTGGAAAGGTCGCTTAAATTCCGATTGAATGACACAAAACTTTCCTTAACCTATTAAGTACCCTTCGAAAAGATCGAACTTATGTAAAAGTCACTTTTCAAAACTTTCTTCCTCGATTTTTCACAAAAAATATTTTGATGCAAAAAAATTCTTGATACAATTCTAAGAGTAACTGCATAAAAAAAATGTCAACAATATTTTTGCAAGTATTTTTTAAAATTTTTTGAAAATCCTAAAAATTACAATTTTTACTCATTTTTCCTTATTTTCATGCAAAAAGTGCCTTTTTTGCAGTTTTCAAAAAATTGTAAAAAATACTAGCAAAAATATTTTTGAAAATTTTTTTTTTGCAGTTACTCTTAGAATTGTTTCAAGAATTTTTTTGCATCATATTATTTTGTGAAAAATCGAGGGAAAAAGTTGAAAAAGTAGACTTTTGCAAAAATTCAAAATATTCCATGGGTACTCAATGGGTTAAGAATATGTTTGCATCATTCGAACGAAAATTAAATGACCTTTCCAAAAATATATAATAAGCTATTATTTTCTTATTTAAAGTCAAAAGTCAAAGGGAGTGTAAAGTAAATTGCAGCTTAACGACTTGGTTTGGTTGGCAACGTGCAACTAATTGTAATATGTAGTAATCTATTTTTAGAATTGCCGGCGTCGCTTTGCTGTAATTGTTGTTGGGGTAAACAAGTTTCATTTAATTTGACGCATTTCAAAGAACTTCTGCTCCAGTGTGCACAGCTGACATTGCCCATACATAATTACTTTATCAGTTTGTCGTTGTTGTTGTGGTTGTAACTCTCACTGCGCAATGCAACTTGCAACTGGAGACGTCGCCTTGTGACGCACTTGGCTTGACCCGTTTCCTCATTACTTGCGATCATTTCTTGAGCTGCTTTTGCTATCTCTGCCCGTTGCGCTCATGCACTGGACGCGTGGCCCGCATAAGCAAATACCGTCGACCGTCAACCACAATATTCCAATGTTTATAAATAAACCGACTTGTTTGCGAATTTTGTCACATACACATACACACACATTCATATTTTGATATGCAAATTTATTTGGCATAACAAGAAATCCAAAATCATTGCATTTGTTTTGCTTCCTCCTCCACTTCCCGTTCGGATTCTGTCCTCTCCTTCCCGTTCCGCTTCCTGCGTTGCCTGCTTTGCGTTTAAGCCGGAATGGAATGGATTGCTCTGGGAGATTCAAGATGACAGTTGTTGTTGCTGTTGTTGTTGCTGCAGTTGTTGTTATCGCAGATAAGAGTTTATCGTTCTTGGATAACGACGGAAATGGAATGCTCTTTGGACTGATGCACTGTCCACTGGCTTGTGGGTCAATAATATTGTCACGAGGATGGTTGGTCATGTCTTCCATGTGGCATGCAACGCCAACTGTTGCAAGTGTCGATTCCATCCTCACATGCATCGCCTGGTTGCAGTTTCTCCATTTAATTCACGCGTGTGTGTGTGCGTGTGTCGCGTACGAGGGACTTTTACGTGTTTGGGATATTTGTGCTGCTCATAATTTCCCCTTAATTTGCATGTTTTACACACTTGCCAATATACTTTGTTTCGGTTGTTGTTGTTTTTTTATGCGCTATTTTGCGAATGCTCACCTGACCGAAGGTTAAACGAAATGCATACAATCCGATATTAGTTGTTTTCATTGTCCGTTCAATCAATTATTATCTGCAATACAAATAAATTTCAATTTGAGCACAGGTCAGCTTACATAATACGAAATTGATTTTTCTCTTTATTTTCTTTTCTTTTCCTCATTCAAATGTGAGTGTGAAAGTCGTCAACACCTGCTTATCACTTACATTATATGTGTGAGTCAAGTGAATGCGTTGCTCTCCGTAATTATGTCTCTTCTATTATGCAGTTCCGATCGTTCTGCGATGAGATTATTTTAATGCATTTAATAAATAAAAAAAGAAAGAGTTCTCTAGCGCATGCCACACCATCGGACGACAGGGCTGCAAAAAGATAGAACTAGAGCTGGAATCGTGCTCGTGTTAGATTTAAAAAAGATCCAGCCAGCAACACGTTATGAATAATTTAAGTCTCCTAATTAAGATAGAGCGCAAACATATTATCCCAATAAATTAATAATAAGAGAATATAAAGTTAATTCAAGGCTGAATTATTATTTTAAATACGTTTTGATAAATTAAATAAGGCACGCGTTCATCTCTATGAGGAATCTGTCAGCATGCTTATATATTGTGAGATCTGGCAGCGTTGTTGATTTGTTTACATTTTGTTTGAATTAATTTGGCAGTATGGCAAGCCTAGTGCCAGTGTAGAAAAGTCAGTTTTAAGTCTATTAATTTTTGAAATCTGTAGGCTTTTCTAATGCATAAATCCAAAATCATTGCTTATGTTTTGCTTCCTCCTCCACTTCCCGTTCGCATTCTGTCCTTTCCTTCGCCTTCGCTTCCTTCGCTTGCTTGGCCTCGATGCTCTGCCGCAACTGTTGGCGCAGCTCCGACCGAGATCCAACTAATCCGGCGCCAATGCTGCCCACTTTCCGTTTAAGCCGGCCACGCACCGCACGCAACTCTAGACCTCGCTTCTCCCCCTTCATCAGTTTGGACAGAATGGCGGAACATCGAGGAGACGGCGGCGGTGACGGAGGCTTCACTGGTTGTTCAGCTATCTTGGGCTGCTCTTTGATCGTGAAGGTCGAGGCCTTTTTGGGGGCCCGGAAGAGATATGTCTTGGGCGGGTCGTTGGTCTTTGGGACTCCATTCTGACTGTTCAGTTCTGGCACAGAGACTGTGAACTTGACATCAGCATCGCTGCAAGTTGCACTTGGAATGGATTGCTCTGTTTCCTCTGGGAGATTCGAGATGCCAGAAGAATTTGTTAGCCAATCGGGCAGAGAATATATGGCAGTTGTTGTTGTTGTTGCTGCCGCTGTTGTTGTTATCGCAGATAAGAGTTTCTCGTTGTTGGATAGAGACGGAAATGGAATGCTCCTTGGACTGATGCACTGTCCACTGGCTTGTGGTTCAATAACGCCAACGCCAACTGTTGCAAGTGTCGATTCCACGATGGACGCAGTTATATCCGGCATGGAACACGTAATAGATTCCGTTGCAGGCTCCTCGGTCTCTGCCTCGGCCGCCAGCTGCTGAAGCATCTGCACAATAAAGTCATCATCATCGTCCACATTTGAGGTTTCTTGCACAGAAGCGGGCGCGGTCTCCTCCTTATCGGACGAGGAGGAGGAGGAGGATACCTCATCGTTGTGCGGCCAAAGACAGGAGCGGGATTCGCACTTGAGAATCTGTTCCTCCAGATTTATGTAAAAGTATCGCAGTTTGTGGTCAATGCCCTGATTCAGACAATCCTCACATGCATCGCCTGGTTGCAGTTTCTCCATTTATTGTGTATTTTAATGCATTTAATAAATAAAAAAGGAAAAAGTTCTCTAGCGCATTTCACACTATTTGGCGACAGGGCTGCAAAAGATTGATTGTGAGATCTGGCAGCGTTAATGGTTTGTTTACATTTTGTTGAAATTAATTTTGCAGTATGGCAAGCCTAGTGCCAGTGTAGAGAAGTCAGTTTAAATTAATTAAAATTCATTTTTGAAATCAGTAGGCCTTACTTATGTTTTCATTAGCAAAAATCTTACTTTAGGTCGGTATTTCAAATTGAACATTCAGTTATTTTGAGCTGACATCTAAAATATATTTATTTATTTCGATTAACAAATCAGAACACGGTTACCAACACTAATCAATTTTCAGTCGGTGATTCGCTGCAAATCAATTTCATAATACGATTCAATTCATTGTTCGCTTTCTTTTGCAATACAATAAATAAAATGGTGCTTTCTGATGGAGTGAAGGAGCGTCTGGGAGTGGTTGTGGATATCGTCCAGACCACTTTCCACTGGGGCTTTGTGCCCATGGTCCTTTATTTGGGTAAGTTGATATAGCACGTGTGGAAAGAAGAAGCACAGTGCAAATTTGTTATCTATTTTTGATAATGCATTCACAAACATGTTTTATGTTCCAACAGGATTCTCCAAGGGCGCGGAACCGGGCATGCCACCACTGTCACTTCTGAGCCTCCTGTGGCAATAGATAAATTTCATACCAAGTATGATTGCGAGCGATTAAATTGACAAAATGTTATTGTTGATTGCCAGGCATTTTCATAGCACTAGTACCTTAAGAAAGCTGGCGGAAATAAATTTCTGTTCAACCAATTAATTATACATTGTGATAAATTATTTTTCACTTTCTGTTGGAAATTAATGTTTTAATGCAATAACTGTAAGACTGACCCATAGGTGGCTTTTTTATGCTTCGCAAACAAACGGCAGGTGGCGCCACCGTTCTGAAAGGTGTGACTAGCTTGGTCCCAGCTAAAGGACCAATATTTGGTTATTATCAAAGGGGATATCTTTTTGAATTTTTCCCTTAATTTTGTCTTGCAATTTTATTCGACTTTTGTATACATTTTTTAATAGAATTAATTCGTCGAGGGATGTTCTAGTACTAAATGGCTTTGTTATAATCTTACCGCAAAATTAAACAAAAATTGCTAAAGAAATAAATTTATTTAAATTATGCGCCCAGACCATATTAAGGTCTGATAGCAACACGATGTATATCGATATAGTGCCCTGGTCCGCAATGTGACATAAACATAATCGCACTAGTATTTCATAAGTAGAAGTGAAGCATAATTTCCATTTCTCAGAACGGTCACACTGTTCGCTAATCTATTCACACTAGAGTTGGGCTTTTCAGTTCAATTTGCTAAATAAGTTCAATCGTTCATTTTTCAGACGTGAATTGAAATGTAATAAAGATTTTTATTGAAAATGAGCAAAATGAGTAAATTGGGTTTTATATTTTCGCCTTAAGTAACCTTTTACATTGCTCAAAACTTAAAAATATATAAAATTGAAACATTGTTACAAGTTAATATAGAAGAAATTGAATCTAAGAAATTAAAGAATTTTCTGACCAACTGCGAAATGAACGATTTAGTTCATAATTGACTGAATAAGTTCATTCTTCGCTCATTTTAATGACCCGTTCATTTGAGCTTTTTAAGAACGAAACGACACAACTCTACTATTCACACACAGACGGGTTTTCCGCTGATTTCGTTAAACAAAATTGCATATATAACACATAAATAATACAATTTAATGCAAACACAACAGTGCACAATACAATTCAAGGTGCTGGCTACAACTGTAAATGATACTTAGTTGAAAAACAAGCCCACCAAGTGCCAAACTCACGTGATGAAAATACGGCTGAAAAGTTATCCGTAAAGTGGGAGGGGAATGAGTTTTTCTAATTGAATTGAAAGAAGTGAGCGAATTTTGCGGATTTATTTGTGGCATTTAATTATAAAATATGCGTGCCAAGTGCACTAAATGCCAAGTGGCCAAAAAAAACGGCTGCTCACGCTAATTAACTCGCTAAACGAATGTTCAAACAAAATGTAAGCTCGTTTCGGCGCAAGCAGAGCGCGAGTTTCGAGTCCTACACAATAAATGCGCAATATCAAGCAAATTAGTTGCCGTCTGCAGTCAACGTCGACGTCAACGTCGCGGTCGCAGTCGCAGTCGCTGTCGTTGTTGGCGTTTCCTTTGCATAGTTTTGTTTGTGTCGTCAACAAGGAGTACAAATAATTTCTTGCCCACACACAGACTTTGAGCTTACGCGTGTGTGTACGCGTGTGTGCGTGCGTGTGTGTTTGTGTGTGTGCGTGCATGCGGAAAACAAAAGAAAATCACAATAACGAAAACAATAACATGGCGAACGGTCAGCGATTATCAAAAAGAAAAACAATTAAAATGTGGCTTCTGGTCAAGCTGCTCTGCCTGCTGGCGATGTTGAACGTAAGCTGCGGTAAGTACTATCCAACACTGGCTAATGAGGATGTGCACCTGCCACCTCCCCCTCGTTTCACAGGTGTGAAACTAACCTAAATTTGTATTCAGTTGCAGCCTCACCAATTGAAGTTGTTATAAATACCACAATAGAAGCGACAAAAACTGGCCACAAAGTCTTGCCAGAGCCAGCGGCAACAGCAACAGCAACAACAACTGCAACAGCAACAACAACAAGAAAAACAGTGAGAGCAGCAGCAACAACAACAAATGAAACAGCTGGTGCTTATCTAACTAAATCGTCGCTGTCGTCCGCTGATAACAGCGACCATGGCAACAACAACAATGGCAACAACAACAACAACAACAGCGCAGTGTCAATCCAATTGCCAGCAGCAAATGAATCCATTGCTGCCACCCAGTTGCAAATGTCGATGCCAACTTACGCGCCGCTGCACAACAAGAAGCACGAAAGTAAGTCCGAAATGAAAGCCGCCAAATCAGACAACAGACAACAGACAGCAGACATCAGATACGAGACGAGCGAGAACTGAAAAGCGGCTCGCGTGACTTTAACACCTCAACCTCAAAGAGTTGGAGTTTTAAAACCCGGCAAGCGTCCGTCTGGCATTGTCTCTCCTCCTCCTACCCCTCCCTCTGCCCCTGCCCCTTCCACTGTCTCGCCGTGTGACGTCAGCGTGTTGTTGATGTCAATGTGCTGCAGTTCTCATACCCACACTGGCTGACTGACTGACTGACTGCAGCAGACACTGGCACTTCAGCCACCCCCGCTTTTGCATGCACTTGCATTGCCTACAGCAACAACAACAGCAACAACAACAACTCAACTGCAATGCAACTGCAGTCACAGCGACAGCGACAGCAGAAAACAAAACTGGCGCGCAAAGTCAGCAGCGACGTCAGCGGCAACGTCAACGTCAGCGTCGACTTCGTCTGGGTTCTTTATGCTTTCCGCTTTGCACTTGTCTTCTCGTCTGTCTCCGCTTTGTTGTTATTATGCTAAATGCCTTTTGTTTTTGGCTTTGTGCGAGAAACCTGAGCCCACCCCCTTCTGATGCCCCCCCCTCTCTTCTCCTCTCTTCCCCTCTCTTTGCGCGGAATGTCAGCGATCGCTCAAGAAGTCGGTATTATGATTAATGTATCTCTAAATAGGGCTGAGAGTGACTCGCTAATTGGCTTAAAGCGACACATGTCTGCAGCCTAAAGATCAGACTGATAACGGTTGCTGCTAATTAGGAATATCAAACTTATTCCGATTTCCAATTCCATTCGATAAACGTTTATTTTAAGCAAAATCGCATTTCTAATGAAAATATTTTTAAATTATGCTTTATTATGATCAGCAAAATGAACAGTGAAGTGCAGATGAAGATAGTACTTTTGATAATCGTTTTTTTGAAATGCATAATTTAGTCTTTTTATTTGAATAATGTATACTGAGTAAGTTAAAGTTGAAAGTGTACTTAATACTTAAAGTGTACTTAATGCTTTTTTCTTAAATTAACTTAAAAAATATAGGGCTATGTAAGGAATCTGAGTTGCACTCAAGGGGCGAAACCAGTTTAGGAGATCGAAATTCGAGTGTTTTTTGTGATTATTTTAACTGAGAGAGAATAATTAGAATTCCTTTAAAGTAAAAGGATAGTTAATTCCTATTTTGAACTACACATTAAAATTTTTTCGAAGCCATTTCCGCCGGAGGTCACTAGTCGGCATATTTATTTTGACAACATTTAAAATTAAATTTACTCATAATTTGAACCTACTTCATGTGAAAAGGACATTTCATTTCCGTTTGAATGATACAAAGCTTTCCTTAACCCGTTCCAATGGGTACTTGGAAGTTTAGAATTCTTCTAAAGATCTATTTTGAAAGGTGAAAGGTCTATTTTGAAATAGTAATTTTTTACAGTTTTCAAAAAATTATAAAAAATACTAGCAAAGAGGTTTTTAAAAAAATTTGTTGCAGTCATTATTAGAATTGTTTGAAGATTTTGTTTTGCATCAAAACATTTGTTTTAAAAAATCGAGGAAAAAAGTTTTTTTTCTTTACAAGAATTCTAAATTTTCAATGGGTACTTAAAGGGTTAAGGAAAGTTTTGTATCATTCAAACGGAAATGAAATGACCGTTCCATTGATGCCAAAATGTACATGAAGTAGGTTCAAATTATGAGTAGATTTAACTTTAAATGTTGTCATAAAATATATGTCGACTAGTGTAGTTGATTGTAGAGGCTGGTGTCCACTGTGACGGTGACTGTTTGAACAATATGTAATTTTTTTCATCTTTCTTGCATAAAAAAATATTTTATTAAATAATATCATTCTCAAGGGTGGTTCATATTCTTGGTACTTAGATAAAGAATATTCACACCCATTTTCAGATTCGTCAATAACTTTTTGAGCTAGTATTACCGCAAGTTAAAAAAATGTGGTTTCGAGAAAAACGCATTTCAAAAAAACCGCGCGTTTCGGCACTGAATCGACCGGTGTTTACCTAAGTGCTCATATCTTCGGAACTATTGGAATTTTGGGCTGAAACTTACGCTACCCTGGAGTATTTGTCCTAAAAAAAATTGGTTTTTTGAACAATCTAAACTGGTTTCCCCCCTTACATACATTTTGGATACAGAATGAGTTTAGATTACAGACACTGATTTAATGGACATTTATAATCGAATTCGATTAAGATTTTACAAGTATTTTAAAATATTTTTTCTTAACCTCGAATGCCTCTTATTTCCAGTACTCTAACGAATTGTCTTTAATTTTTATTCCAGAAACAATCAAATGCCATTGTGATATCTGCAAGGATACGAATCACATATGCGAAACGGACGGATATTGCTTCACGTCGGTGGAAAAGGATGTCAACAACCAGATAATCTTTAGTTTTCGGTAAGTTGGAATTATTCGTTGTTTATAGGTAAAAACAAAGACCGCACAATCAACCGGCAATCAATTGACAATCTGACAATGTGTGCGAATTCGTTGCGTAGCTGCCTCAACATGTCGCAGAGCTTTCCGCCGGGACGTTTCATCTGGTGCAACGATGGCCGCCGTGGCGGGCCGACGGCACGTCCAGCCGCACCTCGGGGCGGACACGCCTGTTGCAATGATCGTGACTTTTGCAATCGATATCTGCGTCCCGTTATCAAGTACTATGCGCCGTCCATGGACAGAGCCACAATTGATGGCCAAAAGCCGCCGGTTGTCTACGAAGGTGCGCTATGGTGTGCACGTCTTTTGTCCAACCCATCCTAGAATCTCCTCCTTTTACCTAACTCTGCCATCATTCAAGAAACAAACGCACGTCGTTCAAGTTGCTTTGTTCCAGTTTTTTTTCGTTCTTTGAACTTGTTTCTCTAAACCTACCATGCTCGTTCGTTGAGTTCGACTTGAAGCTAACCACCAAAAAAAAAAGAAAAATTATAATTAATTAATTTAACAAACTGCAGCGCACAATACTAAAAACCAATAGCAGCAAAAACAACAACAAAAGCAGCAGCAGCAGCAACAACAACAACATCATTGAGAGCGCGTTAAGCTCCTGGCAACAAAAATTCGTTTTGATTCATTTCTGTTTTGATTGCTACTAACCAGACTGAGTGTCAATTAGTAACTGTCGAAGAGACAGTAGCTACAACAACAACAACAATACACCTTACTAATTTTAATTCTTATTCTCTTTTCCTCTCTGTTTATCTCACTATCGATCCAAAACAAAAATCAAATGCCACGCGCGCTCTCTTCTCCTCTCTGCTCTGCACACTCTCTCTCTGTCACTCTCTGAACGTTCGTTTCGCTCGCCCGCTCGCTCGACGTTGCTCTCTCTTTTAATATAACTTACACCCACACATACACACACACAAATGTAAACACTCACACTCATACTCGATTGTATTGGTCTATTATGCTGCACAGTTGCCTCTATAAGACTTACGAGCTGCATCGCGAGCCTCTGGAATGCCTCTCCAGTCGCAGTAAAATCAATTCGTATAGAATTAAATGTTGTAGTAAGGATTTCTGCAATAGGGAGGAGCTTATGAGAAACGTGTTTGAAACAGGTACAGCAAACATTAATTAAAACAATTACAAAAAAAAAACATTTATTAAAAAACTTTAACAATTACAACAAATTAAAAAAAAAACTATGTCAACAAGATACAACTATTTCTCTCTATTTTAAAAAGCTTTTTGGTTTTGCACTCTTTATTTGTACTCTCTGCTAATTATGCACTACAACAGCAACAATACAAACAAAAACAAAAACAACTTCACACTACCTTTGTATGCCAACAACTTTTACACAACTTAACGCACAACAATATTAATAATAATAATTAATTTCTTAATTCGGTTTGCACAACAATTTAGTAGTTGACTTTTAATTGCTATTAAATATTTTTGTTTTGCTGGAAATATCTTTAATATTTTATTTATTCAGTTTTCTATTTGCACTTCGCTTTCTGATCGTCCTTTGATTTGTAGGTTTCTTTTTCTTTTGATCTTTTGCACGTTTTCCGCCTTGCCGCCTGTTTCTCTGCACTGTCTAAGTATCTATTATGCACACAAACAACAACAACTACAAAAGCAACTCAGCTACACATAGTACTATATAGTAATCTATACTTAGTAGTATCTCTTTGCAAACCTATCAAATTTATGCATGACATTTAAATTTGTAATCTTTTCGCTTATAAAATAAATATCTTCGAATATCTATTAGAGGTATTCCCGGTGTGGATCCTTGTACTTTTTATGAATATTGATTTCAATTAAATTTTATATTTAATTATTGGCTCCAAGGTTTCATTTATAGTTTCCCTTGATAGCAGTTTAGCTTTGTGTTATGTATTTAACATTTTAATTGATTTTTCATTCAGGATTGTTCTTACTCTCTCCAACCAAAGATTGATCTATTGTTGGGCATATTCTCTGGTGCTGTGATTTCTTCTGTGTTTTTATTGTATTTGTATATAATTAACTTGGGAACTTTTTCTCTTTATACTCCTGCTTCGAACTTTGCACTCAGCGTTACAATTCCTTACTGCTGCTGTCGAGACCCAATGTGTCCTCTATTTTGTGAGCAAAGCCCCGCCCCCACGCCCCCTTTAGTCCACGCCTTTGCTGCACGTTCGCTGCGCTTTATAACTCCTACAGCTTATGCCACAATTTAGTTTTTAAGTCGTAGACAACAACAAACTGCAACTATAATAATAATATGATAATAATAATAACAACAACAACAACTGCTGCTTATCAACTGCACAACCACAACAACAACAACAACTATAGTAATCCAACAGCAACAACAACAGCAACTAGTTATATTTACCCCCCTCTTTTTTGCGCCTAACTAAGTAGTTTGTAACTAAAATTCTAGCCAATATTTAACTCAATTAGCCTAAAAAAAATCGAAACGAAACAATTATGTATATGTATGTATGTATGTATGTAGATGCCTGCCCCTAGCAAACCACTTACCACCCGATGATCCCGCCTGGTGTCATGACAAGACACCGATTTCCTCCACACAATGTTGTCAAGAAGATTTTTGTAATTCGCGTGAAAGTTACAATGGTGTTATACCAGGTGAGAGTTGCTTAAACCCCACCCAGCCATCCATCTATCCATAGATCCATTCATACATCCGTTCAAACCACATACGTCGACATCATGAGCGGCAACATATTTTAACCACATCAGCATTCACGCGTATTCCCTACGCGCCTCCCACTTAACCATTCGAGCCACGCCCATGTCATTGCACCGCATTATTTGCGTTTTTTTAGACCAAAATTTGTAGCACACGCAACAAAAGTCAAAACCAACACACACACTCATACACTTATACATGCACACACCTGTCATTCTGCACGCTGTTGTCCTGTCCCGCCCGGTCCTCCCCTCTGGCCCACATTCTCATGCGTCAATGTGCCGTCTCGAAATAGAAACCAAGAAGAAAGTTTACTTTCGGCACACCGAATGTTTGATACCCTTGCAGAGGCCTACATTCAACTATCACCTGATCTGTCCTATGATTTAACTCTCAACTGATCTGATCTTATGAAAGATAAATGATAATGCAGTCCGATTTAAGCTTAAATTTGTGCAGAATTTATAAGACAATCCCTATGCAATTGGGGTGAAAATGTGAAATTTATTTAAACATTTAAAAAAAAAAAGAAAAGAACATGTTTAATTAAAAAAATAAAGTTTTCGACCAGTTTTTTGTCAGACTTAAACCAACTTATGTGAACAAGAGCACCAACAGAAATATCTATGCTTTTAATACTTCAAGTAGATTTTCGACCGATTATTTCTAACTAAACTATGTGATATAGTCATCCGATCGACTAAGCTCATTGTACCGATCAAGAATATATCTTCATACTTATATCTTCGCCTAATTTAATGCATTACAAAACGGGATTAAAACTGTAACCAAAACCATAACCGTTAACTGGTATAAACCGATTAAAACTGATAACCCTCACCGAAATAAATTTTTTGTTTTGTCCCGAAACCCAAATACCAAAATTATTCAACCCGAAATAACCGCTATTCAAAAGTATAACGGTTAGTTCTGGTTCTATCAAGCATTAAATTAAAATTCAATTTTCTTGTCAATGGGTTACCATCGTTTTTCAATTTATTTTTATTTTTATTACCAATTTGAATATTGATTTAAAATATATAAAAGAGTTTGTAGTTACACATTAACATATTTTAAGCATTTTAACAACAAATTATCCTGTGAACCGGAATCATACCGGAAATTCAAAACCCGATAACCGTTTCGAAACCGATATACAAACATTTTGCGTAACCGAAAACCGAAATGAGAGAAAAACCGATACCGCAAGTGAAACCAATATTCGTTTCGGTTTGATATCCTGGTTGAAAAATTATGTGAAGCCTCTGCAAGGGTATAAAATGAACACATGTATTTTTGTTTGTTGGATTCTCTCGTCCTTCTTTCAAATACACACGTTGCACTCACACTTGCTGTTGTTGTGTATTTCACCTCGTCTGCGTTGTTTTTGTGGCCTCGACGTAACTTCTCCTCCACCAACTCCACCACCACGTTGTTGTGTTGTATCCATCGCACCTTACCACCTGCCCCACACCGTCATCCACCCACTTGTCGCTTCGCCGTGTTTCGAGTTGTCTGCTGACCTTTCGCATCATTCATATTGACTTGTTAAAAAGACGACACGACGCACATAAAAAAAGCCAAACAACTGTATGCAAAAAAAGGAAGTAGGCAAGAACAACAACAACAACTGTCTCAAGGGGACCAACAACAACAACAACAACTTCAGCAGCAGCAGCTGAAGCAGAAGCAGAAGAAGAAACAAAAACAGTCGTCGTTCCAGACAGCGCATTTTGTTTACCTCGTTCTCTCGCACTCGCTCCTTCTCTTTCTTGCACTGTCTGCGTCTGTTTATGCAAGTCGTGCATTCATGTATTCATTCATCTGCTTCTGCTGCATCGCGTCGCTGCAATGTTAGCGTCTCTGTCGCTGTCAACGTCAACATCGCTGTCGCAGTCGCCGTCTCAGTCGCTGCAGCAGCCGGCATCATTTCATTCATCTATGGCCGCATTTTTTGTGTTATTGCTGTCTGCAGCAATCGTTTTGTTTTTTTTATTTTTTATTATTTTTTTCACTCATAAAAATATTATTAGTAGTTGTATATGTATGTGTGCGACTGTTCATATGTATGTATGTGTTATTTCAGTTTATTGCTCTTTAGCTTTTAAATATGCGCCGAAAAGTATGCAAAGGTTTGTAAATAACTATCAAAAGTCATAAGCAGGTTAGTGAAAAATGCACTTTAATAAAAACAACAACACACACTCCATGCACACAAAACACACACACATACACCGACACAGGCATAAGCACCAACAACTAACTGTTTAGTTAGCATGCACCATTATTTTATTTGGTTTATGTTTCTGGTTATAATTATAAGCTTTAATCACTGTTGGCTTACAGCATGTTGTCTTCACCTTAATATATTCACTAACTTTCTGGCATTTAATTTTCCATTAATTTTCACGCTCAGCTTTAGCAGCTTGCTAAACTCACCAGCTTCTAAGTAACATTTGAACTAATCAAGCGTATTTTCCAATTAGATTTTCTACCTAACCAGACGCTAAGCAGCTGGGAATTGGTGGCCATAATTGTAGGCGTCACATTGATCATCTGTCTATCTGGCACGATGACCTGGTACTATTGCCAGCGTCGAAAGCGTTTGGCCAATGGACGACCCTTTGCCAAGGAGGATTCCGTTTATGATCCCATACTAAATGGCAACACGACGCTGCATGATATTATTGAGATGACCACATCGGGATCTGGTTCAGGTGGGTAAATTTGATGGGAGAAGAGGGATATTTGTATAGGACAATGCACTCTGAACTTAAACAATATTAATTTAAGGCGAAATAGGCCTAAGCTTAATTTAAACTGTCGGGGCTTACGAGTAAAAATTACACTTATGTATAAAAATATTGAGCTAATTGTCCTCAAAAAAAAAGTACATATGGTCATTCCCACAGAAATGTCAACCGCGTCCAAAAACTTAAAATTGATCAAAACTTCACTGTAAGTGAAATTGTCTTCCAGAAATATATTCAAGTTATCTATTTTAACAATGTACACTAGAAGAAATTCCCTAGGATGAGCATATCGATTCTACATTGGAATAAATTCACTTTATATTTTTGCTCATTTTTTAAAAAATGTACTTCCAAAATGGACCGTTTGTATTCTAACGATAACACTTAGTACGATATTAAGATATTGTTACGTGAACCATTTAAAAAAAAAGATATATATTGAAAGTTTAACTTGAATCAAGTTTTCCAGCTGTTTTCGATATATAATTTCAAAAAAGAGACAGAAACAACATAAACATATTATGGAATAGCGTCTTCTATTTTTGTCGCGTACTAATGCTTTGGTTTTTCGAAACGAACTTGAAAACAAACAAGTTCTCAAAGTCAACCTTAGCACCAATTACAGTGCTAATCAAGAGCTATAAGCTTGGTCTTTTGTTTAAATAATATAATGTTTTGGCAGATGTTTTTATTCATTTTGAATGTGTACAATGTCGCATGCGACATTGGAGAAATGCCCATATACGATGTGCATTTATAATTTTTCTTTCATATTGTAATTGTTATGGCTGCATTTAATACTTTGTGTAATTTAAATACTAGCTACTTTGTTTTCCTTATGCAATTGGATTCTTAATTAATTTATTTTGGTAAAGAGTACACTAGATTTCTTAGAGTTAAATCACTCATAAGCTCCCACTCTGCAACCAAAGCGCCTGTTAAATTTTTCACACAGATTTGTGATAATGGGACTTACAATAGTGAGCTAAAAATATATAACAATAGTAGTCTATAGCATACCCACAATACGTATACGATTGTGATTAAGAAAGGAACAAATAGAAACTTTTATGCACATCTACTTATTACCCAGCGGTACGTTGGACACCTGAGTAAGTCAAATGTATGGCACGTTTAACCGAGTTTAATTTTCTTTTTAGCTGGACTGCCGCTGCTCGTGCAACGCTCGATTGCACGGCAAGTGCAATTGTGCCACGTTATTGGCAAGGGACGCTTTGGCGAAGTGTGGCGCGGACGCTGGCGTGGCGAGAATGTCGCCGTCAAGATCTTTTCCAGTCGTGAAGAATGCTCCTGGTTCCGCGAGGCTGAAATCTATCAGACTGTTATGTTGCGGCATGAGAATATTTTAGGTTTTATTGCAGCTGATAACAAGGGTAAGTTTGTTTGCTTATAATTGTTATTTGAGTATTGTTAAATCTTGTTTTATTTCGACAACAGATAATGGCACCTGGACGCAGCTTTGGCTGGTCACGGACTATCATGAAAATGGCTCGTTGTTTGATTATCTTACGACGCACACTGTGGACACCAACACAATGCTAAACATGGCGTTGAGCATTGCCACTGGACTGGCACATCTGCATATGGATATTGTGGGCACACGTGGAAAGCCAGCGATTGCCCATCGCGATCTCAAGTCAAAGAACATACTGGTCAAGTCGAATTTGAGCTGTGCCATTGGAGATCTGGGCCTGGCGGTGCGACATGTAGAGAAGGATGACTCTGTGGACATACCGTCAACGCATCGCGTGGGCACCAAGCGTTATATGGCACCCGAGGTGCTGGACGAGAGCATGAACGCCCAACACTTTGACTCGTACAAGCGGGCGGATGTTTACGCATTTGGTTTGATACTCTGGGAAATAGCACGTCGCTGCAACATGGGCATGATCTTTGAGGAATATCAATTGCCCTACTGGGATGCTGTGCAGCCTGATCCAAGCATTGAGGAGATGAAAAAGGTAACTAGGATGAGCTAACAGATTGAATATTGTTAACGTGCTTGTGTCCTCTCAGGTGGTTTGCATTGAGAAGAGTCGACCGAATATTCCCAATCGTTGGCATGCCTCTGATGTGCTGCACAACATGGCCAAGGTCATGAAGGAGTGCTGGTATCCCAATCCCGTGGCACGCCTCACCGCGCTGCGGATCAAGAAGACACTTGCCAGTATACGTGTTGAGGACAAGGTCAAGAACTGATTGTGGCTCTAGTGCGTAGCCAAATGGAATGCGTTTAATTTAACTGTGTACATCGCACCTGTGTAACCTGTAACCTGGCCCCGTGTTACCTTCAAGCGACAAGCAGCGAAAACAAAACTTAACATAACTAAGATAATCGAAGCAAGCAAACCAACAACAACAAATATTTTGTAAATACTTAGGTCTAACAAATAACAAACCTCCTCCTCCTCCCGCTTTGCATATGAACTCTAATCATTTTTAGTTAATTATGTTTATAATTTGTGCTTTTATACTTTTGTACATACATATATTTTGTTGAAATTGTTGCTGAGATTTGCATTAGTTTCACGGCCAGAAAGGGGCAGAAAGCGGCGCGCCAGAAAACCGTCGCACTGCCATTAGTGCTAAAATATTAGGGTCTAATTGTATACAGGCGCATAAATATGCATACATACATACATATACGTACAAGTATATTTTTTATAGCCACTGTTCACAAAACAAAACAAAAATACATACAGTTAATAGACTTTGCCAAGACTGAGCAACAGTGAGAGAAAAGCAAAACCCCCAACAAAAAAAGGAAATATTCCGCAATAACAAATAATATAGATTACAACAAAAAGACGAATTGCAACCTGCAGGCAACTTTTGTGCTGCATAATATCAATAAAATAATATAGAAACTGTAGCGTTTATACACCTTTAGAAATACGTTTATAGACAATGATGAGAGAGAATTCAACACATTTTTTAGGCGTTTATCGTTGACAAAACTCAGGAAATCACGAATTACAATAAATACAAAATTGATAAAAAAAAAGTAAATGAAGAACGAAAAGAAATCAAATCTGATGATAAAATAATAATTGGCGCGCCGCCTGCTCATATGCTGCATGCCACAAATTCCCGCTACTCCCGCAAACGCATACAGTGCTCGTCTCCTAAGCTAATCATACAGATATACATTTTATATATATACAGAAACAGATACATCAATTTATATATACACAGATATCGCTTGCTTTTAAGTTCTTTTACCAAACATTTATCAGCAACTTCTGTTGTTTTCATATCCTGGAATGCGCTCCCCCCTCTATATAACCAAAGCTTGTTCTTCCTATTTTAACTGAAATTATAATACAAAACTAAAGATATAAAAAGAAAGTGTAACAATCTATATTTGATTGCATTATAAGGAACTTTAACGAACGGAATGTTTAATGAACAAAACGATTAAGAATATTGAAGGAAATGTAATTTTAAGTCATTTTACCAGAGAAGTCGTGTAAGTTTGAAGTTTGATTGAATGTTGAACTGTTTAAGAACTAAATGTTTTATATGTCTGCACCACTCTACAACCACTCACTCACACGCACCCACTCAACCACAACATAAGCCTGCAATAGTAGTTTCTATATAACATCAAATGTTTCCTCTATTCCCAACATTAACGCTGAGAGATTAAAGTGAACTAAAAGTAAAATTAAAACCAATAATTTAACCTAAATCAACTTAATTTTAAGCATCATTAATTATAATTATAATTCTATTTGATATGCGTATAACGAAAAAAATTATATATACTATTATATATTTATATATATAAATATATATCAAAACTATAACTATATTGTTATGTCTTTCGGCCAGCGAAATTTGATTTCCTATTAATTTAGGCACACCAAAACAACTAAAAATTATATAAAAAATTGATTGCGAATTAAAGGTTAAGTTAAACTTAGTTAATTTCCTGTAATTGTAATATGTAATTGTAATTTGCTGAATGTTCTATTCATATTCCATTTGCAAATTAACTGATCGTATTTTTAAGTTTTTACGAAGAATATTCCTGTAATTGTATAATGTGTAAATAATAATGAGAAAGGAGATCAATTTGTAACGATGTTAAATTGATAAATGTTTAACTATAATCGAAAGCTCCCCCCTGCCCTCATGCCCACAAGTTGCTGAAAAGACAAATCCAATTAAAATGCCTAGAAACCCTACGAATGTTGTCCAAATCCACACACAATTTATCTGTTTCGAATACCTCTTTCACATCAATTTCACAATATGAAAGGAATATATTTTGGTTGAATCATAATTATTTTCAGTGGTATTCAGGCGAAATTGAAACTCGGAACAGCCTTACAATAATGGCAATCTTAACAGTACTGAGTAAAAATTTACAGACAAACCCAAACATCAAAACCGAAGAGAAAAAACTCACACAAAAGACTTGATAAACAATGCGCAAAACATTTAAATTAATATAAATAAAAATTAATTTCCTATTTTGCAGCTGAGAAAAGAAAATCCAATATTTTGGTTTGGAAATTATGAAATCAGAGAAACTTAATAACTAACTATGATTTAGTTGTTAGGCTCAAGCGTGGAATGAAAGTTTTAAGAAAATTATGTAAAAGTGTTTGTAATGTGTATTAAACGTAACTTAGCAGAGAGAAAGAAAGTAAAAGATAAAGAAAGTAAGAGATAGAGAGAGAGAAGAATGAGAATTGGTATTTGGTATGTGTAACGTATGTGGAGCATTTACGGTGTACTGTTGAAAACAAACAAACAAACAAAAGCGTTGAAAGTGTAAACAGAGTCTAACTTTTAGCTTTAAGCTGCGTTTTTACTGGCACTTTAAATAAAAACCCAAAATATTTGTAAAAGAACAACTCGTCTGTATGTCTTTTATTATCTCACAGATTCCATGAGCTTGCCGCTCAAGGCACAGGTTGCTTGAAGTATTCTTAACTTATTCATTTGGCCAAAAGTGCATTAATTAGAATCTTAATGAAATTTTGCCAAGTTCGAGTTTCTCCTTTGCCATTAGTAAATTACTTGAGGGACTTCCTTCATTTTCGTGTCCTATTCTTTTTTTTTCGTTTTTTTTTTTTTGAAGATGTTACAAAAACAAATATGAGTTCTTATATGCTATGTGAAACCAAGCTAAGGCAGAGGAATAAACATTTTTGTACGTCATAAAAAATTATTTGAAAAACGTGAACAGAACTGAATATTTAATCAGTTCTTACGAATGATATACATACAATATTAAAGTTGTTGGTAATGTCGAATCAAATAAGGAAATGATGGAAAGAGTTTGCCGAAGCTCTAATACCCTATTATTATAATGTTCCTTTAAGGGATTGCAAATAAGAGTTATGAGAATAATGGGTAAACTTTTATTTAAGATCATAGTACAACGCTTATTTTAAATTTTTATAATACAAATTTAAAAATTTTTTTCTATTTTTATTTTATTAATTGAAAATAAAATAAATATTTAAATTTTAAATATATTAATTGAAAATTTAAAAATTATAAAAATTAAAAAGAAAAGGTTTACTATGATTTTTAATTAAAAATTTAATTATAATTTTTAATTGAATAAGTCAACAAATAACTTTAATTTAACAATTTATATTTTAATTATTATAATCGTTTCGTTCCCTGGATCCTAATAAAATTAAATTCTGTTTCGTTTTGTTAATATCTGATGTTATATAGAAGTCTGGGAGTGTCTGTTACATACAAACCTACAAAGTAATCTTCCCGTTTTCTTACCATTTCTGATAGGGTAAACGAACATATTTCTTGAAAACGAAAACACACCCTTCCGACCCAATGTAAATGTAAATGAATAAATAATTGTTGTTTTTGCTTTTTTGGTTTTATAGGGCGTTCGCCCTTTGCACTTTACGCGTGCCTTACAATTTGTTTGTTTATTTGTTTACTTGTTTTGCTTACATTGTTTCTCCATTAACATTTTATGCTCGGCTTATGCTTATATTAAAAATTAGAAAATATTTTAAACTTTAAATATTTTGCAATTTTGCTTTGACTTGACTTGATCCGACTGGGAATACGATGTGCTGCTAAAAGAAACTCGTACAGTTCACACACTGGTTATGGTGTTCGATTATTATACTTATATTAAGATATCTTTATGCTTTTACATTTAGACTTGAAATGAGCTAATTTGAATAAAAGTTTATATATTGTAATACTTGCTGTAATAACATTGAATGCCTCAGTCAGTATTTAATTGTTTTTTTATCGTTATTTTGGGGTAAATAATTACATAATTCTACTGAAAACTTGTCTTAATTTGTTCGATTATTTGGTATATAAGTAGATTAAAGCACTGAAATATTTATATATTTATAAACATCAAGAGTGATATGTAATTTGATATGTAATTGAAATAATCTCATTTTATCAATCGGTGCCGTTGTCTAAAGTTGTCTTCAGTTGACGCTTCTAAAAGTTTCCTCAGTTGTGTCGATGGAAAATGTTGGCCACATGCTTGGAAAATAAGTAAATAATATTAGTACATACCAGGTGTAAAGGCAAACTTTTGGACATTACTTCTTGAGCCACATTGACGCAGTCGAAGGGATCGCGAAAGTAGCCACAGCTCAGCTTTGTGGAGCCACGATGATGCAAACGCTGCTGCTGGCAACACATGCCGCTGATTTTGAGGGCAAGATTTGTAAAATATTATTGAGTCTACATATAATCTACGGCACTCACTTAATGACTTGACAGTCGCTGCTGCTGCTGCAATCGCTGCCCAGTGGCTGCTTTGGCTGCACACTGAATATCTCCGGCAGGAGAGGCGCATCCGCTGCACAGCGCCATATACCCTCTTGGGGGGCAATCATGCAGGCACTGCCCGGCGCACAGTCCGTATGGCTCTGGCAGAGATCCCGCTGATGTCCAAACACATAGACGCACTTGCCCTCTGTTAAATGGTTGCGTTCAGGGTCAGTTGCAATTATACAAACGTCACTCGCTCACTTACCGCCGTAGGTGTTGACACAGACTCCTGTGGGGCAGCAATCATCGTTGAGGACACAGGCGCGGTTGGCGCAGGGCGTGTCCTCAATCAGTGGCTCCACAATGCCATACACCTCGGTCTGTTGGTGACGCAGCTGCGACGATATCGGCGCTGCTTGTGGCTTTAATTAAAGAAATTATAACATGCAATTTGTCTTTATGGACAGCATTCGCTGCGTATGCGTGATATTTGACATACACTGCGTTTGAGTGACATTCGAATAAATACTGAATACCCAGCTGACAATGCGATTTGCATGCCTCACTAGTAAATAGTAGTAGTCAGTAATTAAGTGATTGCCACCTTGGGGCAACTGGCAACTGAAATTTCTACTCGTTGTTGTTTGTCAATTTCTATTTGAACTTTGCACTTTTAGGCCTTCTTATCTAAGAACTCTGCCGTGGGCAAATCAAGTTAATGGAAAAAAACAACAGCGTGTCGTTTCAATTCATGTTCACAACTTTGCACCATGCTTGGGGGCGACAGCTTGATGTGCACACGCTGCGTATGAGCAATAAAATTGAAACATATTGCGCTTCAGGCTGTTTGCACTCGGCAATAACACAGATTGCTATTCACTATGCTACCAACAGGATTAATTTTAATCCAACTTTAATTAATTATCTCTGGGAATTATTAATATTTAATATTTTGCATGTAATTAATTATAATAAAATATTTATAGTTATTATAAAAGTCAACTTAAAGCAGCCAATTTCAGAAATTGAGTTTAAAGTCTTTAGTGATTTTAAGTTAATTCAAAATGATTTTCTATGCTTTTAGTTCACTCTATGCAATCCAACCTGTAGCTGGCCTCGTAGAAGTGTTTATTCGCATTTTAATTAACTGTTTCACTGCCCATTCAACTCCACAGAGAGGAATGCGTTTGTTCCTGAGTCTAATTGCTTTTATTTTTCGCACTCACCTGTTGTTGCGGCACCTGTGGTTGCTGTTGCTGTTGCTCGCTGTCATAAGGTGCAAAGAGCTGGGCATAGTCATTGTTATAGCCCGCGTTGTTCAGACCACTAGCCCTCAAACCGAAAGCTCCTCCGCCCACGTCAGCAACGAGATCTCCACCTGCAGTTGCAGCATTCCGATGCCGCAAATTGCGAGAGTTGCGGCCCAGGAGCGAAGAGCGCTGCCAGCCCATGTTGCCAGCCGTGCTCGCTGACGAGGCTGACGATGTGGCATCCAGCTGTGTGGCCATGCCCAGCACTAGTAGTAGCAGGGCCAGGCCAGCCCGCAGTCGAATGCTTCTCATATTTGCAATGTTAATAACACCACATGGCCGTTGGGCTGCTGAGCTGTGAACATAAACATACGAGTTCATGTGTGAAAGCCAAAACACGGCCTTAATTAAAACGCAGGCAACAAATAGTTGGTTAAGTTTCACTACAGTCGTTTGAATTAAACGATGGCGCAAAAAAGGCGTTTCCGGTACGCCATTAAGACCGCAGGTCAGGATATGGATCGCTGGCTTTGGCCTTCCTTTCCATCTACGTCTGAGCTGGCAGGTCATTAAAATTATGTGAGGTCTGCTTTTAGTATTATTACCGGCTGTAACTTAATTTATGAGTATTTCACTCTTTTCCTCTCATTATCCCACTCTCTCTCACTCTGTCAGATTCTTTTATAGCCCGGATGTCAGTAATATATCAACGCATTGAATACAAAGTGGATCTCGGAACAGTCCAAGTTAAATATATGTATAGTTAACCGGAAATTACGTATGTTTCACATTAATGGGTATAATTGTTTATTGCTTAATCCACAACTTAACCCAATTTATCGTTACTTACTACTATTAAAATATTTAAATCGTTCAAATGAGGAACAAACGGGCAAGACTATAGTCGAGATCTTGACTCTGAGATACCAGTAACATTTTTTTAATCGCTTGAGCTGGCTCACATGCTTTTCAAACGCTATACGTTTATAAAACTTTATATATATTTAAAATGAAATAACTATGCATTGGCAGTAGATATGGATTGAATTTAAATAGTTTAAAAATACCAAAGCCTACAGCAATTATTAAAAACGATGCTTTATTTGTTATAATTAATAACTACATTTTCAAATTAAATTTAAAAATAAATTGGAAAAGCTCGATTAATTGGTATTATTAACAATGTAATAGACAACTAAACTATTTTTTTGCGCGATTTTTCGCTCGATTCAAAGTTTACATTCTAGTTAAAAGCACATATTCTTATTGCCCCGAGGTATTTATGTATTCTTTATATCAATTCAACACGATCGTCATGAAAGCCATTTGCTTTTGTTGCTTGCACACACAACTACATACATATATGTATACTGCCAACTTAAACTATAAAAAAGTGTTGCATACTTTCCTGGCCCCCAAGGGCATGCGTTTCAAATTGACGGCAAACAAAGTTCAGTACATTCATAAATAATTCAAATATATATTCATATTTAACAACCGTGTAAGCTCTCAGCTTTTGCAGCACTGTCTTGGCCAATATATAGTTAACTTGCCGAACCATTGACAGCTGCTCATATTTCAGATGGTTGACTGCAGTAGGTATCGCCTTTAAAAATAGACTCAAATACCCCACGCAAGTCAAACACACTTGAGCAATGTAATTGAAACATTTCATTATCTTTACGTCTTGGGCTAGGCAATGTCTTGAATCCATTTCATTAATTGGTCTGGTCTCGAGAAGAGTTTACACACAAGCTGAAACCTTTTTCGGCATTTTCCTAATTACTTTTTAGCAGGTATTCATTCTACCTACAACTTTATTACTGGTTGAAAACTTTTTGGGACGAACTTGGGTCGAAAGGTTGCCGAAAAGTTAAGACAGAATTGGGGCAAAAGCAAAATGTATCACTCTGCTGCATTATGAAATGATAGCTAATTATAATTTAACATCAAAGTGAGCCAAACAGAATAACAACAAAAACAGACATACAAATACAAGAACTGTTGCTGTCGGTGGTCCATTTTCAGGGCTGATTACATTCGGCGCGTGGTTCTGGTTCTGTTTTTTTGGGTGTGCCTTTTCTGGAGCTCGGCTAAAATAATTAACTTATTATTAGATGTGACTGAATATAATTGATTGTTGTAGTAGTAGAGAATTTATTTAAAAAAATAATTTGTGATTTATTTTGAATAAAGATTTGTATACCCTTTTCTGATTTTACGATATTAAGATTATTTTTGGTAATATGCGTTAACTATTTTTAGCTATCATCCTAATAAATCTCAACAAAATCGGACAAATAGAAATAGCTGATTTAAGTTTTAAGCAGAGCTTGCAAATAACAGTCGACCGTTTTTTGTTGTTCAAAAATAACTGTTATTTACTGACTCTTTGCTTAAGTGTCATAAATGAACCGTTCACACAGTTTTTGAACAAATCGGTCATTCTCAAACCACAATCAATTTTTAAAAAGCAAAGGGCTCGGGTTGTAAACTGTCAATTTAAAATTGAGCGAATTAAATAAAAGTACCGTATGCGGCGTAAAACTTGCAGGATCGCACTCAACAAATTTAAAACGGCATTTAAATGCAAAACATGCTGAATTAGTGGAAGAAGTTGAGAGCAACGATTACATTGAAGTGGAACCCAAGAAGCTTAACACAGAATAAATAATTATAATATATGTATGTGAATTTATTATGTTTACAGGGCGTAAATAGGGTATTCATACTATTCTTGGGTGCAAGATGCCACTAATTATGGGGATACTTTTCAAAATTTTAAGAAGTATAACATAAAATAACGTGGAACATAAGAAAAAAATGAATGACCGTTTGAACTGAGCTTTTCATTTTTTGTTCACCTAGTGACTCTCATATTTTGAGTACTCAATCGGTTTTTCTCAATAATTTGTTGTTCAACCGAAAAGAAAAAAGAAAAACCGAGACAAAGAGCAAGCGTGTGTGTTTTTTTCGGTTATTTTCGTGAGTAGATCGCAAAAAAAAAAACGGTCGACTGTTATTTGCAAGCTCTGGTTTTAAGCAATGTAATTGCCTAAAAGTATGCACCAAAAATAAATATATATTGAAATAAATAACTTGTAACCTCTAGACGGAAACTCGACTATCGCCTTTCCGGCTTGTTTATTTGTTGTTATTGAAAAGTAGGTAACAGAGTGTGTAGCCTATGAAGAACTCTGTTAAAGTGCGCCTCGTCTATGCTTTCACTTGACCCTTAAGTCACGTCTCTTCTTCCCACAACCCTGGCAGAAACTGTTATATACCTGCTTTAAGAATTTTCCTGCACTGACACGAAAGTGCTTTTAGTAAATGTATTTTGTATTATGTTAAGATAAATATGACGTGTTTTAAAGTTGTTAAAAGTTTTTAACAACCTTTGCGCATAAAAGTATTCAGTAGTTTTCATACCGTAAGAGCTTAAAATTCATAAAAAAAAGTATAAATGTATATAACAACTTTGTAACGGATATCTCATAGTTTCGACTAAAGCGTTTTCTGCTTAATTCGATTTAAAGCAATATTATAAATGCATCTTATAACTTATAAAACTTATAACTTATAACTTATAAAAGTGAGAGAAACACGTTGCTGAATATATTTAAAGGGCAAGCAACAATTAAAAAGGTATTGGTATATATTTTAACTTTTGAGAATTTCATGACCGTTGAAAGTTTTAAAAAAATTATGAAGAAAAAGTGGGATGATCATTTTAAAAAACATATGAAGTTCCATAAAGAAGCCAAATTTAAGTGTCGTATTGAATTATAGTTGCACAAAATCATAAAAATTGAATGTTGAATTAGTTGTCAAAGAATAATTAAATTGAAATTTTGCTTGAAAACCGATTGAATAATAATTGACAAGAGTTGGAAGATTTAGAAGAGTGTTAAAAATGTTAAATTTTATGTTTTTAAATGTGATACCAGATATTTCTTCAGATAGAATGCGTGTAAAAGGAGTATTTTAAATATTATGCTAAGAGTCCCAAACTACCTTAATAAATTCTTAGCATTCTTTTGTGCCATCACACGTTGATAAAGACACTTATCATATTACGTTTAACCAAACATTTCTGGCGCCAGGGTCTTTGGCATCTCATAAAATCCAGCTCAAATGACACACTCTGACAATTTAATGACTTGTTTAGCCCCAGGATATTGTCAACGAAGTGAATGTGGCAAGAGAAATGGTCATTAAGCGGTTTCAGCCCTTCTGTCATCTAAGAAATTTGACAAGTTGACTAGTTGGCGTGAGCTATGTAGTTGTGTGTGTGTTGTGACACGCACACAAACGCAAATCGAGTGTTGTGAGTAATTATAACTGGACGCAAATGAGTTCGCCAGTTGCAAAAGTTAATTATATCGGCACGCCTTAATTAGAACACAGTTCAGCAGAGACTTAACACTCGACACTCGGCACTCGACACTTAACAAACGATACTTGCAACGTGTGCACGTAATTATGCAAACGATTCTGCCTGCAGTTGATGATGTTGCAGGCAAGTAGCAGGCCTATGTGCCTAATGCCACAGGCCGCTTTCACTGGCACTTACATGAATTTAGAGAACCGAACTGGCAAACGGCGAACAGCAAATTGCTTCTAGTGCAATCACAACAGACACGAATTATTTGTTGTAGCAGGTAACTATCAGGTATCAGGTGGCAAGTGGCAGGAGCTGTAATGTACCTGCTGCTGGTGTGTCCTTAATGCGACTGAGGCAACACCTGTCGGCTGCCGCATGACGCTGCCACAAGTCCGAGAAGCTTTTTTCCGCAAAGCTTTTTCGCCAGCTCTGTGCATTTTTATGAATTAAATTTTCGGTGGCGCAGTAAAAGCAAAAGCAAAAGCTTTCTATATTTTCTGTGTGTGTGTGTGTGTGTGTGTGTATGCGTGTATGTGTGCGTTTGTGTCAACTTAAAAGCCTACCACGAATCAATGAAAGGCTACACTCATTTATGTACCTAGCATTCGTTTTCCTCCCAATGACGTCACAGCAAGCAGTGCTCTTCTGGCAAATTGTTTGCACTCGTCCCGCTGCCTGCACAGAGTGTCCTTTGTTGTCCTGTTCTTTGCCGGCGGCCCCTCTGCCAACTTGATATGCCTGTCAATATACTAAACTGACAACAAATCGCTGCTGGCTTTATGCCAATTTGAATTTTAGTCAAATTTCGGAAAGCAATTTTGCCTGCAGCTTTTCTTTTATTGTCTCGGTGTCCTGGCTAAAACTGTAAAATGTCCTTGTCTTCGTCCTTGATACTGGCTAAATCTGGAATATGCAAACTAATCAATTTACCTTGTAAATTTGTTTAAGAACAAATCAATTAGCTTGAAGAGTTTAATTAACATGGGATTATCAATGAATAAATGAATGTAAGGCTGAAAAATAAATGAGATAATATTGAAGTGGTAAAGCCCAATTTACACGATCGGTTTCTGACCGACACTTTACGTCAATAAATCGTCGGTCTCGTGTGAACACGCAAAATTGTAGAGCGTCGGTTTTTCATCAAATAATACGTAAAATGGAATTTTTGGTATTTTTTGGTGCATTTTTTTGGAAACATTTTCCATCGGTCAAAAAGTGTCGGTCGGAAACCGATCGCGTAAATTTTGCTTAAAAGCTTTTTTATTTGGGAACGAAATTACAAATGTATGATTTTTAATGATAGAATATTTACCAAAAGCAGGGATCGGTTTTTAATAAGTTTTTTGAAAAAAGTTATGAAATAAGATGTTTTTCCAGATTTTCTTATGGAAAATTAAAGTAGGTTAGGTTAGGTTAGGTTAGGGCGGTGTCGACGAAAAGTCGACGCACTTAGGCCTTGGATAGGCCCATTGTGATGCCGCGAGATCATTCCCCCTCAGCCAGAGAGGGACACTATGTAAACTAAGTTAAAAGGGAGCCCAATTTGAAAGTTTAACAAAAAGGGCTATTCTACTTGGTGACAAAGTAGCGAGTTCGCCTAGACTGGTGAGGAAGGGTTTTCCCAGAGCTCTTCGTCTCCTGTTGCTTAAGGCTGGGCAGTAGCAGAAGAAGTGCTCTGGGGATTCCTCCTCTTCCTCATCCCTGCAGCTCCTACAGAAATCATTGTAGGGGGCTTTCAATCTGAGGGCGTGTATGCCCACTAGCCAGTGGCCCGTTAAGGAACGGACCACGCGAGAGCAGTCGGTTCTGCTTAGATTGCACAGTGCTTTAGATCGGGCCTTGTCAGTATGGGGCCAGGTCTGTCGTGCCACACGACAGTTGGGTGTACTGTACCATTGTACATTGTGTTTTTTTCTCGAAAAGGTTATGGAGCATTAGCTTGCAGGTCGCCAGGGGCATACTGATGTCCTCTTTGTCTGGAAGGAGGGTATCAGTCGTGCCCCGTCTGGCTAATTCATCAGCAATGCAGTTGCCTTGGATATCATGGTGCCCAGGTACCCAGACTAGGCATATGTCGAAAAGCTCTGCCATCTCATGTAGAGATCTGCGGCATTTCGAGACTGAGGTCGACTTCGAAGTGGTCGATGCGATGGATTTGATAGCCGCTTGGCTATCACTATATATGTTAATTTTGTCTGGAGTGGCTTGGGATTTCTTTAAAAAGATTAGAGCTTCATTTATTGCTAGGATTTCAGCCTGGAACACACTGCAGTGGTCCGGAAGCCTAAATGAGTGATTGATACACAATTTTTGAGAAAATACTCCTCCTCCCACTTGATTATTCAATTTAGAACCATCAGTATAGAAGGATAGAGCATTCGAGTGCCCTGGTGGTTCAGTGATCCAATCCTCTCTGCGAGGAATGAGTACATTAAACGGAGTTGTTATGTGCTCGGTCGGCACACAACAATCCGTTTTTAGGGGAATGATGGCATTTTCCTTTAAAATAAGGGAGTGTCCGGAATGGAAATCTCCCCAGTTGTTGGTATCTCTAATACGGATAGCCGCCAGGGTGGCTACTGCTTGACTTGTCTGTTGGATTGGAGGAAAGTTTAGGATGGCATCAAGAGCATCAATTGGTGTTGTGTTTAGAGCACCAGTGATGCAGATTTCAGTCATTCTTTGTACCTTGTTTATTTGTTTCTTGATGGACTGCTTTGATAGAGCGGGCCACCAAACTAATATCCCATATAGCAAAATGGGCCTGATTATGGCTGTGTATAGCCAGCGGACTATATACGGAGACATGCCCCATTTTATACCAATTGCCTTTCTGCAGGTGTAGAGGGCAATTGTCGCTTTCCTACACCTGTCCTGTGTGCTTTGATTCCAGTCTAGTTTCTTGTCAAGTACTAATCCCAGGTACTTGGCACTATCACTAAAGGACAGTGCAGAATCTTTTAGTTTTGGAGGGATAAGTGTGGGAACTTTGTAGCGTCTGGTGAAGAGTACGAGTTCTGTTTTGTCTGGGTTTACGCCTAAGCCACATTTGTCGGCCCAGGCTGCCAGATTGCTTAGCTTGACCGTCATTAGGTCGCACAGAGTTTGGGGATATTTCCCAGTGAAAATCATTGCAACGTCATCCGCGTAGGCAACTAACTGACAGCCCCCGCCTTCTATGTCACAGAGTAGCCTGTTGACCACTAGATTCCATAGGAGTGGGGAGAGTACCCCTCCTTGAGGGGTTCCCCTGCTAACGTACCTGGTGAGAGTCGAGGAACCAAGTGTGGATGTCACCGCCCTGCATGTGAGCAATTGGCTGATCCCCAGGTTCGTAAGTGCTTCAGTAATTGCTTCCGGGAGGACGTTGTTGAAAGCACCTTCTATGTCCAGGAAGGCTATGAGGGTGTATTCCTTAATAGAGAGGGATTTTTCTATTATGGCAACAACTGAGTGTAGAGCCGTTTCGGTGGATCTTCCTTTCCTGTATGCATGTTGAGAGCTTGATATAAACTCTGTCGGAATAGAAACTCTCAGATAGAGAGAAAGAATACGCTCAAAGGTTTTGAGCAGAAAGGATGTCAGGCTAATCGGTCTGAAATCTTTTGGGCTAACGTGGGAAGCTTTGCCCGCCTTGGGGATAAAAACTATTTTTGAAAGCCTCCAGGGGTCCGGGATATAACCGGTCTTAAAAATTTCTAGAAATATGGCTTGGAGCCAGTTTGTGGCGATGCTACCCGCATGCTGAAGATGTGCAGGTGAGATTCCATCAGGTCCAGGCGACTTAAACGGTTTAAAACTGTTTATTGCCCAGTTGATGTTGTGCACGCTGAGGAGAGAAGGGCCTAAGGGCACCTCTTGTGGGAAAATAAGATTGTCTGTCTTTTGTTGACGACAGCCTGGAAAGTGCTTTGTTAGTAGGGCATCCAGTGATTCTTCACTGGATGTTGTCCAAGTGTCAAAATTAAAGTAACTTTTATAATTAATTTATCTAATAAAATAATAATTTATAATAAAAATTGCCAATTTTTTGTTATAAAAATTGCAGATTAAAATTTAGTTAAATATCTTTTCAAATAGCTTTATTTTTAATTAGTTTTATTTTTAATTTAAAACATGAAAATTAGAATTAAAAATAAATCCCTTTTCTGGATATTCCTTTGAAAAATAACGTATGTGCAATATTTTCAATGTCCCTGACTTCGACTCATGACTCTTATTTGCGATCCCTGGCTAAAGTAATTTCAACTTCAAATCAACTCAGTCTCTCGTATCAGTGGAAAGTACTTCATATGAGTCACCCTGTATGCAGCGTTTGTGTTTGTTTTGAGATGCACTCAACCACAAAAATGAACTGAATATTATTTTTGAAGATTTTAAGCGGCCCCCAGTTGTATATTATTTTTTACGGAATGCAACCTGTTAAATGCCTGAGAATCTTCGATGACGTATACGTTTTGTTGTCCGTAAGATATTATTTCAACTGCTTTAGCAATTAAAGTGTTGGCCTTATTCGATGGCAGTGGCAGCTGGTCGTTTGGGGAATTGACCGGCAGGGCCAAAAGCAAACAGGTTAATGCACTAGCTGCCAATTCGTTACCTTTGGCATTATGGAATTCAATCTGTGCTGTGTAGCTGCCGAGGGGATGCCAAAGGCAAGCCTGCATAGTTGCCAAGTGCAATGCAAATGGTTATTTCAGTCAATGAGTTTGCAATGAGCAATCGGAAATTGCCCCAAGTTGATGTATTTGCCTTTATTTCGATGCTGCAGACTGTATGCCTTTCTGCTTTCTTCGGATTTTGCAAGAAAAATTCCGTTGCATTGCATCAAATCAAATTAACTTTTCATGACTCTACTCGCCCTTCACTTTGTGAATAGATTGCGAATGGATTTGCTGATTCAAATTCACGGCAGGTATTGATTTGAATTTAAACAGTGAATTGAGTTTAATAACAAATTGTAAAAATCTACCAAAAATGTATCGAGTTGATGATATATCTCCAAATAATGACGATAAATCGAGTTTTCCCATAAAAATGTAAAGGAAACGTATTTGTAATTACAAAATACATGTGTAAGCTTTCACTGGTTAAATTTATAGAATAAAAATTAGACAAACTTAAAACTTCCATGACTTTGCCAAAACTCAACAAATATTCAAGCAGCATGTCATTTGATCATTGTTTGGCCTCCAAATCCATTCCTCCCATAGAATAAAAAAATGTGAACACAACTTGATTTCATTAATTTACTCTCGTTTATTTCGTCATATTTTTGTTCGATTTGTTCGTTGTTTGCACTTAATTTGCTAACAATTTTTGATTACTCGTATAAATATGTAGACATATAAGTAAATTAAAAAATTAGTAAATTCAATTGAACTAAAAACATTTGTTTCCGCACTCTCTCTTCCATTTTAACATAACAACAATTTGCCTATGAAAAATAACAATCGAATATCATTATTAAAATTTTAAAATCAAAACGCGTTCAGTTTTTAGTTTAATCAAATAAAATGGTCGCATACACAAAAAAACAGCAATAATCGTCAATAAATAATATATTAAGTAAGTTAAATAAATAAATAAATAGTCTTAAAATTATAATAAATATTCCTTAAATTATTATTGCGTATTAGGCTCATAAATAAGTTTAATTTGTAATTATTAAACACATTCAGACTACTCTGTTAGGCACGCGCTATAAAATAAATGAACTCGCCGCAAAGTATGCAACACAAAATGATTTGCTTCCAGTTTGAGAGCCACTGAGTAGATCCAAAACTGTACTTGCGCTCAACTTGTGTCCAGCTCATTTTTCACGAGTATTTTCATAGTTATTCTTATTATTATTTTTTTCTTTCTTTTTTGCTGCTACACTTTTCCAATTAAGCTAATGACAGTATATGGGATGAAGGGAGTCGAGAATGCGACGCTCGAATATGAAAGTTGTTTCAACTTTTTTTCTAGTTTCTAACACTACTTCTATTTACAGTTACAGGCTGGGTGGGCGTGGCCTATTTAACACCCGTTATGCTACGCAGCCAGGGCTTATAGAATGTCGTTCGCATATAAACGCCCGGCAAATAAGGCGCCGCACACTTGATGCCATGGGAAACGGTGCCGGCCAACTCGTAACGGCCATCAGGACGCTGCAGCACCAAAGGACCTCCACTGTCGCCCTGCAAACAGATTGATTAATTAAATGGTTTTTGCATGAACGCAACATCTCAATTCGAGCACTCACCTCGCACGAGTCCTTCTGCCCATTGGCATAGCCAGCGCACAGGAAGGAGCCGAGTATCTTCTTATTATGTCCAGCGGTGTGGAACATTTCCTGGCAGACGCTATTCTCGATAATTGGCACCTGTGGCATGTACGACAGTAATTAAAAGTTTTAATGGGGTAAGTGAAATAGTAGCAGTAGAGAAGAGAACTATGGCAACTCTTGTTCGAACACACACCTGCACCTCCTGCAGCACCGAGGGCACACCACCGCCGTACTTGAGACGTCCCCAGCCCGTGACTGTTGCCATGCGTCCTGTGAAGTCCGCCTGATCGTTGGGCATGCAAATGGGCACTGCAATAAGAGATTGAGAGAGTTAGCTTTGGATATATAGGGCTGCTAAACAATTGGCTTAGTAAATTTGATCGAAAATGAATATTTAATAAAATAAATGGTATACAACAAACAATTCAAAAAACTTTAAGTCCTATTGTATTTTCATACATTTTAGAATTTTAAATTAAAATAAACTTATAAAATTTAGTTGAATTGTATATATAAGCTCTATTTCATCTTTTCAGCTTAAAATTGAAATGGTTGATATATTAATTCAATTGTCTGTTTTAACCAATATACACTTTAATTCAAAATGTCTGTCAGTTAGTTAATCGATAGCTTAAAATAAATAAAATATTAGGGTATACAATCTTATGATTCATTTTAAAATATGTTTTAATTTTAAATAATAATATAATTGATTTTTTTGACTGCTCTTTTTCGACTTTAAATAAATGAATATATTTAGCTGATAGGGTTTTTGACGTATATAGTACAATCGATGGACCGACTTACCTATATGCGTATCGAACGTCACGGGACTATCCATTTCCAGCAGTGCCAGATCATTTTCGAACGTGGCCGGATCGTATTGGCGATGGACAATGACGCGTTTGACATTCTTAGTGATGGGACGCTTGCTCTCCAGATCCCCAGAGATGTCAAACTCACCCATGACAGCGACCAGAGAAGCCAAAAAGCTGTGGAGATATATTGAATTAGATAAAATAAACCAGAGTAAAGTTAGCTAAGAACTTACCCGGGCTGACAATGGGCGGCGGTGATGACGTAGCGACTAGTGATTAAAACGCCGCCACACTTGTTCTTGGTGAAGAGTCCCAGCCAGGTGGACTCGCGGACCAGGACCTGCCAGGGAAAGGCGCCAAATGTGGAGCCTTTGCCGCCGACAATGCGTCCCGATTTGACATGAGGACGAACGCCGCATTCTGTTGATGGGGAGTGAAATGTGAGGTTAGGAGTAGGGAGTGTTCACAGAGCGAGAGAAGGAGAGTGAAACAGAGTGATAGCAAGAGTGAGAAAGATAGTGAGAGAGCACAAGTGAGTGAGCGAGTAAGCTAGCTGTCCAAACTGACAGCTAGTGAGATACAGAAAGAGATAGAGAGTGGGAGAGTGAGAGGAAACATTGAATTGCAGTGTTGGACAATGCAAGAATCGGGCAAGGAATTCGGATACTTAGGAACTTGGGGGTTGGAACTTGGGAGACTAGGGTACTACAACTAGCTGTGTGATGATTTGGGGATTTGTCAATGATGACGATGCCTGTGCACAGGACGTTTGCGTCGGCGAGCTAAATTTTGGAATGATTTCGAGGTTATGTGATGATGTGGATGCGGATTAGCGATCAATTGGAGTGGATTGGAGTTATATGTAATGTGAATGACATATTATTAGGAACAAGAGAGAGAGAGAGAGAGAAAACAAGAAAGTGAGAGAGAGAGAGTGAGAGAGACAGTTGCCTTGGGGTCTATGCTTGTCTTTACATCAATCACTCAATACTTACGTATCTTGCGTCCATTGGCACCACCGTAGGAGCTCAGCGTGGATCCTTGATCGATTTCGTTGTCATGCGGATTTGGATTGACGTCCTCTTCGTCCTCCTCGTCGACAATCTCGTCGTTGGCGGGACGCGCTGTGGTTTTCACGGTGCTGCTGATGCGTTTTGTGGGCTTCTTCGAGCTGGGCCGACGCGTGGTGGTGCTCGGTGTGGTGGTGCGACGTGTGACTGGCTTGCGGGTGGTGCTACTGGCTGAGGTCTTCTTGTTGGGCGCCTTGGTGGACACACGTGTCGCTGGCTTCTTTGTGGTGACCTTCGGCTTGGCGGTGGTTGCTACACGCACAGGTTTGCGGGTGGTTTTGCGGTTTACATTCGTGCTGGCACCACCACCACCACCACCAGCTGGCCCGGCGGCATAAGTTGCGGCCGTGTTGTTTGTCTCATCGATCATGTCGGCCAAGGCCTCGAAGTTGCCCTGCAACGAGGCAACCAATTTGTGGACCAGTGTATGCATCTTGTCCTTCAGCACCACATCCTCGACAAACGCGGGCGTGGACAGCTCCAGGTCGCTGGTGACCGCACTGGAGGCGGCGGACATGTTGAGATTGGGATTGCGCACGGGTGGGAAGTTGACGAAATCATTGGGCGACGTGTACGTCTCCTCGGCCAGTTTCTCGCCGGGCACGGAGAAGGCCGGATAGGTTGGAGTGGGACCATAATAGCCCGGGAAGGAGGGCTTGTCGTCGGAGGGCACACCGTATAAGGATTCTGTCGTGGACTGCGAGTAGGTCAAGTGAACTGGGCTGCTGCCCACGCCGGCGATTGGCATGCCAAAGTATCCCGAGTCGTCGAAGTCGTTGGAGCTCGCCACAGCCTGCGTGCTGACGGGACGACGAGTGACAGTGGGACCATAGATGTAGGAGTTTGTGGTGGCAGCCAGTTTGTTGTTGTTATCGTTGTTGATCCACGAGCTGGAGGTAACCAGGTTTATGGCCGTGGGTTTGGGCGTAATCTGCACGAAGCCAGGCTTCTTGTGTCCACCGTAACTGCTCGTAGGCTGTTGGATGTGAATGGGCGTCGAGGCGGTGGCGTAGAGCGGAGGTTGGTAGTTGCCCGGCGTGGAGCCCAAGATGTTCTCAGCGGTGCTCTGAATGAAGGCATCCAGCTTGTCGTCGGCCATGAACAGCGGCGGCACCTTGTCGTAGTGATAATCGACGGTGGCCGGTGGACGTGGTGTAGTTGGACCCGTCACATAGCTGGTGGAGATGGGCTTCGAGGAGGCGGGCTTACGTGACGGCGAACTGGCCGCAGAATGTTCATTGTAGTTGAGCAGAGAAGGAGCGGGCTGCTCAGCTGATGGAGCGGGAACAGGAGCTGGAGCTGGTTGATCGTAGCTGACAGTTGGAGTCGCGGGCTGATCGTAGCCGGAGCCGGGAGACTGATCGTAGCCGGAAGCGGAAGACACGGACTGATCGTAGTTGACAGCTGAAGATGCGGACTGATCGTAGCTGGAAGTGGGAGCTGCTGCCGGTTGATCGTAGCTGGCAATCGGAGACTGAGGGTAGCCCGTGTCCGACTGTTGGGTAACCTGTTCGGTGTTGTAGTTACCCGAGGGTTGCTTGACCTGTATGTGCGTAACGGGGGACTCTTCCGTGTCGTAGACGGGTCTTCTCGTGTTCTGCTCTCCGTTCTGCTGTTTGTTGTAGTTGTTGCTCGGCTGAGGCGTCTTCTTCGTGGGAGGACGCTTGCTGCTGGGCTTGGGCCGTGGCTTGGGACTCGCCGTAATCAAAACTGGACGCGAGGATGAGCTGTCCACACCGTCGTACTGGGGACGCTGAGCTTGCGTGGTGGTCGTGCTGGCAATGTAGCTGGAGGTGGGTGCGGGGCTGCCAATAGACAACTTCTCCGTTTGCTGATAGCCATCGGAGCTGGAGCCGGCATCGTACTGCTCCTGCACCTTGGTGGTGTGCGAGGAGACGGACACTTCGGCGGGCAGCGGCTCGTTGTAGTGCTGCATGGTCACCATGCCAATGTAGGAGGCCACCGGGCGATTCTGCTTATTGGGTTTGTTGCTCACGGTCGAGGGTCTCACGTAGGCGGGCGACGGCTGCGGCGCCTCTGTGTACGTGTTGGTTATCTTTTGGTAGCTGATTTCGGTGTTGGCCTCCTGGGAGCTGCTGCTCGGCTGACCATAGCCGGAGGGGTCGTTCTCAGTCTGGCCGGACTCGGCCTCCAGGTAGGACATGTCCACGGGATACGCGATGCCCATGACGGGCATCTTGTTGAACTCCGCGGTTTGCGGTCCCCCAGGAAGTGCGGCATCATTGTATCCATTGGCGGGCATTGTGTGCTCCTCCAGCACGCCAGCAGACTGATCCTCACCGTAAGTGGGTCGTGGCGTGGGCAGCTCCGCGGATTGAGAGAGATCCTGCTCGTCGGACACCTTGTCGTAGTATGCACTCGTCGTGTAGGCGTAATCCTGCTCCTGTGACTTGATCTCCTCCTGGCTCTGCTGGTAACTGGGCGGCTGAGCTGTGGCGGCAGCTGTTGTCCCGCTGTGATCATCGGACTGAGGAGCATAGCCATAGGAAGGCGTCTGCTGGCTGACCACGTTGTAGCTGGGACCGTGGCTGCTGTTGTTCAGCTGGAGAATAATGGACTCAATAGAGTCCACATGTGTGGTTATGGAGGACACAGTTGTGGGATTGTTCTGAGCGGCAGCTGGACTGGGACGCTTCTCGTTGTTGTACGTTGGCACCAGGATATATTTATCCTCCGCTGCGGCACTGGGCTGAGTGCTGCTGCTGCTGCTGCTGGACGAGATGTAGCTCTGAGATGAGGGATGCTGCTGTTCCTGGTGCTGCTGCTGTTCCTGTTGTGGTGGCTGCACATAGACCGGCTGTGGTCCGTAGCCCGTGGAGAACTGCAGGTCCTCGACCAGATCAGCGTCCGCTCCGGGATGTGTGATGTCGCTGTGCGTAAACTCGCCGCCATCGAGTATGAGATGATTGTGATGATGCATGTGCGTTTGCTGGGCGGGCTTTGGCTTCGCCTTTACCTGTTGCACTGGACGCTTCATGGTCTCGGCCAATTGTGGCACAGGTTTCGCTTGTGTGGCTGGTTTCTGTTGAGGCTTCTGTTGTGGCTTCGGCTGAGGTTTCTGCTGGGGTTTCGGCTGCGATTTCGACTTTGGCGTCGTTGGCGTTGGCGTCGTCGGCGACTCCTCAAACGAGTTGGACTCCGAGCTGCTGTGATCCAATGTGCTGCCGGATATTTTAGTGGGCACCTCGGTGGTAAAGGTAACAATATCATCAGTATGCTCCGGTGGCAACGTGGCCAGCACCTGCATCACAAAGTCGTCATTGCCAGGCGGCGATGAGAACGTGTTGATCTTCACCGAATGCTTGTTCACGTGAATCGAGGGCGGCTGCTCCGTCACCTGCACCTCATTGAAGTTGGTCTCCTCATTGGTGCTGGCCTGCAGCTCCGCATCCTGCGCGAACTCCTGGGAGTGCGTTGCCTCCGTGGAGATGCTGGAGAAGCTCAGTTCATCCTGTGCTGATGGCTGCACATTTTGGTCCATGCTCGTTGTGCTTCCCAGCTGTTGATAGACCTTGTCCAGATTCTGTTGATTGTAGATGTTCTGTGCAGGTTGTTCATCGCTCAGTTGTTGTTGCTCTTGCTGTTGCTGCTGTTGTTGTTGTTGCTGCTGTTGTTGTTGCTGCTCGCCATAGTTCTCATAGGAGGACTGAGCTGCCTGTTGCAGCTTCTGTTGCTGCTGCTGCTGCTGCTGATGTTGCTGGAAGTACGCATTCTGCGCATCATTGATCAACGTGCTGGCCAACTCATGTGTCTGCGGTATCTGACAGCAGGCGCCGAACAGAAAGCCATCCATGCAGGCACCCACCACCTCGCCGCCCCGCTGTGCACACTCGTGATTGAACATGCATATGGTGGGTCCATTCGAGCGAGGATCCGAGCTGGGCAGCGTCTTGGTGGCTCGACAATGCTTCGGGGTAATGCGATAGCCGCCAAACAATTTGCGTCCAGCTGCAAGCAGAGAAAGGCACCAATATATAGTTAGTTTTAACTTGTAAATCGCAAAATCACAATAATCAGAAATCATTTTTCAAATAGTTTAAAGTTCGGCAATTATTTAATGCTGAGTATTTTACTTGATAAAATATTTGTTCAAAATTGAAAGTTTTTATTAAAAACAGTTTCAATTAAATTAGGCTATTTAATTCAGCTCATACATTTTTGGATTATGATATTTTAATCAAAGAAATATGTAATAAAAAATAAGCTGAAATTTTTTAAACTTTGGGATTAATGGGAAGCTGACATCTTTGATATTAAAAATAACATGAATATTAACTATGCAAAATTTTCCCAAAACGTCTGATTTTATTGGGATTTAAAATCTTTCTTGCTTTCATATTTTATTCAATATAATATGTGTGAAATTTGAAATAACGTTTTTTAAATAAATCTTTAGTTTTTGGGTTTAATGTGAGTTTTGCAACACAGTGAAAAGAACTCAAAACTTTGAGTTTTTCATTTATAATAATGTCTAAATGAAATGCAATTATTTTCAACTGAAAGAAGATTTTTATTAAATTATAATTTTAATTTGAGTTTTAAGAAATATGATTTCTATTGCAATTAGTTTATTTTTTGCTACTCTCTCTTTCTGTTAAGAACCACTTTTAGTTCTTTTGCCAACTTATAGAATTCTAGTCCTGAGGGCAAATTCGCAATTAAGTCTTAAACCGATTAATTAAGTTGCCAGTCCAAATCAAAGCCAGGCAACTGTACATAATTGGATTAGCCAGTGAAAATCATGTAGATTTCGTATGAAATTCTTGAAATGAAAGTGACAATTTGTTGTCTTGTAAAATATTTGTGCTTCTTGTTTATGCATTGGCTTCAAAGTATTATAATTACCTTTTGCAGTGTTAATTATGAGCAAGAAACAACAAAAACAATAAACTCAATTAACATGAGAAACGTTTGCCGTTTGTCGCTCGTCGCGACGCGTCGACTACTTAAACTTAAACGTGCCACTTGGAAAGGCAGCCAGCGGTGGCAAGTGAAAGTGCTGCAAAGTTGCCGCTGCAATGTCAAAGTTCAGCGCTGCCTTTTTACCTGTTTTTATTTCTTTTTCGCTTAAGTTAAATGCAGTTTGGTTGCATTTTGGTGCCGTTTATCGCTTGATTTGGCAAATGAGCTAAAAAACTTTTCTCATTACCCAAATTACAATTGCAGCTCACTTGACATTTGGCTTTTAGTGACGCTCATTGATTTCGTGCAGCAATTAGACCAAAGCAGCCGCAACTAAAGATTTAGCTCGTGTTTAAGCCAACAATTAACACCTCAGGCACTGAGGGCTGCTCCCAATTCGGGTTTGCCACAAGACTGTGTCAATGTTTGCCCGAAATTGGAGCATAGCCCGAAATTCCCAATAAACAAGACAAGTGCTAGATTCTAAGACCCCATAAATAAATGAAGAGTTGTAGTCGCAATCAATTAACAATTAAGTTGCTAATTAAATACAAATCAAGCAGTAACGAAAATGAAATTGCAAGAAAGCCACCATTAAGTTACAGTTACAGACTGACTCATAAAATGGCCTAAAACAGTAAACTGAGGCCGGAAAAAACCAGGCCCTACTCCTTCATGCTGGGCACGTCTCGGAGGCCGAGTCAGAGTCAGAGTCGGACTCAGAGTCCGAGTCAAGTGAAAGTAAACAGAGTGAGAAAAGTGAATAAGTTATCAACGGCAGCGCCAAAACTCCAATTAGAATGTCCAGTACGAAGCCGCAACTCCATCCACAACTCCGACTCAGATCTCAACACCGCAAAAAAAAAACTCACATAATTGAGAAAAGTGATAGTGATTTGTTTGCCTTTTTATTTCATTTAATTTCATTTTTTTCCTCTTTTTTTTGTGTTATTTGTAATTTTCAAACGATTTCGTTTTTCTGCTCGGCGGCGCTTTTTTTCCATATTTACATTTTTCTAGCTTCTTCTTCTCTTATTAATATACTTTTTGTGGCTTTATTATTTGCAGACATTTCGCATTTTATGATTAGACACTTAAGTGCGCTGAAGTATTCTTCCGACAATCGTTAAAAAGATAGTAAACCCACAAAACGAAGCCGAAGAGAGGCATGAGAAATTGCCGCAGGCAGACGCAAAGTCAGTACGCTGTTAAACAACATTCTGTAAACTTAACAGCGACACTTAGCAGCGCGACTTTTGTTTAGCTAACATAATTATGGTGTTGGCGCTCTGGGAACAAACGAGTGAGCGATAATTAAGTTGCTTAACATCATTTTGTTTGATTTAAATCCAACAAAGGGCTGCATTTAACTAAACTTAGGCAAATTACAGTGAATAAATATTATGATTATATGTATTTGAATTAACTGTATAACTTTGAAATACATTTTGGCAAGTAAATGCTATAACCTTGATAGTAAAGTATTTTTATTGACCGTTAAAAGTTGGCTGAACAATTGATAAATATGTATTTTATTATTTATTTAAATCAATTGTAATTTTGGTAAGCATCTGTAGAATCTCTTTTTACTATTACGAAATATATAGTTCGCACAAGATAAAAGATAACTCAGTTATTTAACAGCTTACTCTTGAAAGTAACTTCTATTTTCCAAGATGTGACCTTCACAATGCTCTCAGTAGCTAAAGAGAATGTCATAAAACATTTGAGAAACTCTCGGGGTCGTTTCGGTACTCTCCATAAAATATGCAAAGAATGTTTATACGCGTCGCTGCATGAGCATTAGTTTTTATATTTCTCATTTTTGGGGCACACCTGCCACAGCAACAGTCGTAACCGGCAATTCGTGACTTTTATATCTGATTTGAGATTTCTGATTTGTTTGAGCAGCTTATCGCTGGGTTATTAACGCGCATGCATCTGACCCTAATTGGTTGCAGCAAGAAATTCAAGTCAATGTATCGTAATAATCGCCAAGATGGCATGCAAAATAGGTTACAGCATCACAATAACAACGATAACAACAACAACAGCTTCCACTACTATTGAGCGCAAGCTAAAAGCCGGCTAACACACACACGCACACTCTCACATTCGCTCTCTTTTTATGCGCCTTCTTTCTCGCTCTCTCGGCTTGACTCCGACTTCAACTTGGGGGGAACGAAAGTGTGTCAAACGCCTGAATAATTTTTGCGTCGCTTTTCAAAAATGTTTCGGCATATATCATACCAAAATGGACGAGCAACAAATTAATAAAAAAGTAGTAAGAATAACTAGAATTGGAGAAGATTATAAACCCTTTTTTTGTTGACTTTGACAACTTGAATGAAAGTACAAAGTATTTTGTTTTATGTAACAAATTTTGTTATAATTATGCAAGTTATTAGATATTTATTGTGGCTACTGACCTTAATATAAGTTAGGATGAAAATAAATAAATAAAAAAGATTTATAGGCAAATAAATAGAATGTACACTCGAACTTTTATAGCTCGAATTTTATTTAACTCGAACTAAATCGAGATGCTACAGCGAATACTAAACTTAAAAAAATTAGTTCTATTAGTCGAGGTCTCCATAATTCGAACATTTTCCATGCATAATGGTAATTTGAGTTAGGAAAGTTCTAAGAGTTACAAATTTCATGCATAAATTATGATAGCTTTTGAAAGGGTATAAACACATGAAGCAGTTGCAAAATGAGATAACAGGTTGTTCTTTAAACAACTTTTTGGCCATAAGCATTAATTATTTATGATAACAAGAGACAACAACAACATTTGTTGCATGCAACAGTATGTCACTGGGACCCTTGTTGCACAAAAAATTCCAATTGGTCGGTATTGGAAATTCTTTTGGCCTCAACTTGAAACAGTTATCGTCTGCGTTTCATTTACATCGCATGCAGTGAAATTTACACACACGCACACACACACTCACACATACAGATAAAAATTAATTAAATCATGAAATATGCTGCACGCCACAGAGCAGATCGGATTCGTAGAACTTGTTTTCTTGCCAAGCATCCAAGAGGGAGAGAGTCAAAAAAAGAGAGGGAGAGGTATAAGGTTGAGATGCTGAGACCGAGACGGAGACGCAGCTCCAAAGAATGTAAACAAACGAGGCGCTTTAACGGTAAAATGGAAAATTATTATCGATCAATTAGCTCAACACTGCAAAAATAAAAAGAAAAAAAGAAAAAAATTCAGAGAATTAAACTCGTATGTATAGGTACATTTATAGAGAAGTATATATGCAAACATGCAATATCGGTCTTATATTGTAAGCCAATAAATTGATGCTGCTTTTGGCCAATTATGTATTTTAAGACTCTTGCTCTGATTGCGTTGTGAAAGTGTTTAAATGTTCTTGTACTACATTGATAAGTAGTATAATTGCCGGTCAACCCATAACAATGCATTGAAATATTTTGAACTAACAAAGATTTAAGTTCCAAACTGTTATCATTATAAGCTATTAAATTTGAAAAAGGGGCAACTAATTTAAAGAACGAGGAAAGTAACACCCAATAAAATAAATAGGAAAAACCTGCAAAAAAAAAAGAGTTATTGCCCGCAAAAGAGGAAGTGAAAGAAAAGAAATGACAAAAATGGATTTGTCACTTTTCAGAAAACTAACATTGAAAAAAAAACCTTCACATTCATCGTTAGCTTGAGTTAATTTCACTTTTCATTGACAAAAGGAAAACTGTTTACAGCTATCGCTACAACGACAACCACAATCATTAAGCTAAAGCGAGAGTTGTTTTTTTCGTGCTAGTTAAATTGAATTTGTTTGTGATTTGTTGCTGTTGTTTTACGAGAGTCTTTTTATGTTTTTATTAATTTTAATGGGCTCTACGTGCGACTGTGCGCCGTGTTTGCCTTCATCTTTAATCTTCAATCTTCAGTCTTCCAACTCCCATCTTGAATCTTCAATCTTCAATCTCCAATCTCGCATCTCTTTCTACACCATTCTGCGGTGTCACGCAAGAAGTTTTCCGTTTTGCGTGATGGAAAATGAAAGTTGTTTTTTCTTCTTATTATTATTATGTTTTTTGTATAGTTTTTGTAAACATTTTGTGTAATAAATCGAGTGTGTTTGACCCTTGGAGTACCATTATCATTAGCGACACTCAGAGGAGAGAGGGAGGTGGGATTGTAATCATAAAGATGGTTATCAATTGGATAACAATTCTTGTTGGTCAGGGCCAGGGTCAGGTGTAGCAAATAGACTGCAACAATTTGTGGCAGCTGAGCCGCAACAAAACATTTCTATTAATCACAATGTAATTGAATTGTTTAACAGCAACAACAGCAACAAAATAAGCAATTGCAGCTGCAGTAACATACAATATTAAGCATATAACTTGCTGCATGCTCTAGTAGGCAAGGCACTCGGTGAATTGGACTGTGGCATGCACCATATAAGCGATTTGCACGCAAACCGAGACTCCACACGGGAAGACAGCGCCTTGAATTACATAAAATTGCATTTGAAAGTCAACAAAATGCGCACAGTGCCCCACAAATTCCCATACTTGTACATATGTACATACACACATACATATATAAATGTTGCAATACAGCTGCTCGCAATTCAATACGCCCCATTTGCCCATTTGGCACCGACTGTGGGTCGGGTGTCGCTCCTCGAATTGGCACAGCATCCGAACCCGAATCCAAATCGGAACACAGATCGGCGTTGCCTTCAGTGTAAATTGTAACAGTGACCCAAATAAAATGCGGCGACCGAAAAGACCGGTAATGTAACAGTGAATGTGCAAGTGCTTCAACATGTATGTATGTATGCGTCTGCATGTTTTCTGTATATAAGTTTATACATATGTACATATTATATTATACGCTTGCAATTCTAATAGGAAACTGTCTGTTGTTATTCTTTTTTTTTCGTATTGCAAACCTGAAAATAATAAATAAGTGGCGGACAAAGCGCTTATCAGAGATGCAATGGTGTTAATCGTGTCACGATTTTGTCATCGATACTAATCAGTTGCAACTCCTAATCGATAACTGATTAATATGAAATTAAAAAACAACTTGCGATGTACGTATTAAATTTATTAATGCAAATCAGGATGTGGAGATGCATATATAATATGTAAATCAATCTGAGTTTCCACTAGATAATTTGATTAATTTCATCTGATAGCTTTGATTGCACAAACAAGCGTGTATTTATAAAAAATTAAGTGCAACTAGTCTAACGAACGTGATCAACACAGTTACTTGACCAAGATGACAAGATGATGAGGAAAGTTGTCAATATACAAATTATCGGGGGTCTTTTTTAAATAATAAAATTTTGAAAATACTTATTTTATAATATTTTTTATGTTTTACAGAAATATTAATATGTAGCTTTAAATTTAATATTGATAATGAAAATCCAGAGAAAAAAACGCAATTATCTAACTTTATTTTTTTAATATATGGAAACGAAAAATATATATACTTTAAGAATAAAGCAAAGTATACCATAAGTATTTAATTTAAAATTACATTGAAAGATACCATTTAAAGAAATATATTATCCTTTGAAACTGTTGAATTTTTCAATATCAATATTTAATTTTCAATTTAAATAGTGAATGTGCTGCCTTTTCGTAAAAGTGAATTAATTTTCTTAAAAAGTCTCACGTGCCCATCTTCGTGTGGCTTTTCAGTGTGTGTGGTGTGTGTGTGTGTGTGTAGTGTGTGTGCAGAGTGAGTATGTTTAGTTGTCCGCAATGAGAAAGGTAATCACAGTGTCAACCGCGGCGAGTCGAGTGCGTCCAGCGTGAACAGGTTGCACAGCGACACCAAAAGCGGACAGTACAAGAATCACACACACACACATGCATTCTTCTGTGTATGTGTGTACTATATGTGTGTGTAGTGTTGTGTTGCTTTGCGCCAGTTTCGTTTCGATTCGCTTCTTGTCTGCCTGCTGTGCTCTTCTTTATTGTTCATAAATTGTATGTAAGTACATTATTCCGTTTTGTTTTCATTCCAGCTCTTACTATTATTATTATTATTATTATTATTACTTGTATTACTTGCATTATGATACTTCTGTGTGGGACTATTTTTCTTTTTGCCGGGTCACTCGACTTCAGCTTGGCTTGGGCATGATAAGAACTTTGCATTGTTTTGTATGGAAATTATGGTTTATAATTCATTTTCTGTGAATTGTTTTCTGCACAATGAACGAGTTTCGGCTAAGTGAAAAGTCTAGTTTGGCCAGTGACTAAGAGTTATTAATACATTTTAAGATGTGCATTTTACTGAAACTTTTCTGTCAATACAAAATGTGGCAAAAATCGTTGAACATCAAATCAAATATGCATGATGAACGAACGCAGTCGTTAAATTTAAGTGTGTGAACGAGCAGTGAAAGTTGTCGGACCAAATAAATGACATCATTTTGGCAATACCCCTGGAATCCATTGATCACTTTGAAAAGGAAGCGACTGCAGAATCTAACATAATCGCAAGGCAACAGAAGCAAATTTAATAGATGCACTCAAATAAGAGACGGGAAACGAATATTTAAATGCGTATGCAGATTTTCTGCGAAATCAAAAGGTCTTTAGAATTTGTAGAGTCATTCAACGGAAGCAGCAGCAAATAGTTACAACCAACAATTCCTCTTCTTAAACAAACACACATACACATACATTTAACAAAAGACAGCGGCCAATCGCAAGCTAAAGAGAGAGAATTTCACTTTCACCGCCAAACATGTCAAAACAAAGTTGACGTTTGCTATGTATTTCCTGTTAGACGCATCCATAACAAAGGCCGCATCTCTGACTTGGACTTGGAAGTGTTGACAAGTCGATAATTTGTAACTGCTTTGTCGATAAAAGGAAACGTTGTTGGCCAAGACGGGCAGCACTTGAGCAATGCTGATGAGCTTAAAAGATAAACTAAATAGCAAACAACTAACGAGTATGAACTCACACACTCACGATTCACATTCACAAATAAGTGGAGCTATGCACTAATAGTTCCAAGCTACTCTCTGGCGTAGGAAGTGCAGCTCAATTGCCGTCATCTGATATATGTTATGAGTATGAGCTTATGTATGTATGTACATATGTATGTGTACGAGAGTGTGTGTGTGTGTGTGTCACACTACTTTGTGTGTGCTTGGTGAAATGCTCTCGGTGGCACTTGATGTTGATGATGTGTCACAGTTTTAATGCGATTGAGTTAAGTTTTATGATGTGGTAAACGTTTGTGGGAAAATTTGTAGCAGCCCCTTTTCGCTTCCCCTCGTCTAACATTCCCTTGCCGCCCAAAAATTGTTAAAGAAAGTCCGAAATGTCGCTTTCACAATAATTGCACGCAGAGAAATATGAAATGAAATTAAATGAAATGAAACACCGTTGCGTATGCGCAATTTGCATAAATTGAAAAACCTAAAGAAGAAACAACAAAGTGGTCAAGTGCGAGGGCAATAACGGTTAAACAATTAGCCAATGCGCCTAAAAGGCAAACAAAACCGACTTATGAATTGCTTTTTAAGCACAATAATTTGCCAAGACCGCGACGTAGATCGAGTCGGAGTCAGAGTCAGAGTCCGAGTCCGAGTTGTAGACAATGTTGAGGCTTCGCTTTATGTGGAGCATTTGACCGGACAGCGGTAAAAACGTGATCTCGAAATTATATCGATGCCAAAGACACTGAAAATTGACTGACTGGCTAACCGAGTCGAGCAGCTGAGCAACTGAGCAACTGCCAGCAGCAGCAGTAACCATAACAACAACAACAACAGCAGCGGTCGCACTCATCGGCTTCCTTCCCCAGGCTAGTTGAGTGGAGTCGACTGGAGTGAGCCGCAAATTACAGCAAAACTCAACGTCAACTGCAGGCCGACAAGTGCATAGACGCTAACTGGCACACGCTTCGATCAGAACCTGTACAACAAAAGCAATTGTTGTTGCTGCTGCTGTTGTTGCTGCTGTTGTTGTTGTGGCTACTGGCCAAGACATTTTCATTTCGCACGCGCTGGCAGCTAGGACAGCGGCCGCCGCGGGTTTTTTCTTTGTTTTCTTTTGGTGTACAAATAAAAATTGAATAGAAATTGAAAATTGTTTTTCTGCTTTACACTCACACATACATACATATGTATGTACATACACATGCAGTTGCATCTATTACTAATGATATATTGTGTGCATGATTGGCATTTGCTGACTCTAACTCTGATTCTGCCTCTGACTCTGACGCAGCAAAGTTGTCCGTAAAACGGAAGCACTGATTTTTCTCTTTTTTATTGTACCTGAGCCAACCTATAAAAGTGTTTGTTTAATGATTTGATCATTTGAATGTGTGTATGTGTGTGTTTGGCAAGAAGATTTCACTATATAAGCTGCATAAATAAACTCCAACTGCAGGCAAACTAAAGAGCTATGAACCTTCGTCTTTCTCAGTATAGTTTGTACCTTATGATAGAGTTTAACAACCTGCACAATATTGCAATTCGATTTATAAGAAAATAAGCGTATGAAGTAATAATTTAGACTTTTTTAATTGTGATGAATTTGTATGTTTTTCTGACGAATATTTGTAATTTTTTTATTTGAATATTGAAAGGTTTATTTGATTCTCACTTTAGCACAACTCTTCATAATCTTATTTATTATTATTTTTCCAAATTAATTTCTTTTCTTCCAATTATAAATTGAGTTAATTAAAGCTAACTATAAGATTAAATTGTATTTATTGTACTTGTAACTTATTAATTTCAGTTTATTGCCGAAAAAAATTGCAACTATAATTCTTGTTTTTAGTGCTATAAAATTGTGTAAATGTTTAATTCACTGCTGACTTTTTTAGTTCATTATAATGCATATACGAAGCAAATTTGTACAAATTATTTAACATTTTTTTTAAATTTGTTATCTATCAGTTATGCAGTATGAGATACCGTATGCAACATTTTAAAAATATTTTTTTTTTTAGCTATCTTCATTCTTTGCTCATACTAAAGTTCGTATCTTAAGTCATTTGTTTTGTTGTTGTTTTTTGGTGGCCTTACTGGAGTATTGAGCACACACCTCAATAAGTGTGCCAGTGCCTTCGATACCAGCTAATAACCTGACACATTAGAAATTTGTTTCACTTTTTAAATCGGCAACAATTAACACGAAAGCAGCAGAGGTAGCGGCAGCGGCAGTTGCAGAAAGCCAAATACGCGAGCTAAAAACTGTCATAAGAAAGTGTATGAGTGTGTGCGTATAGGCAGAAAGACATACAGACAGACAGACAGATGAGACTACTCATACTCATGTGCTCATCTTTAGCTCTTACTTGGCTGCTTTGTTGTTGCAGAAAGGTAAAAATGGCAAATACGAAGTGTGTGAGCCAGTAATGTGGCATTAAATGAACCAAATAATTGCCAAGTGCGTTGCGCTTCTCGTTGTGCGCAATGTGTGTGTGCTTTTGTGGTGTGTGTGTGTGTGGAAAGTCATTTTCTGTGCCAAAGTTTTTCATGTGGAATTGTTGGCCTCTGTTCATTTATTGACACAAAGGCACAGTTTATGTGTTTTTTGCTTTTGACTGTGGCCATTGTCAATACCATCATCAAAGTTGCGACTGTTGCTGTTGTTGTTGTTGCTGCTGTTGTTGTTTTTGGTGGTGGTGTTAATGCTGCCAGAGGGGCTTTCACTCGCAGTGGCATCAAAGTGTCAAGTGACACGATTCGATTTGTCAATGAGAACGAGCCGCAACATGAGCTTGCAATTTGCCAAATTGATTTTCATTCAGTTTATAATTCTTTTAGTATTTCTTATTGTATCGACCCGTATCGACTTTCTTTGCAATTCAATATGAAATTGTCTTGACACTTACCGCCATTCGATTCAATTGATGATCTAAATCCACTTGTTGTCTGCACAAATAATGCGCCTATTATTATTAAAGTTGTTAAAGCGTTGGAAAGTAGTTGACGCTTTGTTATTGTTGCTCCTCTTGTTGTTGTTGTTGTTGTTACACTGGCTGTCGTTGTTGTTGTTGCTGTTCTTATTGCAGTTGCCAGTTGTGTGGCTGTCGCGATTCTACGCGACGCCGGCATAACCCACTTAAACATGTTTGCGGTCATTTGGTCGGTCGGTCGGTTGGTCGGTCGGGTGGATTGGACACTGGGACACTTGGCACTCCGGCTAGACTGTCGGTCTACAAATTTAGTTAGGGTTTGAGCGAAGCCAGTGCGAAATGTGTGTTGTGGTTGTCTTGATGTTGTAATTGTAATTGTTAAATTGTAACTTCCGCACCGCACGCTCGCTCCACAAAATGTACCGCTAGGCAAAACGAAAGACTTAGACAACGAACGCGTCGTATGTACGATTTTCGCTTTGATAATTGAAACGAATTAAATCAAGCGTTTGAAACACAATAAATAACTAACTGTTAACCGCACACACTAAATTAAAGATTTAGTATTGGTTTGTTATGTTTATAAATATATAGTCGGCGAATTTACAGTTGCACTGTGCGAAATCTCAACACACACTCAACTCAAAAGTTGACCAAGTCAAGCGACATGCGTCCGGTCAACTGAACGCTCCGCGTGTTTCTGATTGTCAGCGTTGCCCGTTTGCCAGCGCTGGCCAAGAAGATAACGGACCTTTGCCACTTTTGTATGGCAAAACTTTCACTTTAGCGCGAGAGAGACTAACGTGAGAGAGCGTGCCGTCGCGAGAGAGTAAGACGTGCGAGTATTTTTATGATGCGCGCGCGAGACGCTTAAATGGTAAACATTTCTATTTCGGCTTCTACTTTGCTACTGATTCGGTTTTTGGGAGCACCGATATTCCTGTTATGCTTTCTCTCAGTGTGTGAGTGTGCGCGAGTGTGTGATTATGTTTGTATCTATCTGCGCTCGCAACGTCCACACGCGTGCGCGTTTGAATCTCAACTGAAACGGTTTACAGCTCCGGCTTGCGGTTAAGTGCTGCTCAGTTAACAGTGTTCCAGACTGTTAAGCCTCTGTTAAGGCCTAAGTGATCGCATACATATTGTACATAATTGGAATTTGCCATTGATGTTGATGTTGATGTTGATGTCACCAGCCACAGTAGATTTTTCAGCCTCGCTTTCGCCTATCGGTCAAAAGGAGTGTGTACCGAGGGGGATAGAGGGCTGAAACCACACGGCGTATGCGCGATTTACGTGCTCTGATATCGCATATCAGCTATCGTCAGTCACATATTAAGCAAGGTTATCGGCCCATGCAGATCCGTTGCAGGCAATAACAAAAGACTCAAGACACAAACTTGGCAATTAGTGCATTCCAAATTGCTAACAAGCAAAACAATAACTGTTATCTATGTATGAGGGGCTCTAACCTGTCGTTTGGCATTTCCTTGACCCAAATTTCACTTACTTTATTTTGTCAACGTCTTTGTCTCTGTTGCTGTTTCTGTTTCTGGCCATGCGGCTAAAAGTGCAGCACTGCAGTTAGCCTAGCTTGTTTTGGGCTTGGTCAAGCAAAAATATTAGCATAGCTTAGACTCGTCAAGCCGAGCTGAGCTGAGTTGAGTCGAGCCGGTGCCAGAGGCAGGGCACTTGGCTGGTCAAGCGTGGACTTCATCACGATCTTTGTGTAGAATTTCACTTTCGTTATTGTCATCGTCGTCATTGTTGTCGTTGTTGTCGCTGTTTGCCGTTTTGTGATTGTTTTCTTTTTGTGTGTGTTTGCCTTTTTGGTTTGCTCTTGTGGTCATTGAAATGGAAAACATTGCGGGATGGTTGCCATTTGGGCATGCCGGGCACGTGGGTGGCGCACAGTCGTTTTAATCTTGAATCGCCAGAACCCAAGCTGGGCACTTTCACACCTCCACTGTCTGTTTGACCATCAAAGGTTTTCGGTTCCCAAGAGCATCATTAGCTATGGAGTTGGCTGATTGGATGCGTTCACTCAGCTGATAAGTATTACGACACCCGACAGGGCCAGACATAGACAAGTATAAATGACTTATTATAATTTAAATGATTTTAGCATAAAAAGCGCGCTGCGCTAACGAAAATTAAAACAAAGACCGACTTCAAAGCGAAACGCTTTCACTCAGCCCGCTCTGACAACGGTCAAGAAGGTGCCAAATTACAACAATGAAAATCAAAAGTTAAAAAAAAGTATAACGAATGAAAAACATTTAGTCAAGCACAATATGATAAAGTTGCCTATCTGCATTTGATTTAAATTGTGGAAGCCGCTGGCTAGGATTGTATAATCGAAAGCAAGTTGAGATGCTTGATAAGCCCGAAATTGAATAGTAAAATTTCATTTGATTCAATGAATGAACTATATTTTTGATATAATGCTAATCGAATACATAAATTCGGGTATTTTAAAGATTTGTATTTAATTACTATAATTCCAACTGAAAGTTTGACTTGTTATTGAATGCAGTCTTAAAAAATATTTTGTTTTTAAAGTCAGTAAACTAATAAAATTGTTAAATATAAAACATATTTAAAATTCCAACACAAAAAACATGATAAATTTCGAATGAAAAAAAAAATGATTAGCTGCAACTTACATGGTTGCTAAAATACGATTAATTAGATATTATATTCAAATGTTTTTCATGCTTTCAACAATTTTCTACACACCCCTCATTAGTTAGGGATTCGCAAAAGAAGAATTAAATGTATTCACATGTCTCTCGAACTCACTGATCGAATGATGATCCATGACGAAGATGAAATTTTCTATTTTTTCCGCTTTTTGCAAGAGATTTTTGCGCTTTAAGCACAGCTGGAGGCGATGCTGGCGAATAGATAAAAACATCAACATAATTAGCAGACGATGAGCGACAAGTGTGTGAAATTGAATTTCTAAGATTGTGGCAATCATCGATCGCGCTGCGAACTGTGCGTGAAAGGAGATCTAAGAAGGGGCGTGGCCTGGCAAATATGTATCTTCGGTTTGTAGGCGTTCAAGCCAATCAATTTACGTGCTGAAAGTGAAGTTGGTTGTTGAATGTTTGCCGCCGAAAGTTTATTGTAATTAATCAACAATTTTCGTTGATATGCAAAAAAAAAACAAAAAAAACCAATGGTCAGGTGTATAAACTGAAGAGTTAAAAGTTATGCCCTTAGGGCAAACTCGTAGCTGTTGTTAACAGCCAAATAAACGCCTTCCGAATGGGCTTCGCTTCGAATAGTTTTACAGTTTATTCGCCCTGTTAATTTGTTTATTTTTTCTTCTATCGCGGCTCATTGAAAACGAAAGTCCGTAAAAGAGTTGAATGTCTCCCTGGTTGAACTTTATAGAGCTAATTTATCACGTTGAGTTGCCATCGCCCTTGTGATTAATTGCATACTAAATTGAGCAAACATATTTCGCCATCCAATTTCGTGATCTCTGACAGGCAAATCCTCATTATCAGACTACTTTCCATTTCACATGATTTTCAGATCGAATTTGTTTGGAACAAATCAACTTAAGCAAATAGTTAACATTACTACTAGAAGTCAGAGGCATGAAAAAGTAAAAAGGCGATAAAATTGAGTAAATTCCAAATCTACAATACGAGTACATCACTTAAAACAACAATAATTTCACTTTTAGCAAGTGGCAAGTGTTTGTTTACAACATAATGGAAACTAACGAACAATATACTAGAAGAAAAAATGAATGCTTTAAATACGACTATTTGACTACTCTACAAGTTGAGAAGAATTTTTAATTTATAGATGTGTTGTTTTTGGTGACCTTTCTAATTTGTTTTTAATTTTTAATTTATTTGATAAACTCAGCACACCTAAGAACATTAATATCAGCATTTATTTAAAGAAAATTAAACAAATATACTATATTATAATTTATTCTGTAAAAACTCAAAGCTATTTTTGCTATATATTTGCAGAAAGTATTTCTGCAGGTTCTGCAATTCAGTTGGTGGCAAATGTCATGTGAAAGTCGTAATAACTCTTCGACAAGGCTACAACACTCAAAAAGAAACTTCAGTAGCGGCGCATTAGAAATGAAAGTGAGCAGCAACAAGTACAAATGCCACATATATACAAATATATATAGACTCACACATACCCCGACAATGATTGTTAACTAACTAATGTATGACACGTTAACAAAATGCAAACATAACGAGCCGCGATTTGAGTTAGAAAAGCGCAAACAACAAATCGTAGCTCACGATTTCGGTTAGCAGCACGTGTCAATGGCCCCGGAAAGGGTACGGCTAATGTCTCCGAGTCCGTACCTCCGTCTCTGATCAGCCGGAGGTATGATTTAATTTTTTGGTTACCCTCAGCACTCGACTTTAATTACGCAAATGTTATTCAATAGATCCGCTGCCAGAAGTCGACGCAGAAAATGGGCGAAACTTTTGCACGCTATGCCACATATGTTTATAGTTGTTGTTGTTATTGTTGTTGACCGCTTTGTTGGTGGTCGTAGCTTTAACTAATTGCATTATTATTTCATTTGGATGGCATTCATTTTAATTTAATTTGGTTTGCGCAACAACTTTCGTCTTCATCACATTTTGTTTGCACTTTTCCCCCCAATTGCGCGCATATTTTTGCACCTTTCACAGAATTTTTTGTACTTCCGTCATTGCTTCGGGCTCTTACAATGTAATCAGCTTTTTTATGTTGGAAGGCCATTTAATTGGCGAAAATTAAAAAGGGAAAATACTTTTTACAGACTCTCCGGACTTACACTTTGTGTAGGCGTCGCATCTCTGGCAATTAATTAGAAAGCGAGACTTTATTTTCATTGAATGAAAAAGTCTGCACAAATGCCGCCTAAGAGCTCAAAAGAAAATGCATATAAATTATTATGTTTTTATTTGTGTTTCTTACCAGAATAATTTTTTATATTTATTTCTAAGTGTTAAATGCTGGGCGGGGAGTCGTTGAGATACCTTACCTTTTATTTGCCGAGCCACAGATGAGTTTTATTTTAGTCTGGACTTTCAGTGTTGACTGGATTGAAAGAAAAATAACAAATTCATTAGCTTTGGTTAAGTTAAGGCTAAGTTCAATTAGTAAATGTTCCAGCACAATATACCTTTTTAGCTGCTCAATAATTTATTTATTTATTTTTATTTGATAAGCAAATAATGCTGTCTCGAACTAAATTACAGATACAAGAAAAATAAAAAAAATTGAATAAAGCTAACAATTTTAAATTAAAAATGTACAAAAGAGATTACAATTAAATCTCATTATACTTATATGTAGACTCTCATGCAATCATATAAAATTGAGTATTCAATTGAGTTGTACAAAACTTTTTGACATAAGATTATATAAATAGTCAAAATCTTTGAATGGTTTAATTGAACTTTGTTAGTTGTGGTTAAAAATTACTATTTGTTGGCTTTCTAAATGGGGTGTAAGTTGGCTGGGTTTTAGATCTTCATCAACTAAACTAAATTACAATTATGACGCCCATATTGAAGCATTATAGAAACATTAGAGACACCTGTAGATTTTGTTCGACGGCAGCGAAACGAACTCATTTGAGCTGGCGGCGCTGAGAAAAAGGTGGTTGCCACAGCATAGGTGTGTGCTTGTATTTGTGTGCGTGTCTGTGTGTAGATGTTGAGCTAAGTACTTCTTACACATTGTCGAATATCTATCTATCAAGATTCAAGGGCCAGTCAAACCAATAATTACCGGATGAGGCGTAATTTCCTATGGGCTGCATTTCAAAATGATGCGATCAAATTAATGATCAGTTGCCCCGAAAGCGTAAAGGGTTTTCAAGTTGTGTGTTGCTGTTAGTTGTTGTGCGATTGCATTGGATGATATTGACAGCAAGCATTGTTGATTTGGAAATTTCCTGAGCAGCCAGAACAGCAGCTATCGAGACTGACACAGACGGTGGCATCTCAGCAGGCACTGGAACTGTTTACCTTTCCAAGTACCTTTCAATTGGACAAAAGACAATAACAAAGTACACATTTTATTAAGCCAAGTGAAAGAAAATTCAACGGGAACTTTCGTTTTTTTAAGCTTTTTTTTTCATTTGTTTCTTCTCGAGTGGTTGGCGCATTGCTTCCTATAAATCTTGGGCCAGTAATAAAAAAAAATTACAAGAGCCAGAGCATTTCCATTGTATCTATCGACGAGAAGGTTGGGAAAGTTCAAAACGTCGCTTGAAGTCATTGTCCATGCGGGACACAACGAACTCCAGCTACGGCTTCAACTACAGCTTCATCTTCAGCTTTAGCTTCCAACTCGCAGCTTGGTCATCTGCTCGAGCTTCTCTTTCTAAACTGACACTCGCCCACTCGCTGGGAGCTCTTTCGATTGCTTGGGACCGCCTTGAAGTGGCTGAAGCGTTTAATGATTCTTTGTACTGATGCTTCAAGCTGCTTAATTGTGCAACTTTTCCATGGAAATTAAATGCAACAAACACTATCAACGGCACCACGCTTTTTTAGTTACTTCATCGCTTTCGTTTTTCATTATATGATGCACAGTTTCTGTGGGAAATGACGACGTTCCTCTCATTTTCAATGCTCGGCGTAAATCATAGTTTAGAATGGCAAATATTAAATGTGGAAAATCCCTATAAAACTACTTTAAATAGTTGTGAACTAATTTTGCAATTTAAGTTGATTTATTTTGAGTTTAAGATAAAGTTAAAATTAAATAAAATATGCAAATTAATAAAAAATAATAATAATAGTAACAATATAATTTTTAATTCACGTATCACAACATATTATTGAAATAATTTAAATTGTTAGCCAAAATGAACATAAATCCTAAAACCTTAAAGTTTAAACTAAAGCTAATATTATAAATGGTAATTTATTAATTTTTCTTTTTTATTAACTGTAAATGTTTG